>CM060247.1:63609543-63996365 GCA_030684275.1 Acipenser oxyrinchus oxyrinchus | reverse complement strand
AAATCAGGGCTCAACGAAATACCACACTCCTGCAGAAAGATGATATCTGCTTTCAAGTTAGTTAGATAGTTTAGTACATCAAGTCTTTTTTGTGATTCCCTGGTGCTCCTAACAGACACACATGTCAGGGCCATCAGGGTGACTAACAAGAAGAGTCGCTGCGTCCACCCCATAGCGACTATGATTGGGAGGTCGGGACATTCTTCCTACTCTTAGCTCTACCCTTGCTTCGAGGGGACTTGGGCTTGTTGACAACTCCCATCACCCCTGAGAAGGTACTCACTGCTGCCTCGTCCAAGAAGGCACCGTCTTTATATTCATAGTAAGTTGAGTTGTTCACTCCCCACAAGGTACGTCTGGTGGAACGTGCTCAGGGCCCCTCAGAACATGTGGGTCAGCTTTGTCCTGGGGGGGGGGGCGAGGGGGTTATGACAGACAGCCTTCTTTGGCTGTTACCGTCTGTTGAGTTTGAGCTGTTAGCTGACTTCTGGCTTACCGCATCCAGGGGTATTCCCATGTCCTCCAGTGCTGTGTCTAGGAGGACCTCTAGGGGTCCCTTACAAGGGAGGGAGTCAAGGAGGCTTTGAAGGGAGGCCCTTCACTTGAAGAGGGTCATTGCTACCGAGGTACTGCTGTTGACCCTGTTGGGCAATCTGTAACTTGCTGTCTTTGATCTTTATTTTCTTTCTTTTTCCCCCTCGTCTCTACCCTTTCTTTTCCCCACCCTCAGCTGGTTCTTCACTCCCATCTCCTCTTTCTCACTTTCACTTTCACTGTCGCTTTCACTTTCCTCCCCCACGGACTCAATCCTTATGGAGTCATAATGACAGCCGAGGGGGAGTGCTGGCACTGAGAGGGCCCTACTGGGGCACTGCTGGGTCCGGGCTCCCTCCCTGCCTCATGTTCTGTTTCAGAGGAGCTACTGAAGTGGCTGTCATACTCCCTTTTCTGGGCTGGGGAAGGGGTCCTCGTGTAACGGGACATGTCTCAGGAGTGGGGGAGTGAGGGGTGCTGGTGATGACGGTGGTGCTAGTGTCTGGGTTCTTGATACTGTTGGTGGTGATGTGGACTGATCTTTGTTGTTTGCTCCCTCTTCCTGCTCAGGCCTAGGCTTGTTGGTATTTGCCTTACTTGCTCTGGCCATGTTGGAGATAGGGAAGAGGGCAGTCCTAAACAGGTGCCCCTTCTTTCCACACAAATTGCACTGCCTCTCTGCAGTGGCTGGTCTCATGGAGGGCGCCGCAGTTCCTGCACTTGACTACAGTACATGCGGCTGCCAGGTGTCCTAATTCCCCACATTTCCTGCAGAGTTTTGGCATCCCATTATAAAATACCAGCCCTCTGTTGGACCCTAACAGTATGGAGTTTGGGATGTGGCGGATGCCACCAGTGCCCGATGGATCAACATTGAGGCATACCAGCCACTTTCTGGCTCCTGTCCAAACCCCATCCTCATCCGTAACCTTCCTCCCTTCTGATGACACCCTCCCATAGTGGTTAAGCCATGTTGTAATATCATAGTCGCTAACAGCCTCATTGTCTGTCAGTGCATCCACACAATATTCTTTGTATGGAGCGAGATATTTATTCGCCCCCCAAAAGGACCACATTTCTTGTAGTTTTGGGGGGTTCCTAAAACTGACCTCAAACACTTCCTTAAGCCCTGGCAATTTCACCAAACAATTCAAGTCAGAAGGGGAAAAACCCATACCCCTCTGAAGAATGGTCCGGCTGAACTCCAGTCTCGTCAGTCCTGGTTCTGTTTCATCTTGCTTGTTTCGAGTGCAGCGCACCGCATTGTGCCTCCTGGTCTCCTGGGTTGGCTGGAACGCCATCCTTCAGCTGGCTCCTCCGATTGGCGTGGGAGAAGCCTCTGGACGTCCAGGTTGTCTCTCTCTGCGAAAAAGCAGCAAATCAGAGCAGTTAAAGGAACTATTACTTTAGTCCCTGAGGAGATGATCGCCTGCAAAGGGACCCCTCCCCAGGTGAATGGTGTCCTTCCCTGGTGGAATAGGGGGCACTGCTTGGCACCGAGACCACGCAGGAAGAATCGTGGCTATGACGACTCCTCGGGGTCCGGAGCCGCCCTCTGCTCTCGATCACGATCAAGGGCTGGGGATGAGGTTGTCTAGGTCATCAAAGGTCATCAAAAGTCGTCTGGATGGTAGGTCCTCCTTCTCTCAGACGTCTGGAAAAACTGGAACCGCCTGAAAAAGAAAAACTGCTCTCAACAGTCAACAAAATCTTGGAAGACCCTCGGCCTGGATTGGGCAATCCAAAACCAGACGGAGCATTAGTCTTCCAAAAAGTTGCTGATCTGAAGAGAAGCCAGTCAAAAAAATAAAAAAAGCCTGCCCCTCACAGACCCTCAGAGGGAGTGGGAGATGCCTCTACCCTCTGAGCCTTAGTCTGCAAAAGATTTATGCGATCTGAAGAGAAACCAGCAATCTACTTAAAGGCAAATCATACAACCATACAGTGAGGGCCCACAAGCTTGTAATAGAGGCTCTGTCCAGATTGAGGTGGCAGGCATTTTGGAACTGTGTACAAGACAATGAGATTGTTTGTGATGCAGACCTTATCAACAGCAAGTTCCAGGAATGTCAAAATGCTGTATCATACAATGATGCAACAAGCCTAACAGCAACACTTTCCCAGCTCAGTCATGTACAGGATGCATTGCACAGATTCCGCAATTTTGGAAAAGCAACTTCCCAAACCTTTGCATTCTGGGATGATTACATCGAAATGGTTAACATCCCAATGCGGTTCATTAGAGCTGAACTTGAAAGCAACTGGGATCTGCATCTTGCGGCAGTTCTAGAGATGCTTCCAATATTTTTTGCCTTTGACCGCACCAACTATGCCCGCTGGGTATATGTGTTATATGAAGCTTCTGCCAGATTATGCCCCCAAAATTTAAAAGCATTTTGTGCAAGGAAATCGTGCTGTAGCTCGGACTAGATATAAATTCAGCAGTCTGGACAGAGATAGATCTTGGACAAAAAGTAAAAGGGGTTGTGGAAGGCGGCTTTGTGGTGATGTACCCAGACCAGGAAGTTGACTGACACCAAACACAAAATACTGAGAGTTGATTCGCTGGTGTGCGTATTTATTAAACACAAATAAAAAGGACAAACAAAACTGCACAGAGCAAAATAAAAGGTTTAAACAAAACAGTCTCAAAACACACAAAATCCCTCCACCAAAACAAGTACCGTGCTGGTCTTTCAAGCATGCATAGCATTTGTAATTTTTTTTACTTTCTCTTTTCTCTTTCATTCTTCTGGCTCTCTCTCGTTCATCCTCGTTGAACACCAACCCCGACCAGCAAAAGCTGCCCATTTTTATACACATGGTCATCTCTGAATTAGCAATAAATTAATCAATCCGGAGAAGGCCACATTCTGCACGAGAGTTTAATTTTGCGCGGTCGACAGCCAATCTGTTAATTAATTGCGAACATCGCCTCTGCCAGACCACATTTAACTGAAACAATAATAATACAATACCATACAACACCACAACCCATTATTTTAAATAAACCCAATAATACCTTAATAATAATATAGACCATATAGACCAAGAAGTTCTATTCTCATAGCACGAAGAAGCAGATACTCGGCTTCTACTTCATGTTGCAGATGATTCACAATAATCCTCTTGTGTAGTGGTGTGGTTTCCAGACAGTGACGTTGCAGTTCTCTTTGTACATTTTATTCACAAACTGGAAGCAACTCAAGAGCTTTGGTTTCGTACTACTATTTATTTATTTCTTAGCAGACACCCTTATCCAGGGCGAATTACAATTGTTACAAGATATCACATTATTTTTACATACAAATACATTATTTTTACACATTATTTTTACATGAAATTACTCATATTATACAGTTGGGTTTTTACTGGAGCAATCTAGGTAAAGTACCTTGCTCAAGGGTACAGCAGCCGTGTCCCCCACCTGGGATTGAACCCACGACCCTCCAGTCAAGAGTCCAGAGCCCTAACCAGTACTGGTGTGAAGAATAAAGCCAGGTTTATATCAACCCACACCATAGCAGCTGAGTTTGGCCAAAAACTATGCAGAATGTTGCCAGCAGTACACACACTGACTGGGTGTGATTCAACTAGCAGTCTTGTAAGGGTTGGCAAACTAAAGCCATGGAAGATTGTCAGGAAGAATCCACACAAATTTAGAAGCCTTATCAAGTTTGGCACTATGTTGGATATACCTCCTGCACAGTTTAAATCAGTAGGACTTCTGATAACTTCTCTATGACCCAGTGGATGTAAATGGTGTGTGATATAAGCTTTTGTGTCGCAAACAGGCCTGTAATGAAGCCTTCCCCCCAACTTCGGACAGTATTCTGCAATATACCAAGCACACAAATTACCAGACCCTTATCTGGAACCATGCCCTGGAGGCACAGCCTGACATCTTCTCCCCAATTGGAAATGGCTGGCAATCATGACACAGATAAACACATTTCTCCAACACTAATGACACAGACACCTGCCCCTGAAGCACTCCTAGAACTTATTACATGTGGTGTAAAAAGCCCTGTGTGAGCACAACTGTAGCTGTTCCAGACAGAGCATGTCATGCACACAGGTCGATATTATAATGTACATACTGCATAAAAGGATTGGCAAGGGTATTTTGTTTACCATCACAAATACATCTGCTCAATTTATCAACCATAAGTCTTATCAAGATAAAACAGACTAATATTGTTTGGAATCTCTTTTTAGAGATGGAACATAAGTTTTCATTATAATTTCCTTGGAGGAGGAATCAGGACTTCCTTCTTCTCTGCTATCAGGCTCGAATACCACAGGACTGTGATTTGTTAAGCTTATTGTCTAAGTAACAGAACAAATCCCTAAATAAAACATCAATGTCAGAAAGTTTACTTGCTGCTTTTAAACTTTGAGCTCAGTGGGTTCAATAATAATATTTAGACAATTGATTGGACTGGGGCTATCCTTGTACTTGAGTTGTAGACTTCGCTCCTGCCACTAAAGTAACCATGAATTGAGGGGAATCCTCAAGTTTTGCTCAAGAACAAGAAAGATGGTCAGTTACAGTAGTCGAATCTGAAGAGTACAAGTGTTTGAACCAGGGGTCGGGAGGAATAAGTACTGAGAAAAGGACGGATTCAGTAGATGTTGCTAAGAAAGAAGGAGAGGGAGGGGGTCAAGAATAATACAGGTTTTTAGCAGAAGATGGCGAGAGAGTGACAGTTAAGGGATACTGAGATGGGGAGGTCAGAGGAGGGAAAGGAAGCAGAAGGAAAGTAGAGGAGGTCAGATTTAGAGAGGTTGAGTTTGAGGTGGTGAGAATGCATCCAAGTTGAGATAACCGAGAGGCGTTCTGAGATACGTAGGAGGAGATGTGGGAGTCAAAGGTGGTAGGAGAAACCAAAAGAGGAGATGAGATTACCTAGTGACCGGGTGTAGAGTGAGAAAAGGAGGGGTCCTAGGGCAGATCCTTGAAGTACACCTGTAGAGAGGGGGCAAGGAGAAGAGCGAAAACCATGCCAGGAAACCTGGAAGGAATGGTTAGAGACATAGCAGGAAAACCAGGTCAGAGAGAGAGGAGAGGAGAATAGCTTGGGTAGGTCTAGGGCTGTTGCTGGTAGTGTTTACATCCCGGGCAATGGTGGGTCTGGATCCTCAGCCCCAACTGTGGCTTGGACAGCACCCCGCCCCCTGTATGGGGCCAGTCAGTCGCAGTGGAGTACCACTTTTCAGTCCCTGGGTGGAAGTTGTACCTGGTAAACTACCTCTCCTATGTGCTCCAAGACCTATCCAGATGCTGTCCAGTTTTGAGCAGCGACCCCGTTTCTGACAGGGGCTGTAGACCCAGACCAGTTCTACCACACAAACGTGCTGACCCCCTCACCCGAATGTCTCGTGCCTTTTCTGATGAATGCCTGCAGCCTGTAGCTGGTCACAGACAAAGTGGTAGGCATTATCGAGGCAGTCTTGCAATTGCCTGGCATATTCTAGGCCAGTTGCCTCTCCCAGGTCGTCCGGTAACCAGTCAAACAACAGCTCAGCCGTGGTCCAGAGCTCCCAGCCAAAAATTAATAGAGCGGCGGCAGAGTTAGTGGAGTCCTGCACAGCAGAGCGGCAGGCCAGCAGAACCAAGGGCAGCTGGATGTCCCAATCTCGCTGGTGGTCATTGGTGCAGATGGCGAGCTGGGCAGAGAAGGTTCAGTTGAAGCTGTCCACCAGCCCATCACTGGGGGTACAGTGGTGTTGTGCAGTTCTTATGGATCCGCAGATGTTGACACATCTTTAAAAAGATCCTGGACTCAAAATTGTGCCCATGGTCCAAGTGCAGCTCCTGTGGCATCCCAAATCGACTAATGAATCCCTCCAGCAGTGCTTCTGCCACGGTCCTCGCCTCTAGATGAGGGATGGCGTAGGCCAGTGGTGTGCAAACTTTTTATATGCCATTGGCAAATCAACATTTAGCTGACACGTTAATCCTTTCCAGCCGACACGCTCTAATTTCATTGAAAAATTCATGATGACAAAAAGATAATTTCTCAGCCGTCCAACCAGCTATCTTGCTTTTTTTGTGTTTGGGTCATTGCCATGACCACGGGCCATGTCATTGTACCATAGATTTAAGGCTAGGATGGGTGTGGCATATAGTATTTTGATGCTGAAGATGAGTCTCACTGCCAGCACCATTACAACTGAGTGGACAGCGGACTCGACGTTCTTTATCTACAATTCCAGGACTAATAATCAGCACATAATCTAAAAGGTAAATACTTAAAATAATTAGTCATATTGTTTTTTTTCCTTATTTTGTTTTAAAACTTTATATTTTTGGGTTTAAAAAAAAATCGCTGCGTCATGTCTGTCTGTGTGTGCTTGCTTGCTTGCTTCCTAGGCAGAGCTAACTTTGTAAGATCCAAACAAGAGTAACTACTGTACTAGCACATAATAAAAATAAAATAAAAATATTTAAGTTAGTTTCACTTCTGTTCGTGTTCATTTTAGTTTATTTTCCCCCTTTTTTAAACTTGTTTCTCCTCAGGAGAAAATAGACATATTGCGTGCGATGCAAAACTACATCAGCAGTGCATGTTGAATATTCTTTTGATATGTTTTGTTTGTTTGTTTTTTTTTTTTAGGACGTATCATTCTTAGCTGTAACGTTAGTCAATATTATTATTATTTAGCTGTTTTAATTTATTTAAACTTTCGGTAATTATTTCATATTTTATTAGGGTGTTTTTTTTACTTTGTGTATATGTGTGTAAAGAAGAGTTATTATTATTTAGCCATGTATTTTATCATGATTTACTTTATTTGTGTATTATTTAGCCATGAATATTTTATTTTGTTTGTGGAAAGAACAGTGAGTAATGATTTAGTTGTCGTTATTATTAATCAGCCATGTATTTTATTAGTTTACTTTTTAATTTTATTTTGTCAGTTTAATTTTTCTGTGTGTGAAAAAAAGATGGAGAATTGTTTATTACTATTAATTTGTATTTTAATGTTTTGTGTAGGTGTGTGTAAGCCAGAAGATGGATGGAGGAGGGTCCTGACTGAGTCTTGATTTATTAGGCTTCCAAGCCGTAGGCTGGGGAAGCCTATTGTTTTTGTTAGGATTATTATTAGGCTTCCAGGCCACAATGGCCGGGAAGCCTATTGTTGTTGTAAAGATTTTTATTATTATTATTATTAGGCTTCCAGGCCAGAATGGCCGGGAAGCCTATTGTTGTTGTAAAGATTTTTATTATTAGGCTTCCAGGCCAGAATGGCCGGGAAGCCTATTGTTGTTGTAAAGATTTTATTATTATTAGGCTTCCAGGCCAGAATGGCCGGGAAGCCTATTGTTGTTGTAAAGATTTTATTATTATTATTATTATTATTTTTTTTCCTTCCTCCCAAATTACAAAAGCCTATAACTTTTAAACGGCTGCACGAAAACTCACGAAATTTGGCACGGACGTAGAGGACTATGGGATGTTGTGCCATGGTCAATATGGCGGCTTTTGGTCACATGGTGTGGCAGCCATCTTGGATTTAATGAAATTTTTGGGAAATTTTCAAATGTCTTCTTCTCAAGAACGGTACATAGTACAGCTGTGAAAATTTTTGTACATAGTGCGCTCCTGTCCAAGATTGATTTTACGTAAGAAAAAGTTGATCGGTAACATGGTGTGGAAACTATGTGCCATTTTGCGTAAAACGCTTAAACGACATCTCCTCATGAACCCTTTGGCCGATTGACGTGAATCTTGGGTATATGTTATCTTTGTAGTGTCCTCTAAAAAGTTATTCAGGAAAAGTTCCTACATGAACAAACATGGCTGCTATGAGCCAATCAATGTGGGTGATATGGCATTTTTGCCCAAAACATACCCTGCAATGATACATTCCCACCACTAGGGACCTGTTGCCATGGAAATGTGAGCAAGGTCTAGGGAAGAAAAGGCAGCCATTTTTTGCTGGTGTCTGGAAAAAACTGTTTTACTAACTCGTATAACATTAAACACAGTAATTACACTGGAATGGCTAGTATTATATTACACATACACACTGTACAGTGTACAATGCCTCATAGTGTAACTAAGAACTTTTTTTTAGGAACTGTTGCAGCTGCTTCAACGCTGGGAAAAGAAATGCAGCACGCCACACACACACACACACACACACGCTCACTAAGTACGAGAAAAATGACTGTAATCTCTGCCCTAATGTTGTTTATTTATTTAAAATAACCTTGTGGACATGCAGGCATATACAGAACTGTAGACATACTGAAACACACTAATTATTTGAAAAAATACCGTGATCTCGTGCTGTATAGAAATGTGTTGTAATCATTTTTTTAAACGCAGTTGTAACTGAACATTAGGCAAAAAAAAAACGCACGTATTTTTAAACCACAACACAATCGTAATACTAATATGTTTAATACATGCGCTTTACAAATCACACGAATACAGTTTGCTTAAAAATCGTCATATAATTATTTTTACAACAGTCACAAATCCTGAATCAGCGGCGCGCTTTACAAATCACACGAATACAGTTTGTTTAAAAATCGTCATATAATTATTTTTACAACACAGTCACAAATCCTGAATCTGCTGCAAAAAAGCCGCGTGTAAGCCATTGAAAAGACGCTTTGGAGCGGCGGGGCGGGGGTCGACTTTGCAAACGTATCATTCAGGTTATGAGTGCCATAGACAGAACTGTTCAAAATCGCTTCCTCTATTAAATACAATTGTAAGGACTAAGCTCGCGTGGTTATTCACAGAGAATCCCTCCCCAAAACAGCGGACATTTTAGTATAATAGGAGCGGATCAGCTTGTTCTGCTGTAATGTTATTTCTTTACTTAAAATAACCACGTGTAGCCAGGCAACCACAGGGAAACGTGCGTGTTGTAGTTATGTCGAGCTAGTAAATAAATACAAAATAATAATAAATAAAACTACAACGAGCAGAACTTCAAAAGCGCATCACGTTCTGGCTGTCCCTTTAGAACTGAAAAAGCCAAGAAAACCATTCAATGGCCGAGTGGGAGCGACAGGAGCCGAGAGAAGCCGAAAAAAGGGCGTAGCTCATGAATAGTCATACGTGCCCCGTGATTAGATAGGAGCGGTCAAAAGGAAACAAGCTGCCTGTGACTGAATCAGCGCACAGAGAATAACACGGACATTTGCAGAGCTTTTTTGAGATGTTATAGTAATAAAATAATGACTTGGATCTCATTATTGAGGAGTTTGGTGATAAAATGAGTGATTAGGAGATGATCGATCGGTATGTACGACTATTAGTATTATTATTATTTATTTCAAGCATATGTGAAAGCTGTAGCGAACGAAAGGGTGGGGCGGGGCCGGAGTTGCCAGTGAGTGCTTTGTTGATATGCAGGGCCATTTAAACCAGTTTGATTGTGGGGAAAAATACTTTTAAACAGCGCATCTAAAATTAAATGCGCGTGTGAAAATAAATTGGACCTGACGCCTGATGCACTTAATAAATGTACTGCAGACGCAGTTGTAACTGAAAGGCAGGCAAAAAAAAAGCACGTATTTTTAAACCACAACACAATCGTAATACTAATATGTTTAATACATGCGCTTAACAAATCACACGAATACAGTTTGCTTAAGAATCGTCATATAATTATTTTTACAACACAGGCACAAATCCTGAATCTGCTGCAAAAAGCCGCGTGTAAGCTATTGAAAAGACGCTTTGGAGGGAGCGGGGGGTCGACTTTGCAAACGTATCATTCAGGTTATGAGTGCCATAGACACAACTGTTCAAAATCGCTTGCTCTATTAAATACAATTGTAAGGACTAAGCTCGCATGGTTATTCACAGAGAATCCCTCCCAAAACAGCGGGCATTTTAGTATAATAGGAGCGGATCAGCTTGTTCTGCTGTAATGTTATTTCTTTACTTAAAATAACCACGTGGACATACGAGTGTAGCCAGGCAACCACAGGCAAACATGCGTGTTGTAGTTATGTCGAGCTAGTAAATAAATAAAAATAATAATAAATAAAACTACAACGAGCAGAACTTCAAAAGCGCATCACGCTCTGGCTGTCCCTTTAGAATTGCAGTGCTCTCTGACACTCGTGCTGTCAGACAACGTAAACGTGAAGCAGGCAGCAGTGATGTACTAAGCCTGCCGTGTACTTGTGTATTTATGTTTTTGTCTTTTAAATATAACAGGTATGTGCCTCACACTACACTATAAAAAGACACAATAAATCGTCATATAATTATTTTTACTGTTTGCAATTGCATCAACGCTGGGAAAAAGCAGCGCACACACACACACTCACTGTATGAGAAAAATGACTGTAATCTCTGCACTAATGTTGTTTGTTTATTTGAAACAACCTTGTAGACATGCAAGCATATGTAGAACTGTAGACATACTGAAACACACTAATTATTTGAAAAAATACCGTGATCTCGTGCTGTATACAAATGTTTTGTAATCATTTTTTTTTAAACGCTGTTGTAACTGTATAGCAGGAAAAATAAAAAACGCACTTATGTTTAAACCAGAACACAATAGTAATACTAATATGTTTAATACATGAGCTTTACAAGTCACACGAATACAGTTTGTTTAAAAATCGGGGGGGACGACTTTGAAGTGTATCTTTCATTAACTGGTTATTTCAGTTAATTAAATACCAGCTGACCAGCTTCTCTGCTATAATGTTAAAAGTAACCTCGTGGACATGCAGGCAGAAGCCACAAAAACAAAACACCTGCACTATTCTTTTTAACACTAGAACTGCCACGGTAGTCATTTTTGACGGTTTTCACTTTTAAAATTGAAATTACTATGCGTGTGTTAAAGATCCACGGTTGTCTGTTCTTGACTTTTCCTAAATACATGTATTGAATATACTGACAACGTTTGAAAGTCAGAATTGCAAAAATAAAAAAGTTATGAGCACTTCTACCTAGAACCGCCCAAAGTAATCATTTTGACGGCTTGTTACAACACATGCTTTTATTATTAATATAACCTACAATGCGCTATATGGCCCTATATGCTTAATTTTGAAAATAAAGCCTTTTATATTTATTTTTTCATTTATAATACAATGTTTCTGCTAAGCAAATGTTAGATATGATGTTTATAAATAAAACTTTTGAGTTGTATCTGATAGTTGGGGGCACATTGCAAGCGTATCTTTAATTAACTGGTTATTTCATTTAAATAAAAGTATATACAGAACGGTTAAGAATCGCTTGCTCTATAACCGTGTTATTTTATAATTGTAGCTGACCAGCTTCTTTGCAGTACTCACCACCTTTTCCACAGCTCACTGCTTCAGCCATAATCTTATACCTATTTAACCTTATCTTGTTACCTGTAGTATCCCACTATTAGAACAAAAACAAAATATCACTGTGTTTTACATTAACAAGCAGAAAAAACAAAGTTTGGCCTTGAACTACGGGTGGTACAAGGTTGCCCTCTTGTGGCGAACTGTACAACAGTCTCTGGAGACAAAGACTGCTTTGGAAAATCTCACAACAGGAGGCCGTTTATGACCATGAAAAGCATATACTGCTTAATACTATTATCGCATCTAACAGTAAATTATATAATGGTTAAAAAATACTGTGCCCAGTTTATTTTTTAACAGTGTAAAATTGACATTTTTATATTATTATTTGAATTTTTTTCATAAAATTACTATAATCTCGGGTGTACAGAAAATTGACAGCCGGGTATTTCAAATATGCAACTGAAAGTTCCACAGCCGAATTGCACTCCCACAACGAATCGCAGGTAGTTATCAAAATGAATACTAAATCGACATTTATAAAATACTAACCGTTGTCCTGCAAAAACACACACGATAAAATGATGCTTTCCAATTAACAACATGTTCGTACGATTTCCATTTTCACGAGTCTCTGACCGTATCTTGTTCTGCTGTAAAGGCCTGGAAGCCTTCAAGTTGCCTGCAACTTCTAGTTATTATTATTATTTTTTTTTTCCTTCCTCCCAAATTACAAAAGCCTATAACTTTTAAACGGCTGCACGAAAACTCACGAAATTTGGCACGGACGTAGAGGACTATGGGATGTTGTGCCATGGTCAATATGGCGGCTTTTGGTCACATGGTGTGGCAGCCATCTTGGATTTAATGAAATTTTTGGGAAATTTTCAAATGTCTTCTTCTCAAGAACGGTACATAGTACAGCTGTGAAAATTTTTGTACATAGTGCGCTCCTGTCCAAGATTGATTTTACGTAAGAAAAAGTTGATCGGTAACATGGTGTGGAAACTATGTGCCATTTTGCGTAAAACGCTTAAACGACATCTCCTCATGAACCCTTTGGCCGATTGACGTGAATCTTGGGTATATGTTATCTTTGTAGTGTCCTCTAAAAAGTTATTCAGGAAAAGTTCCTACATGAACAAACATGGCTGCTATGAGCCAATCAATGTGGGTGATATGGCATTTTTGCCCAAAACATACCCTGCAATGATACATTCCCACCACTAGGGACCTGTTGCCATGGAAACGTGAGCAAGGTCTAGGGAAGAAAAGGCAGCCATTTTTTGCTGGTGTCTGGAAAAAACTGTTTTACTGAACTCGTATAACATTAAACACAGTAATTACACTGGAATGGCTAGTATTATATTACACATACACACTGTACAGTGTACAATGCCTCATAGTGTAACTAAGAACTTTTTTTTAGGAACTGTTGCAGCTGCTTCAACGCTGGGAAAAGAAATGCAGCACGCACACACACACACACACACACACACGCTCACTAAGTACGAGAAAAATGACTGTAATCTCTGCCCTAATGTTGTTTATTTATTTAAAATAACCTTGTGGACATGCAGGCATATACAGAACTGTAGACATACTGAAACACACTAATTATTTGAAAAAATACCGTGATCTCGTGCTGTATAGAAATGTGTTGTAATCATTTTTTTTAAACGCAGTTGTAACTGAACAGCAGGCAAAAAAAAACGCACGTATTTTTAAACCACAACACAATCGTAATACTAATATGTTTAATACATGCGCTTTACAAATCACACGAATACAGTTTGCTTAAAAATCGTCATATAATTATTTTTACAACACAGTCACAAATCCTGAATCTGCGGTGCGCGCTTTACAAATCACACGAATACAGTTTGTTTAAAAATCGTCATATAATTATTTTTACAACACAGTCACAAATCCTGAATCTGCTGCAAAAAGCCGCGTGTAAGCCATTGAAAAGACGCTTTAGGCGGAGGGAGCGGGGGTCGACTTTGCAAACGTATCATTCAGGTTATGAGTGCCATAGACAGAACTGTTCAAAATCGCTTCCTCTATTAAATACAATTGTAAGGACTAAGCTCGCGTGGTTATTCACAGAGAATCCCTCCCCAAAACAGCGGACATTTTAGTATAATAGGAGCGGATCAGCTTGTTCTGCTGTAATGTTATTTCTTTACTTAAAATAACCACGTGTAGCCAGGCAACCACAGGGAAACGTGCGTGTTGTAGTTATGTCGAGCTAGTAAATAAATACAAAATAATAATAAATAAAACTACAACGAGCAGAACTTCAAAAGCGCATCACGTTCTGTACGAGAAAAATGACTGTAATCTCTGCCCTAATGTTGTTTATTTATTTAGAATAACCTTGTGGACATGCAGGCATATACAGAACTGTAGACATACTGAAACACACTAATTATTTGAAAAAAAATACCGTGATCTCGTGCTCTATACAAGTGTTTTGTAATTATTATTTTTTTTAAAAAACGCTGTTGTAACTGTATAGCAGGAAAAATAAAAAACGCACTTATTTTTAAACCAGAACACAATTGTAATACTAATATGTTTAATACATGCGCTTTACAAGTCACACGAATACAGTTTGCTTAAAAATCGTCATATAATTATTTTTACAACACAGTCACAAATCCTGAATCTGCTGCAAAAAAAGCAGCGCGTGTAAGCCATTGAAAAGACGCTTTAGACGGAGGGAGCAGGGGGGGGGGGTCGACTTTGCAAACGTATCATTCAGGTTATGAGTGCCATAGACAGAACTGTTCAAAATCGCTTCCTCTATTAAATACAATTGTAAGGACTAAGCTCGCGTGGTTATTCACAGAGAATCCCTCCCCAAACAGCTGGCATTTTAGTATAATAGAAGCGGATCAGCTTGTTCTGCTGTAATGTTATTTCTTTACTTAAAATAACCACGTGTAGCCAGGCAACCACAAGGAAACGTGCGTGTTGTAGTTATGTCGAGCTAGTAAATAAATACAAAATAATAATAAATAAAACTACAACGAGCAGAACTTCAAAAGCACATCACGTTCTGTACGAGAAAAATGACTGTAATCTCTGCCCTAATGTTGTTTATTTATTTAGAATAACCTTGTGGACATGCAGGCATATACAGAACTGTAGACATACTGAAACACACTAATTATTTGAAAAAATACCGTGATCTCGTGCTGTATACAAATGTTTTGTAATTATTATTTTTTTAAAAACGCTGTTGTAACTGTATAGCAGGAAAAAAAAAACACACGTATTTTTAAACCACAACACAATCGTAATACTAATATATTTAATACATGAGCTTTACAAGTCACACGAATACAGTTTGCTTAAAAATCGTCATATAATTATTTTTACTGTTTGCAATTGCATCAACGCTGGGAAAAAAGCACCGCACACACACACTCACTGTATGAGAAAAATGACTGTAATCTCTGCACTAATGTTGTTTGTTTATTTGAAACAACCTTGTAGACATGCAAGCATATGTAGAACTGTAGACATACTGAAACACACTAATTATTTGAAAAAATACCGTGATCTCGTGCTGTATACAAATGTTTTGTAATCATTTTTTTTTTAAACGCTGTTGTAACTGTATAGCAGGAAAAATAAAAAACGCACTTATGTTTAAACCAGAACACAATAGTAATACTAATATGTTTAATACATGAGCTTTACAAGTCACACGAATACAGTTTGTTTAAAAATCGGGGGACGGACTTTGAAGTGTATCTTTCATTAACTGGTTATTTCAGTTAATTAAATACCAGCTGACCAGCTTCTCTGCTATAATGTTAAAAGTAACCTCGTGGACATGCAGGCAGAAGCCACAAAAACAAAACACCTGCACTATTCTTTTTAACACTAGAACTGCCACGGTAGTCATTTTTGACGGTTTTCACTTTTAAAATTGAAATTACTATGCGTGTGTTAAAGATCCACGGTTGTCTGTTCTTGACTTTTCCTAAATACATGTATTGAATATACTGACAACGTTTGAAAGTCAGAATTGCAAAAATAAAAAAGTTATGAGCACTTCTACCTAGAACCGCCAAAGTAATCATTTTGACGGCTTGTTACAACACATGCTTTTATTATTAATATAACCTACAATGCGCTATATGGCCCTATATGCGCTAATTTTGAAAATAAAGCCTTTTATATTTATTTTTTCATTTATAATACAATGTTTCTGCTAAGCAAATGTTAGATATGATGTTTATAAATAAAACTTTTGAGTTGTATCTGATAGTTGGGGGGCACATTGCAAGCGTATCTTTAATTAACTGGTTATTTCATTTAAATAAAAGTATATACAGAACGGTTAAGAATCGCTTGCTCTATAACCGTGTTATTTTATAATTGTAGCTGACCAGCTTCTATGCAGTACTCACCACCTTTTCCACAGCTCACTGCTTCAGCCATAATCTTATACCTATTTAACCTTATCTTGTTACCTGTAGTATCCCACTATTAGAACAAAAACAAAATATCACTGTGTTTTACATTAACAAGCAGAAAAAACAAAGTTTGGCCTTGAACTACGGGGTGGTACAAGGTTGCCCTCTTGTGGCGAACTGTACAACAGTCTCTGGAGACAAAGACTGCTTTGGAAAATCTCACAACAGGAGGCCGTTTATGACCATGAAAAGCATATACTGCTTAATACTATTATCGCATCTAACAGTAAATTATATAATGGTTAAAAAAATACTGTGCCCAGTTTATTTTTTAACAGTGTAAAATTGACATTTTTATATTATTATTTGAATTTTTTTCATAAAATTACTATAATCTCGGGGTGTACAGAAAATTGACAGCCGGGTATTTCAAATATGCAACTGAAAGTTCCACAGCGAATTGCACTCCCACAACGAATCGCAGGTAGTTATCAAAATGAATACTAAATCGACATTTATAAAATACTAACCGTTGTCCTGCAAAAACACACACGATAAAATGATGCTTTCCAATTAACAACATGTTCGTACGATTTCCATTTTCACGAGTCTCTGACCGTATCTTGTTCTGCTGTAAAGGCCTGGAAGCCTTCAAGTTGCCTGCAACTTCTAGTTATTATTATTATTATTTTTTTTTTCCTTCCTCCCAAATTACAAAAGCCTATAACTTTTAAACGGCTGCACGAAAACTCACGAAATTTGGCACGGACGTAGAGGACTATGGGATGTTGTGCCATGGTCAATATGGCGGCTTTTGGTCACATGGTGTGGCAGCCATCTTGGATTTAATGAAATTTTTGGGAAATTTTCAAATGTCTTCTTCTCAAGAACGGTACATAGTACAGCTGTGAAAATTTTTGTACATAGTGCGCTCCTGTCCAAGATTGATTTTACGTAAGAAAAAGTTGATCGGTAACATGGTGTGGAAACTATGTGCCATTTTGCGTAAAACGCTTAAACGACATCTCCTCATGAACCCTTTGGCCGATTGACGTGAATCTTGGGTATATGTTATCTTTGTAGTGTCCTCTAAAAAGTTATTCAGGAAAAGTTCCTACATGAACAAACATGGCTGCTATGAGCCAATCAATGTGGGTGATATGGCATTTTTGCCCAAAACATACCCTGCAATGATACATTCCCACCACTAGGGACCTGTTGCCATGGAAACGTGAGCAAGGTCTAGGGAAGAAAAGGCAGCCATTTTTTGCTGGTGTCTGGAAAAAACTGTTTTACTGAACTCGTATAACATTAAACACAGTAATTACACTGGAATGGCTAGTATTATATTACACATACACACTGTACAGTGTACAATGCCTCATAGTGTAACTAAGAACTTTTTTTTAGGAACTGTTGCAGCTGCTTCAACGCTGGGAAAAGAAATGCAGCACGCACACACACACACACACACACGCTCACTAAGTACGAGAAAAATGACTGTAATCTCTGCCCTAATGTTGTTTATTTATTTAAAATAACCTTGTGGACATGCAGGCATATACAGAACTGTAGACATACTGAAACACACTAATTATTTGAAAAAATACCGTGATCTCGTGCTGTATAGAAATGTGTTGTAATCATTTTTTTAAACGCAGTTGTAACTGAACAGCAGGCAAAAAAAAACGCACGTATTTTTAAACCACAACACAATCGTAATACTAATATGTTTAATACATGCGCTTTACAAATCACACGAATACAGTTTGCTTAAAAATCGTCATATAATTATTTTTACAACACAGTCACAAATCCTGAATCTGCGGTGGCGCTTTACAAATCACACGAATACAGTTTGTTTAAAATCGTCATATAATTATTTTTACAACACAGTCACAAATCCTGAATCTGCTGCAAAAAGCCGCGTGTAAGCCATTGAAAAGACGCTTTGGAGGGAGCAGGGGGTCGACTTTGCAAACGTATCATTCAGGTTATGAGTGCCATAGACAGAACTGTTCAAAATCGCTTCCTCTATTAAATACAATTGTAAGGACTAAGCTCGCGTGGTTATTCACAGAGAATCCCTCCCCAAAACAGCGGACATTTTAGTATAATAGGAGCGGATCAGCTTGTTCTGCTGTAATGTTATTTCTTTACTTAAAATAACCACGTGTAGCCAGGCAACCACAGGGAAACGTGCGTGTTGTAGTTATGTCGAGCTAGTAAATAAATACAAAATAATAATAAATAAAACTACAACGAGCAGAACTTCAAAAGCACATCACGTTCTGTGCGAGAAAAATGACTGTAATCTCTGCCCTAATGTTGTTTATTTATTTAGAATAACCTTGTGGACATGCAGGCATATACAGAACTGTAGACATACTGAAACACACTAATTATTTGAAAAAATACCGTGATCTCGTGCTGTATACAAGTGTTTTGTAATTATTATTTTTTAAAAACGCTGTTGTAACTGTATAGCAGGAAAAATAAAAAAGCACTTATTTTTAAACCAGAACACAATTGTAATACTAATATGTTTAATACATGCGCTTTACAAGTCACACGAATACAGTTTGCTTAAAATCGTCATATAATTATTTTTACAACACAGTCACAAATCCTGAATCTGCTGCAAAAAGCAGCGTGTAAGCCATTGAAAAGACGCTTTAGAGGAGGGAGCAGGGGTCGACTTTGCAAGCGTATCATTCAGGTTATGAGTGCCATAGACAGAACTGTTCAAAATCGCTTGCTCTATTAAATACAATTGTAAGGACTAAGCTCGCATGGTTATTCACAGAGAATCCCTCCCAAAACAGCTGGCATTTTAGTATAATAGAAGCGGATCAGCTTGTTCTGCTGTAATGTTATTTCTTTACTTAAAATAACCACGTGTAGCCAGGCAACCACAAGGAAACGTGCGTGTTGTAGTTATGTCGAGCTAGTAAATAAATACAAAATAATAATAAATAAAACTACAACGAGCAGAACTTCAAAAGCACATCACGTTCTGTATGAGAAAATGACTGTAATCTCTGCACTAATGTTGTTTGTTTATTTGAAACAACCTTGTGGACATGCAAGCATATACAGAACTGTAGACATACTGAAACACACTAATTATTTAAAAAAATACCGTGATCTCGTGCTGTATACAAATGTTTTGTAATTATTTTTTTTAAAAACGCTGTTGTAACTGTATAGCAGGAAAAAAAAAACGCACTTATTTTTAAACCACAACACAATCGTAATACTAATATATTTAATACATGAGCTTTACAAGTCACACGAATACAGTTTGCTTAAAAATCGTCATATAATTATTTTTACTGTTTGCAATTGCATCAACGCTGGGAAAAAAGCACCGCACACACACACTCACTGTATGAGAAAAATGACTGTAATCTCTGCACTAATGTTGTTTGTTTATTTGAAACAACCTTGTAGACATGCAAGCATATGTAGAACTGTAGACATACTGAAACACACTAATTATTTGAAAAAATACCGTGATCTCGTGCTGTATACAAATGTTTTGTAATCATTTTTTTTTTAAACGCTGTTGTAACTGTATAGCAGGAAAAATAAAAAACGCACTTATGTTTAAACCAGAACACAATAGTAATACTAATATGTTTAATACATGAGCTTTACAAGTCACACGAATACAGTTTGTTTAAAAATCGGGGGGACGACTTTGAAGTGTATCTTTCATTAACTGGTTATTTCAGTTAATTAAATACCAGCTGACCAGCTTCTCTGCTATAATGTTAAAAGTAACCTCGTGGACATGCAGGCAGAAGCCACAAAAACAAAACACCTGCACTATTCTTTTTAACACTAGAACTGCCACGGTAGTCATTTTTGACGGTTTTCACTTTTAAAATTGAAATTACTATGCGTGTGTTAAAGATCCACGGTTGTCTGTTCTTGACTTTTCCTAAATACATGTATTGAATATACTGACAACGTTTGAAAGTCAGAATTGCAAAAATAAAAAAGTTATGAGCACTTCTACCTAGAACCGCCCAAAGTAATCATTTTGACGGCTTGTTACAACACATGCTTTTATTATTAATATAACCTACAATGCGCTATATGGCCCTATATGCCTAATTTTGAAAATAAAGCCTTTTATATTTATTTTTTCATTTATAATACAATGTTTCTGCTAAGCAAATGTTAGATATGATGTTTATAAATAAAACTTTTGAGTTGTATCTGATAGTTGGGGGCACATTGCAAGCGTATCTTTAATTAACTGGTTATTTCATTTAAATAAAAGTATATACAGAACGGTTAAGAATCGCTTGCTCTATAACCGTGTTATTTTATAATTGTAGCTGACCAGCTTCTTTGCAGTACTCACCACCTTTTCCACAGCTCACTGCTTCAGCCATAATCTTATACCTATTTAACCTTATCTTGTTACCTGTAGTATCCCACTATTAGAACAAAAACAAAATATCACTGTGTTTTACATTAACAAGCAGAAAAAACAAAGTTTGGCCTTGAACTACGGGTGGTACAAGGTTGCCCTCTTGTGGCGAACTGTACAACAGTCTCTGGAGACAAAGACTGCTTTGGAAAATCTCACAACAGGAGGCCGTTTATGACCATGAAAAGCATATACTGCTTAATACTATTATCGCATCTAACAGTAAATTATATAATGGTTAAAAAAATACTGTGCCCAGTTTATTTTTTAACAGTGTAAAATTGACATTTTTATATTATTATTTGAATTTTTTTCATAAAATTACTATAATCTCGGGTGTACAGAAAATTGACAGCCGGGTATTTCAAATATGCAACTGAAAGTTCCACAGCGCGAATTGCACTCCCACAACGAATCGCAGGTAGTTATCAAAATGAATACTAAATCGACATTTATAAAATACTAACCGTTGTCCTGCAAAAAGCACACACGATAAAATGATGCTTTCCAATTAACAACATGTTCGTACGATTTCCATTTTCACGAGTCTCTGACCGTATCTTGTTCTGCTGTAAAGGCCTGGAAGCCTTCAAGTTGCCTGCAACTTCTAGTTATTATTATTATTATTTTTTTTTTTTTTCCTTCCTCCCAAATTACAAAAGCCTATAACTTTTAAACGGCTGCACGAAAACTCACGAAATTTGGCACGGACGTAGAGGACTATGGGATGTTGTGCCATGGTCAATATGGCGGCTTTTGGTCACATGGTGTGGCAGCCATCTTGGATTTAATGAAATTTTTGGGAAATTTTCAAATGTCTTCTTCTCAAGAACGGTACATAGTACAGCTGTGAAAATTTTTGTACATAGTGCGCTCCTGTCCAAGATTGATTTTACGTAAGAAAAAGTTGATCGGTAACATGGTGTGGAAACTATGTGCCATTTTGCGTAAAACGCTTAAACGACATCTCCTCATGAACCCTTTGGCCGATTGACGTGAATCTTGGGTATATGTTATCTTTGTAGTGTCCTCTAAAAAGTTATTCAGGAAAAGTTCCTACATGAACAAACATGGCTGCTATGAGCCAATCAATGTGGGTGATATGGCATTTTTGCCCAAAACATACCCTGCAATGATACATTCCCACCACTAGGGACCTGTTGCCATGGAAACGTGAGCAAGGTCTAGGGAAGAAAAGGCAGCCATTTTTTGCTGGTGTCTGGAAAAAACTGTTTTACTGAACTCGTATAACATTAAACACAGTAATTACACTGGAATGGCTAGTATTATATTACACATACACACTGTACAGTGTACAATGCCTCATAGTGTAACTAAGAACTTTTTTTTAGGAACTGTTGCAGCTGCTTCAACGCTGGGAAAAGAAATGCAGCACGCACACACACACACACACACACACACGCTCACTAAGTACGAGAAAAATGACTGTAATCTCTGCCCTAATGTTGTTTATTTATTTAAAATAACCTTGTGGACATGCAGGCATATACAGAACTGTAGACATACTGAAACACACTAATTATTTGAAAAAATACCGTGATCTCGTGCTGTATAGAAATGTGTTGTAATCATTTTTTTTAAACGCAGTTGTAACTGAACAGCAGGAAAAAAAACGCACGTATTTTTAAACCACAACACAATCGTAATACTAATATGTTTAATACATGCGCTTTACAAATCACACGAATACAGTTTGTTTAAAAATCGTCATATAATTATTTTTACAACACAGTCACAAATCCTGAATCTGCTGCAAAAAAGCCGCGTGTAAGCCATTGAAAAGACGCTTTGGAGCGGCGGGGGTCGACTTTGCAAACGTATCATTCAGGTTATGAGTGCCATAGACAGAACTGTTCAAAATCGCTTCCTCTATTAAATACAATTGTAAGGACTAAGCTCGCGTGGTTATTCACAGAGAATCCCTCCCCAAAACAGCGGACATTTTAGTATAATAGGAGCGGATCAGCTTGTTCTGCTGTAATGTTATTTCTTTACTTAAAATAACCACGTGTAGCCAGGCAACCACAGGGAAACGTGCGTGTTGTAGTTATGTCGAGCTAGTAAATAAATACAAAATAATAATAAATAAAACTACAACGAGCAGAACTTCAAAAGCGCATCACGTTCTGGCTGTCCCTTTAGAACTGAAAAAGCCAAGAAAACCATTCAATGGCCGAGTGGGAGCGACAGGAGCCGAGAGAAGCCGAAAAAAGGGCGTAGCTCATGAATAGTCATACGTGCCCCGTGATTAGATAGGAGCGGTCAAAAGGAAACAAGCTGCCTGTGACTGAATCAGCGCACAGAGAATAACACGGACATTTGCAGAGCTTTTTGAGATGTTATAGTAATAAAATAATGACTTGGATCTCATTATTGAGGAGTTTGGTGATAAAATGAGTGATTAGGAGATGATCGATCGGTATGTACGACTATTAGTATTATTATTATTTATTTCAAGCATATGTGAAAGCTGTAGCGAACGAAAGGGTGGGGCGGGGCCGGAGTTGCCAGTGAGTGCTTTGTTGATATGCAGGGCCATTTAAACCAGTTTGATTGTGGGGAAAAATACTTTTAAACAGCGCATCTAAAATTAAATGCGCGTGTGAAAATAAATTGGACCTGACGCGCCTGATGCACTTAATAAATGTACTGCAGACGCAGTTGTAACTGAAAGGCAGGCAAAAAAAAGCACGTATTTTTAAACCACAACACAATCGTAATACTAATATGTTTAATACATGCGCTTAACAAATCACACGAATACAGTTTGCTTAAAAATCGTCATATAATTATTTGTACTGTTTGCAATTGCATCAACGCTGGGAAAAAAGCACCGCGCACACACACACTCACTGTATGAGAAAAATGACTATAATCTCTGCACTAATGTTGTTTGTTTATTTGAAACAACCTTGTAGACATGCAAGCATATACAGAACTGTAGACATACTGAAACACACTAATTATTTGAAAAAAAATACCGTGATCTCGTGCTGTATGGAAATGTCTAGTAATCATTTTTTTTTATTTTTAAAACGCTGTTGTAACTGTATAGCAGGAAAAATAAAACAACACACGTATTTTTAAACCACAACACAATCGTAATACTAATATATTTAATACATGAGCTTTACAAGTCACACGAATACAGTTTGCTTAAAAATCGTCATATAATTATTTTTACTGTTTGCAATTGCATCAACGCTGGGAAAAAGCACCGCACGCACACACACTCACTGTATGAGAAAAATGACTGTAATCTCTGCACTAATGTTGTTTGTTTATTTGAAACAACCTTGTAGACATGCAAGCATATGTAGAACTGTAGACATACTGAAACACACTAATTATTTGAAAAAATACCGTGATCTCGTGCTGTAATCATTTTTTTAAAACGCTGTTGTAACTGTATAGCAGGAAAAATAAAAAACGCACTTATTTTAAACCAGAACACAATAGTAATACTAATATGTTTAATACATGAGCTTTACAAGTCACACGAATACAGTTTGTTTAAAAATCGGGGGGCGACTTTGAAGTGTATCTTTCATTAACTGGTTATTTCAGTTAATTAAATACCAGCTGACCAGCTTCTCTGCTATAATGTTAAAAGTAACCTCGTGGACATGCAGGCAGAAGCCACAAAAACAAAACACCTGCACTATTCTTTTTAACACTAGAACTGCCACGGTAGTCATTTTTGACGGTTTTCACTTTTAAAATTGAAATTACTATGCGTGTGTTAAAGATCCACGGTTGTCTGTTCTTGACTTTTCCTAAATACATGTATTGAATATACTGACAACGTTTGAAAGTCAGAATTGCAAAAATAAAAAAGTTATGAGCACTTCTACCTAGAACCGCCCAAAGTAATCATTTTGACGGCTTGTTACAACACATGCTTTTATTATTAATATAACCTACAATGCGCTATATGGCCCTATATGCTAATTTTGAAAATAAAGCCTTTTATATTTATTTTTTCATTTATAATACAATGTTTCTGCTAAGCAAATGTTAGATATGATGTTTATAAATAAAACTTTTGAGTTGTATCTGATAGTTGGGGGGCACATTGCAAGCGTATCTTTAATTAACTGGTTATTTCATTTAAATAAAAGTATATACAGAACGGTTAAGAATCGCTTGCTCTATAACCGTGTTATTTTATAATTGTAGCTGACCAGCTTCTATGCAGTACTCACCACCTTTTCCACAGCTCACTGCTTCAGCCATAATCTTATACCTATTTAACCTTATCTTGTTACCTGTAGTATCCCACTATTAGAACAAAAACAAAATATCACTGTGTTTTACATTAACAAGCAGAAAAAACAAAGTTTGGCCTTTAACTACGGGTGGTACAAGGTTGCCCTCTTGTGGCGAACTGTACAACAGTCTCTGGAGACAAAGACTGCTTTGGAAAATCTCACAACAGGAGGCCGCTTATGACCATGAAAAGCATATACTGCTTAATACTATTATCGCATCTAACAGTAAATTATATAATGGTTAAAAAATACTGTGCCCAGTTTATTTTTTAACAGTGTAAAATTGACATTTTTATATTATTATTTGAATTTTTTTCATAAAATTACTATAATCTCGGGTGTACAGAAAATTGACAGCCGGGTATTTCAAATATGCAACTGAAAGTTCCACAGCGAATTGCACTCCCACAACGAATCGCAGGTAGTTATCAAAATGAATACTAAATCGACATTTATAAAATACTAACCGTTGTCCTGCAAAAACACACACGATAAAATGATGCTTTCCAATTAACAACATGTTCGTACGATTTCCATTTTCACGAGTCTCTGACCGTATCTTGTTCTGCTGTAAAGGCCTGGAAGCCTTCAAGTTGCCTGCAACTTCTAGTTATTATTATTATTATTATTATTTTTTTTCCTTCCTCCCAAATTACAAAAGCCTATAACTTTTAAACGGCTGCACGAAAACTCACGAAATTTGGCACGGACGTAGAGGACTATGGGATGTTGTGCCATGGTCAATATGGCGGCTTTTGGTCACATGGTGTGGCAGCCATCTTGGATTTAATGAAATTTTTGGGAAATTTTCAAATGTCTTCTTCTCAAGAACGGTACATAGTACAGCTGTGAAAATTTTTGTACATAGTGCGCTCCTGTCCAAGATTGATTTTACGTAAGAAAAAGTTGATCGGTAACATGGTGTGGAAACTATGTGCCATTTTGCGTAAAACGCTTAAACGACATCTCCTCATGAACCCTTTGGCCGATTGACGTGAATCTTGGGTATATGTTATCTTTGTAGTGTCCTCTAAAAAGTTATTCAGGAAAAGTTCCTACATGAACAAACATGGCTGCTATGAGCCAATCAATGTGGGTGATATGGCATTTTTGCCCAAAACATACCCTGCAATGATACATTCCCACCACTAGGGACCTGTTGCCATGGAAACGTGAGCAAGGTCTAGGGAAGAAAAGGCAGCCATTTTTTGCTGGTGTCTGGAAAAAACTGTTTTACTGAACTCGTATAACATTAAACACAGTAATTACACTGGAATGGCTAGTATTATATTACACATACACACTGTACAGTGTACAATGCCTCATAGTGTAACTAAGAACTTTTTTTTAGGAACTGTTGCAGCTGCTTCAACGCTGGGAAAAGAAATGCAGCACGCACACACACACACACACACACACACGCTCACTAAGTACGAGAAAAATGACTGTAATCTCTGCCCTAATGTTGTTTATTTATTTAAAATAACCTTGTGGACATGCAGGCATATACAGAACTGTAGACATACTGAAACACACTAATTATTTGAAAAAATACCGTGATCTCGTGCTGTATAGAAATGTGTTGTAATCATTTTTTTAAACGCAGTTGTAACTGAACAGCAGGAAAAAAAAACGCACGTATTTTTAAACCACAACACAATCGTAATACTAATATGTTTAATACATGCGCTTTACAAATCACACGAATACAGTTTGTTTAAAAATCGTCATATAATTATTTTTACAACACAGTCACAAATCCTGAATCTGCTGCAAAAAGCCGCGTGTAAGCCATTGAAAAGACGCTTTGGAGCGGCGGGGGGTCGACTTTGCAAACGTATCATTCAGGTTATGAGTGCCATAGACAGAACTGTTCAAAATCGCTTCCTCTATTAAATACAATTGTAAGGACTAAGCTCGCGTGGTTATTCACAGAGAATCCCTCCCCAAAACAGCGGACATTTTAGTATAATAGGAGCGGATCAGCTTGTTCTGCTGTAATGTTATTTCTTTACTTAAAATAACCACGTGTAGCCAGGCAACCACAGGGAAACGTGCGTGTTGTAGTTATGTCGAGCTAGTAAATAAATACAAAATAATAATAAATAAAACTACAACGAGCAGAACTTCAAAAGCGCATCACGTTCTGGCTGTCCCTTTAGAACTGAAAAAGCCAAGAAAACCATTCAATGGCCGAGTGGGAGCGACAGGAGCCGAGAGAAGCCGAAAAAAGGGCGTAGCTCATGAATAGTCATACGTGCCCCGTGATTAGATAGGAGCGGTCAAAAGGAAACAAGCTGCCTGTGACTGAATCAGCCCACAGAGAATAACACGGACATTTGCAGAGCTTTTTGAGATGTTATAGTAATAAAATAATGACTTGGATCTCATTATTGAGGAGTTTGGTGATAAAATGAGTGATTAGGAGATGATCGATCGGTATGTACGACTATTAGTATTATTATTATTTATTTCAAGCATATGTGAAAGCTGTAGCGAACGAAAGGGTGGGGCGGGGCCGGAGTTGCCAGTGAGTGCTTTGTTGATATGCAGGGCCATTTAAACCAGTTTGATTGTGGGGAAAAATACTTTTAAACAGCGCATCTAAAATTAAATGCGCGTGTGAAAATAAATTGGACCTGACGCCTGATGCACTTAATAAATGTACTGCAGACGCAGTTGTAACTGAAAGGCAGGCAAAAAAAGCACGTATTTTTAAACCACAACACAATCGTAATACTAATATGTTTAATACATGCGCTTAACAAATCACACGAATACAGTTTGCTTAAAATCGTCATATAATTATTTGTACTGTTTGCAATTGCATCAACGCTGGGAAAAAGCACCGCGCACACACACACTCACTGTATGAGAAAAATGACTATAATCTCTGCACTAATGTTGTTTGTTTATTTGAAACAACCTTGTAGACATGCAAGCATATACAGAACTGTAGACATACTGAAACACACTAATTATTTGAAAAAAATACCGTGATCTCGTGCTGTATGGAAATGTCTAGTAATCATTTTTTATTTTTAAAACGCTGTTGTAACTGTATAGCAGGAAAAATAAAACAACACACGTATTTTTAAACCACAACACAATCGTAATACTAATATATTTAATACATGAGCTTTACAAGTCACACGAATACAGTTTGCTTAAAAATCGTCATATAATTATTTTTACTGTTTGCAATTGCATCAACGCTGGGAAAAAGCACGCAGCACACACACTCACTGTATGAGAAAAATGACTGTAATCTCTGCACTAATGTTGTTTGTTTATTTGAAACAACCTTGTAGACATGCAAGCATATGTAGAACTGTAGACATACTGAAACACACTAATTATTTGAAAAAAATACCGTGATCTCGTGCTGTAATCATTTTTTTTAAAACGCTGTTGTAATTGTATAACAGGAAAAATAAAAAACGCACTTATTTTCAAACCAGAACACAATAGTAATACTAATATGTTTCATACATGAGCTTTACAAGTCACACCAATACAGTTTGTTTAAAAATCGGGGGGACTTTGAAGTGTATCTTTCATTAACTGGTTATTTCAGTTAATTACATACCAGCTGACCAGCTTCTCTGCTATAATGTTAAAAGTAACCTCGTGGACATGCAGGCAGAAGCCAATAAAAACAAAACACCTGCACTATTCTTTTTAACACTAGAACCGCCACAGTAGTCATTTTTGACGGTTTTCACTTTTAAAATTGAAATTACTATGCGTGTGTTAAAGATCCACGGTTGTCTGTTCTTGACTTTTCCTAAATACATGTATTGAATATACTGACGACGTTTGAAAGTCACAATTGCACAAATAAAAAAGTTATGAGCACTTCTACCTAGAACCGCCAAAAGTAGTCATTTTGACGGCTTGTTACAACACATGCTTTTATTATTAATATAACCTACAATATGGCCCTATATGCTAATTTTGAAAATAAAGCCTTTTATATTTATTTTTTCATTTAAATACGATGTTTCTGCTATGCAAATGTTAGATATGATGTTTATAAATAAAACTTTTGAGTTGTATCTGATAGTTTGGGGGGCACTTTGCAAGCGTATCTTTAATTAACTGGTTATTTCATTTAAATAAAAGTATATACAGAACGGTTAAGAATCGCTTGCTCTATAACCGTGTTATTTTATAATTGTAGCTGACCAGCTTCTATGCAGTACTCACCACCTTTGCCACAGCTCACTGCTTCAGCCATAATCTTATACCTATTTAACCTTATCTTGTTACCTGTAGTATCCCACTATTAGAACAAAAAACGAAATATCACTGTGTTTTACATTAACAAGTAGAAAAAAAACAGTTTGGCCTTTAACTATGGGGTGGTACAAGGTTGCCCTCTTGTGGCGAACTGTACAAAAGTCTCTGGAGACAAAGACTGCTTTGGAAAATCTCACCACAGGAGGCCGCTTATGACCATGAAAAGCATATACTGCTTAATACTATTATCGCATCTAACAGTAAATTATATAATGGTTAAAAAAATACTGTGCCCAGTTTATTTTTTAACAGTGTAAAATTGACATTTTTTATATTATTATTTGAATTTTTTTTTCATAAAATTACTATAATCTCGGGGTGTACAGAAAATTGACAGCTGGGGTATTTCAAATATGCAACTGAAAGTTCCACAGCGCGAATTGCACTCCCACAACGAATCGCAGGTAGTTATCAAAAGGAATACTAAATCGACATTTATAAAATACTAACCGTTGTCCTGCAAAAAACACGCGCGATAAAATGATGCTTTCCAGTTAACAGCATGTTCGTACGATTTCCATTTTCACGAGTCTCTGACCGTATCTTGTTCTGCTGTAAAGGCCTGGAAGCCTTCAAGTTGCCTGCAACTTCTAGTTATTATTATTATTATTTTTTTTTTCCTTCCTCCCAAATTACAAAAGCCTATAACTTTTAAACGGCTGCACGAAAACTCACGAAATTTGGCACGGACGTAGAGGACTATGGGATGTTGTGCCATGGTCAATATGGCGGCTTTTGGTCACATGGTGTGGCAGCCATCTTGGATTTAATGAAATTTTGGGAAATTTTCAAATGTCTTCTTCTCAAGAACGGTACATAGTACAGCTGTGAAAATTTTTGTACATAGTGCGCTCCTGTCCAAGATTGATTTTACGTAAGAAAAAGTTGATCGGTAACATGGTGTGGAAACTATGTGCCATTTTGCGTAAAACGCTTAAACGACATCTCCTCATGAACCCTTTGGCCGATTGACGTGAATCTTGGGTATATGTTATCTTTGTAGTGTCCTCTAAAAAGTTATTCAGGAAAAGTTCCTACATGAACAAACATGGCTGCTATGAGCCAATCAATGTGGGTGATATGGCATTTTGCCCAAAACATACCCTGCAATGATACATTCCCACCACTAGGGACCTGTTGCCATGGAAACGTGAGCAAGGTCTAGGGAAGAAAAGGCAGCCATTTTTTGCTGGTGTCTGGAAAAAACTGTTTTACGAACTCGTATAACATTAAACACAGTAATTACACTGGAATGGCTAGTATTATATTACACATACACACTGTACAGTGTACAATGCCTCATAGTGTAACTAAGAACTTTTTTTTTTAGGAACTGTTGCAGCTGCTTCAACGCTGGGAAAAGAAATGCAGCACGCGCACGCACTCACTAAGTACGAGAAAAATGACTGTAATCTCTGCCCTAATGTTGTTTATTTATTTAAAATAACCTTGTGGACATGCAGGCATATACAGAACTGTAGACATACTGAAACACACTAATTATTTGAAAAAAATACCGTGATCTCGTGCTGTATAGAAATGTGTTGTAATCATTTTTTTTAAACGCAGTTGTAACTGAACAGCAGGCAAAAAAAACGCACGTATTTTTAAACCACAACACAATCGTAATACTAATATGTTTAATACATGCGCTTTACAAATCACACGAATACAGTTTGCTTAAAAATCGTCATATAATTATTTTTACTGTTTGCAATTGCATCAACGCTGGGAAAAAAGCAGCGCGCATACACACTCACTGTATGAGAAAATGACTGTAATCTCTGCACTAATGTTGTTTGTTTATTTGAAACAACCTTGTAGACATGCAAGCATATGTAGAACTGTTGACATACTGAAACACACTAATTATTTTGAAAAAATACCGTGATCTCGTGCTGTATACAAATGTTTTGTAATCATTTTTTTTAAACGCTGTTGTAACTGTATAGCAGGAAAAATAAAAACGCATTTATGTTTAAACCAGAACACAATAGTAATACTAATATGTTTAATACATGAGCTTTACAAGTCACACGAATACAGTTTGTTTAAAAATCGGGGGGGGGGGGGCCTTTGAAGTGTATCTTTCATTAACTGGTTATTTCAGTTAATTAAATACCAGCTGAGCAGCTTCTCTGCTATAATGTTAAAAGTAACCTCGTGGACATGCAGACAGAAGCCAAAAAAACAAAACACCTGCACTATTCTTTTTAACACTAGAACCGCCACGGTAGTCATTTTTGACGGTTTTCACTTTTAAAATTGAAATTACTATGCGTGTGTTAAAGATCCACGGTTGTGTGTGCTTGACTTTTCCTAAATACATGTATTGAATATACTGACGACGTTTGAAAGTAACAATTGCAAAAATAAAAAAAATTATGAGCACTTCTACCTAGAACCGCCAAAAGTAGTCGTTTTGACGGCTTGTTACAACACATGCTTTTATTATTAATATAACCTACAATGCGCTATATGGCCCTATATGCGCTAATTTTGAAAATAAAGCCTTTTATATTTATTTTTTCATTTAAATACAATGTTTCTGCTATGCAAATGTTAGATATGATGTTTATAAATAAAACTTTTGAGTTGTATCTGATAGTTTGGGGGGGGGGGGGCACTTTGCAAGCGTATCTTTAATTAACTGGTTATTTCATTTAAATAAAAGTATATACAGAACAGTTAAGAATCGCTTGCTCTATAACCGTGTTATTTTAAAATTGTAGCTGACCAGCTTCTATGCAGTACTCACCACCTTTGCCACAGCTCACTGCTTCAGCCATAATCTTGTACCTATTTAACCTTATCTTGTTACCTGCAGTATCCCACTATTAGAACAAAAAACGAAATATCACTGTGTTTTACATTAACAAGCAGAAAAAAAACAAAGTTTGGCCTTTAACTACGGGGTGGTACAAGGTTGCCCTCTTATTTTTCTGCCAAAACATGCTAAAAAACTCACGAAATTCGGCACACTGGTAGATGCCTATGGATGATAGTTGATGATATTCAGCAAATTTGCGCAAGTCACATGGTTCGGCAGCCATATTGGATTTTGCAGAATTTGTTAAAATGCCTATGTATTGGAAACCGCTTACTGCAGAGTTCTGAAAATTGCTTTACATGTTGAGGGATAGTCCATGATTAAATGTTGTTAATATGAAGCTGATTGATTCTGTGGTTTGGCAACCACATTGATTAATGTCATAAAATTACCATAAAAATATAAAAGTATCAAAATTCAAACATCTTCTTCTCTGAAACCGCTTATCCGTTTGAAACAAAAATTGGAATGAAACATCTCAGTATGGTCATCTGTTACACTTGTTCAAGGGAAGTTGCTACTGTGAAAATTATGGCGTCCACACTGAATGACATCATCAACATACGCAACTGGCTATAAAACTGCGTATAACTTCTTATCGGCTGCACCAAAACGCACAAAATTTGAAATGAATGTTGAGGACTATGTGATGTTGTGTCGTGGTCAATATAGTGGCCTTTGGTCACATGTTGTGGCAGCCATCTTGGATTTAATGAAAAGTTTGGACAATATTCAAAAGTCTTCTTCTCATGAACGGTAAATAGTACAGCTGTGAAACATTTTGTACATAGTGCGCTCATGTCCGCGATTGATTCAACTTAAGGAAAAATGGATCGGTCACATGGTGTGGCAGCTATGTTGGATTTTGCGTGAAACGCTTAAACAACAACTCCTCATGAGCCCTTTGGCCAATTGACGTGAATCTTGGTTATACGTTATCTTTGTACTGTCCTCTAAAAAAATTAGTCAGGAAAAAGTTCCTACATCAACAAACATGACCGCAATGAGCCAATCAATATGGATGACATGCCACTTTTGCCCAAATTTACCCTGAAATGATACATTCACACCACTAGGGGCAGCTGTTGCCATAGGAATGTGAGTACAGTCTGGTGCAAGAACAGTTTTACTAACTTATGTAACTTAAAACACAGTAATTACAGTCGAAAGGATTATATTAATTTAGACGTACACACAGTATATTATACAAAGATACATACTGTAAACTAAGAAAACATTATTTTAAGAACTGTTGCAGCTGCATCTACGCGGAAAAAAAAAACACCTATTGACAATATTCAAAGTCTCGAGACAAAAGTTATACGCAGTTTGTAATACTTGTTCTAATACCAACAAATTTGTTTTATTAAAGCTACCATGAGTATAATTTTGTGAGAATGTTAATATATGGCAGATGTCAGTTACGTTCTACCGTTTATTTTAATTATATTAAGCTGTATTTATAGGGCTGTGTTTAGAGATAAATCAGGTCCAATTCAGTTGCAATTCAACAGTACCCACTGGAAGAGAGAAAAAAAACTGCATAATGTTATTTGCTTACTTGAAAATATCCTCGTGGATATGCTGGCTTCACTGAACTGCACACATGCTCACACGCAGAAATATTCGCTTGCTCTATCAAATACAATTGTATAGAAGACCGCACGGCTATTCACAGCGAATCCTCCAAAAAAAGGAAATTTTACTGTAAATATTCTCTAAAACACTGTGTATAATTATTTAATCGCTGTTTAGCAGCTCAACGTGAACCGCAGATGAAAACATACACATTTCACGTCCACATTTTCCACCTGTAGGCATGAGCGATTTCGATTGACTGACTTACATAATTAACAATATACTATATATATATATATATATATATATATATACAGTACTGTGCAAAAGTTTTAGGCAGGTGTGAAAAAATGCTGTAAAGTAAGAATGCTTTCAAAAATAGACATGTTAATAGATTATATTTATCAATTAACTAAATGCAAAGTGAGTGAACAGAAGAAAAATCTAAATCAAATCCATATTTGGTGTGACCACCCTTTGCCTTCAAAACAGCATCAATTCTTCTAGGTACACTTGCACAAAGTCAGGGATTTTGTAGGCATATAGTCAGGTGTATGATTAAACAATTATACCAAACAGGTGCTAATGATCATCAATTCAATATGTAGGTTGAAACACAATCATTAACTGAAACAGAAACAGCTGTGTAGGAGGAATAAAACTGGGTGAGGAACAGCCAAACTCCGCTAACAAGGTGAGGTTGCTGAAGACAGTTTACTGTCAAAAGTCATACACCATGGCAAGACTGAGCACAGCAACAAGGCACAAGGTAGTTATACTGCATCAGCAAAGTCTCTCCCAGGCAGAAATTTCAAGGCAGACAGGGTTTCCAGATGTGCTGTCCAAGCACTTTGAAGAAGCACAAAGAAACGGGCAACGTTGAGGACCGTAGACGCAGTGGTCGGCCAAGGAAACTTACTGCAGCAGATGAAAGACACATCATGCTTACTTCCCTTCGCAATCGGAAGATGTCCAGCAGTGCCATCAGCTCAGAACTCAGAAAACAGTGGGACCCTGGTACACCCATCTACTGTCCGGAGAAGTCTGGTCAGAAGTGGCCTTCATGGAAGACTTGGCGGCCAAAAAGCCATACCTCCGACGTGGAAACAAGGCCAAGCGACTCAACTATGCACGAAAACACAGGAACTGGGGTGCAGAAAAATTGCAGCAGGTGCTCTGGACTGATGAGTCAAAATGTGAAATATTTGGCTGTAGCAGAAGGCAGTTTGTTCGCCAAGGGCTGGAGAGCGCATATGAATGAGTGTCTGCAGGCAACAGTGAAGCATGGTGGAGGTTCCTTGCAAGTTTGGGGCTGCATTTCTGCAAATGGAGTTGGGGATTTGGTCAGAATTAATGGTCTCCTTAATGCTAAGAAGTACAGGCAGATACTTATCCATCATGCAATACCATCAGGGAGGCATCTGATTGGCCCCAAATTTATTCTGCAGCATGACAACAACCCCAAACATACAGCGAAAGTCATTAAGAACTATCTTCAGCATAAAGAAGAACAAGGAGTCCTGGAAGTGATGGTATGGTCCCCACAGAGCCCTGATCTCAACATCATCGAGTCTGTCTGGGATTACATGAAGAGAGAGAAGCAACTGAGGCTGCCTAAATCCACAGAAGAACTGTGGTTAGTTCTCCAAGATGTTTGGGCCAACCTACCTGCCGAGTTCCTTCAAAAACTGTGTGCAAGTGTACCTAGAAGAATTGATGCTTGATGCTGTTTTGATGGCAAAGGGTGGTCACACCAAATATGGATTTGATTTAGATTTTTCTTCTGTTCACTCACTTTGCATTTAGTAAATTGATAAATATAATCTATTAACATGTCTATTTTTGAAAGCATTCTTACTTTTTACAGCATTTTTTCACAGCTGCCTAAAACTTTTGCACAGTATATATATATATATATATATGGCAGATGTCAGTTACGTTCTACCGATTATTTTAATTATATTAAATTGTATTTATAGGGCTGTGTTTAGAGATAAATCAGGTCCGATTCAGTTGCAATTCAACAGTACCCACTGGAAGAGAGAAAAAACTGCGTAATGTTATTTGCTTACATGAAAATATCCTCGTGGATATGCTGGCTTAACACAGCTGTCGAAGCTGAACAGAAGCCCCCCCCCCCAAAAAAAAGAAAAGTATTGGAACTGATTCGAACATCGGATAGCAACCCAAGTGACCTGTCAAAGTTTGGTGTTTCCTCCACCAACGAGGGATTTGAAATTTGAAGAAATTACTAACACTTATTGTATTTCAAATTGTTTTGTTTTATTGGGTTCCTGTTGCAAAGAAGACGGGAGGTTGTGAGTACTGTATAACCATTCCTTTTCGTGGATGAGATACTAGAACACTGTTTTTTTATAGCTGGATGTACCCCGTTGTTTTGGTTAAATTTATTTTTTAGCCCTGGATGTAGGGTGAAGCAGCATTTTCCAGCCTCTACGCTCCCTAGCCACGTACAGGCCTGCCACATTGTTATTGAACTCAAGTAACGCAAGTACTTTAGTTACGCACAAATACACGTGTTAGATATTATTATTATTATTATTATTATTATTATTATTATTATTTATTTCTTAGCAGATATATACCAGTATATAAATCTATAAGTACTGTTTCGTTTATTTCGGGTGCCGTTTGACTTACAGCTGTACTATAACAATGTATATTTAACTTGTATTATTTTTTCCTTTGAAATATTTATATTGGGGAAATTAACCCTTTTGCAAGTGTAACAAAAAGGGCAAACAATAACAATTATTTTTCAGTTGTCAGCATAAGTTTCCTTTTCTATTGTATTGCAAAAACTAGTTTAATTTTGTTTATTTTACTTTAGACTTTGGGAGCATGGTATATAATTTGTTTATATTTGCAATTTAAAGCCATAAAGTGTATGGTATTTAATTTGAGCAGTACATTTTAAAGTGGTGGGAGTTCCCTACCTAGTGAAATACTCACTATTTATATAAAGTGCTTATGTTTTATTATTTAATGTAGGATGAGTGTGGATATGACTTGATTTGTTGTGGAGTGAATATAATTGCAAGTTTTGTATGTTTGTAATTTATGAGATGTGACTTTCGTTGTTTTACAAAAACTGGTGTGTTTATATGAGCATTATAGGTAATGCAAATAGTGTAATGTGTAATGCATAAGTAGGTTTATATAGTATGGTTAAGAAGTTCTGGTCTGAATAATTGAAGAATACACAGACTGATAGGTAAGTGCTGTATTTATAGTAGTTAGATGTCTCTTATTGTAGATGTGATGTGTTGCTGCAGTACAAAACATGGCTGCTGTGGGCCAATGACATTTCAGCATTGATCATCTAACCAGTGATTCCCATATTTTTGCCAGAATTGACAGTCAGCTGTGTCCAAAATGATTTGTGATGATAACGTTTCATCTATAACAACCAATGCGCTTAAATTTCATGCTAACTGCTTGGAAGCCGTAAAGTTATTTATTGTAGTTTTGAAAATAAACATCTTAAATCTTAATTTTGTCTAAGTTTATTTTACCTTATAATTTGCATCTATTTAAATAAATAAATACAATCTTGTGTGTTGTTTCTTCATTTTTATACTTAAATATAGTTAAATATTTAAGTAAATAAATATTATAAAACCATATCTAGCTCTGCAACTGTTCAAGATATATCAATTCTCATTTCAGATTTGAAATCCTTGAGAAATTGTGAAGCTACCATATACTCTAAGATTTTTTAATGGAATACTTGGAAAAATGTTGAAATTTGCAATTTTTAAAAATATTTGTGCATATTTTTTTTATTTTTCAAAGAAAAATTATGATGAGTAGCTCATATGGAAAGAAAACCACCCCACAACAAAATAAATAAAACATTACTGAAAAGAATTACTCAGTTTAAAAGCTACAAGCAATTAAACACAAACTGTGCATATTCATAACCAAATATGGACATTTTTTGTAGGCAGCATAGGGTTAACTCTGGGTTTCTAACAAATAAATCTGTGAATTTAAATATTTTTTTACACTTGGCGAGTCAACATTTGGCTATCAACATTTCTAACAAATCAGTGAAAAAATACATTTGCCTAACAGATAAATCTGAAAAACATTATCGTTCAGCAATTAAATCTGAAAAAGTAAATCTGGGTTTTCACAAAATAAATATTTATTTTGCCAGCTAAATATGAAGCTAAATGAGCCCATTAAAGTGCTTGATTTGGCATTGTATGCTGTAGAGCTGCCCTTACACTCCAAGAGCCAATATCTCCTCTTCCCCACCTCCTCTGCATACTACAATGCCAAAAAATGTACACATTTCAAAACTTTTAAGAATGTGTTTGTTAACATTAATACAGTAAGCTAAATCAGAACTTTGGTTAAAACTAGGAAAAAATGCACAATTTAGATTAAATTCAGGAAAAGCAATGTTAAAATATAAATACATGGAAGCCGCCATTTTGACTCTGTTCGCTGCAGTTTCACTGACACTTGCCACTTCAAACATCATTTCTCCGGTTCTACAAGTCCTAGGTTGATCATCAACGGCTCAATTGAAAGGTAATAACTTAGACTAATTACCTGTCATTTGTGAATTTATTTAAAATGTTCTATCCTTTAAAAAACATTTTAACTTTTACTGCTATTTTAGTCATGGTTGCGCCTCCCTTACTGACTCTCTGCACCCCAAGGGTGCGCCACACACTTTGCACACCACTGGCGTAGTCTTCTGGCCACTTGGTAAAATAATTCATGGCCACTAGGATGTAGCAATTTCCTCGATCCGAGCAAGGAAAGGGCCCCAGAATATCAACCCCCTACTTGCTCCATGGGCCCCCTGACTGGAAACTGTTGGAGCGGACGTGGCACTGGCCTGGGGTCCTTTTCCGTGCAACACATTTGTTGCAGTATCTGCAAAAGTCCACCACATCCCTGATGCAGTGCCCCCCAATAGAATGCCTGCTGGATCTGCCAGAGGGTCTTCGTGGCCCCGAAGTGTCCTGCAGCCAGGTACCAGGTGTCTCCTCCCAGGACAGTCGCTGGTGTGCCTCTAGCCAGCCAAGTACCGGCTGCAGGTCGGGGTCCCACTCCTGTTGCCATCTCCATTCCGGCACGGACATGGTGGACGCCTCGTTGCAAGTGACGGTCGCTGCCACACCTCCTCTCTGCTCTGCCGCGACCAGTTCCTGTTTTATGACCTTCCATCTGTGGCAGTGGCTGCAGTCCCCTTCAACACAGGGATGACAGGACTGAAACTGCTCAGTCCAATGCGCCACCTGCCCCTCTGGCTCCCAGCTTGTCCGGTTGTAACTTCAGGCCGGCTACCTCCAGGCACTGCAGCACCACGCGCAGGAAGCTTAGAGGAATAGGAATTATTTCTTAGCAGACGCCCTTATCCAGGGCGACTTACAATTGTTACAAGATATCACATTATTTTTTACATACAATTCCCCATTTATACAGTTGGGTTTTATTGGAGCAATCTAGGTAAAGTACCTTGCTCAAGGGTACAGCAGCAGTGTATCCCACCAGGGATTGAACCCACGACCCTCCGGTCAAGAGTCCAGAGCCCTGACCACTATTCCACACTGCTGCCCCAGAGCCTCATCAAAGGTCAGCCCGTGTACCAACAGATCATCCAGGTACACCAGGCAGTGCTGTGGTGGGACCACGTTCAATGCCTTCTCCATCAGCCACTCAAATGTGGCAGGTGCATCGCACAGCTCGAACGGCATTAGCTTCTGCTGCCATAACCCTCGTCCGGTGGAGAAGGCAGTCTTGGGATGGGCTGCAGGTCCAGCGCACTGAACCACGAGTAGCCAGCTACCAGATCCAAGGACAATGCAGGGCAGGGAGTAGGAGTCTTTGCGGGTGACTCCATTCAGCCATCGATAGCCCACACAAAATCAGTCGAAATTATAGAAGATGACAGCAAATGATGATCCCGAGGCCTACATTGTCACCTTTGAGAGGATGGCTGCAACTGCGAAGTGGCCCAAGGAATGCTGGGCCACCAAGCTGGCTCCCTGTCTGACTGAGGAGGTCCAAGCTGCAAATAAGTCTCTTCCCTCAGACATAGCCATGGACTATGACCAACTCAAGAAAGCCATCCTCCAGCCCTCGGGATCACTGAGAAAACATACCGACACCGCTTCCGAGAATACCAGCCTTCAAAGGGGACAAAGTGCGTGTGATGGCCAGTACCTGAAGGACCAAGCTACCCTGTGGCTGCGACCGGAGGCCGTGACCGGAGGCCCACTTGGCTGCAGAACTGATTCAGCTTGTTGTGATAGAGCAGTTCACTGCGGTGCTTCCAGCAGGGAACCGGGAGTGGGTCCGACACCATCACCCCACCACTTTCGATGAGTCGATGACCTTGGTGGAGGCTTATGAGGACGTGGTGGACGCCATGAGCTCAGCGCTTTCCCTGCTCAACCCAGCACCAGCACCACCACCAGCACCTGCACTTGTTCAACAACCAAGCCCAAAGGGAAACATCCTCTCCAAAAGCAATGGAGACAATGGATGGCCCCTGCATGGGTGAGAGCAAACACCCTTAACCCGTCTGGTTCTGAACCACGGGACACATTTTCACCGCCAGCTCCCTCTATTCCTGTATGTTTCAGGTGCCAGGAACCAGGTCATATCATGCTTGATTATACCAAATGGAGATTCACATCGCCACAAAGACCTGGGGCCCCGGAGCAGGTAAGAAAACTGGAAAATGTCGGGAGGGCCCTTACTTGGTTCAGATGCAAGTTGGACAGAGGAGTACCCACGCATTAGTGGACTCTGGGTGTGAGCAGACCATCATTCGACGGTCTCCCTTGGAGGGTGTGTCTTGGGGCCACAAGGTCAGGTAGCCACTTCCTGTATCCATCTAGATACCCGACATTCCTGACCACAAAAAATAGTTTAAAGGTTAAAAATGTCACTGCTGACATTAAAAAGTTGCAGTGGCTAAATAGTTGTCATACCCAGTTTTGTTGGGGCATGACTGGCCCTTCTTTGGAAAAGCTTTCAAAAGAATGGAAGAAGTCGTCACTACACCAGAACAAAAACAAAAGGAAGAAACAATTGGCGAAAATTTTCCTTTACAGTCTGATTTGTTTAATACTGAGTCCGCCACAGAAAAACTAAAAAGAGAGAAGGGTGGAAAAAACTCAAACCCAGATACATGTTTTAACACTAGAACTGCCATGCAGGTCAATTTGGCCCATTTTGGATTTAAAATATTAATTCCATTGTAAATCGTACATGTGTGTCCCTTTTGACTTTTCCTAAATATATGAATTAAATATCCTGAAGGCGTTTGATAGCCAGAATCGCAAAATGATAGTTATAAACAGTTCTACCTAGAACCACCACATGGGTCAATGTGACCCATGCATTACAATACATGTCTTTTTTTAATATAACGTAAGATATTCTGATTTTTTATATTACTTTTAGAAAAAAAACATTTTGGTTTTACAGTTTTGTATGTACCAGGTTACATGTGTTTACACAATAGTGTTCAATGGAACTGCGTCTGTGTTTACAACACAGCTCCTGGCTGCAGGCACAGTCAGCTGGCAGACGTGTACACTCCTCCATAGAGTACAATGCAGCCATCATAGCGGAAGTAGTGTTATATTTTCTTTTTATGTAGCATTAGAAACAATGATTTTGGTTTTATAGTTTTGTGTGTACATATACCCATTTACACCTGCACACGGGTATATGTACATACCCGTTTCTTTATAAATATGTATTTTATTATATTTCTTCACTTTGTAGTTGTGCTGTATATTTTCCATTTAAATACGGTGTTTCTGCAATGCAAATGTTAGATATGATGTTCATGAATACAACTTTTCAGTTGTATCTGATAGTATGTTGTTGATAGACAGTTGTTGAAGCTGACACCCTGGGATCGTTCAAGAAGCTGGTTGATGAGATTCTGGGATCAATAAGCTACTAACAACCAAACGAGCAAGATGGGTCGAATGGCCTCCTCTCATTTGTAAACGTTCTTATGTTCTTATTTTCATAATGAAGCAGTTTAAAAATGCATGGGTCAAAGTGACCCATGTTGCGATTCTAGGTAGTTTGAAAATCCGGCAGTTCTAGTGTTAACCCATGTTTCCAGGGAGTAGTTGGATGATGACATTGTGAAAAGACCAGAGCAAAGGTCAAAGAGCAGTGCAGCAACGAGCCTACCTGGGGACAGGAAACTAGGATCTGGGTGAGACAGCAGCAGGAGGCGGACGCTTCCTTCCCTAAGGATTGTGTATATAATTGTAAATAGTGGTGATCGGGACTGTAGGGAACTTATTGTGAATGTGTTGTGTTGTCACATGAAAACAAAATGACAAAACTTTATTGCACCTGAACCAGAGACTGTGTTTTTATATACACACCACACACCACTCAGGGACACATACATTTTCATTAATACTGCATGTTCTGGCTTGAGCATTGTGGCAAGTGGTTAATAGAAGAACAGACAGACAATTATAATCCAGATGCAAAGGTTTGTTTTATTTCGTTTATGTCCAGTGCCTGATGGCAAAACAAACAGTATTACTTACTTTATAATCCCTGGGCTGGTCCTGAAATAATAGTCTACTTTATTGCATCCCCACATTAAACACAAAACACATACCCAGGTCTGTTAGTGCGTGAATTAGTGATTGTGGTACAAATACAGTTTATGGTGATACGAGTGCAGTGCTGTTCCGGGTTTGTGCTGGCCTCTGGCTACAGCTCTGGAATGTGTTAGCTGTCTAATAATAACAACCAACAATTAGACAAAAACAAACAAACACTCACAATACATACTGTATATTCACAATACATGTCCCTCTAGGTTCTTTTACCATTAACCAAAACGAAGGGACAGATTACGTAGCTTCGACCCCTACTTCACTCATGACCCCTTGGTAAACAACTGCAGCCACTCCTCTAATCCGTGGTTGCCACATCATTTCCCTTCTGGGTCAATGAGTTAGTGTACCAAGCTCCGCCCTTTACTAAATGACCGACTTCCTTTTAACCCTCAGAACGAAGTGTCAGGTCAAGTAGTCCAGGGTACTCTGTTCCCTATACTTAACGCCCTCACAGGTCGGGAGGGAGATTTACCACCAAGAATCATTGTCTTTCTGTCACATATCCCACTGCTCAGAGTGGAGTCGAAGGAACACTTGGCTGAATCTACCTTTCCCATTACTCCCCCTCCGGGAAAAATCATCCACATTTTGATGGTCTTTCCGTACACTATGTAGCATGTGGTACATAAAGGGCTGCAATGCCAGATACCACCCAGTTATCCGGGCATTGCTATCCTTCATTGTGCTTAACCACTTGAGTGGGGCGTGGTCTATGACAACATCAAATGAATGTCCCAGCAGGTAGTATCATAAGAGTGAGTAGCCCATTTAATGGCCAAACACTCCTTTTCGACTCCAGAGTAGTTGCGCTCCGAGGAGCATATTTTTACTGGTATACAATATCGGGTGTTCTACTCCGTCAACCTTTTGGGACAAGACCTCACCCAAACCCACATCCGACGCATCAGTGTGGAGGATGAATCTCTTGGTGAAATCTGGTGTGATGAGAGTGGGGGCCTGGCAGAGTCTTCGCTTAACAGTGTCAAACGCCCCTGACACTCTACTGACCATTTAATTAAATTTGGTGCACTCTTTTTTGGTGAGGTCGACTAAAGGAGGCTGTGTGGTCCGGTGGTTAATGAAAAGGGCTTGTAACCAGGAGGTCCCCGGTTCAAATCCTGACTCACTGTGTGACCTTGAGCTAGTCACTCAACCTCCTTGTGCTCCATCTTTCGGGTGAGATGTTGTTGTAAGTGACTCTGCAGCTGATGCATAGTTCACACACCCTAGTCTCTGTAAGTCTAAATAAACAAATAATAAAAAAAATAATAATAATAAAGGGTTAATCACTGTGGCATACTTAGGGATAAAGCAGTGGTAATAAGCGGCTAATCCCAGTAGCGACCTCACATGAGTCTTGGTTTTGGGGATCGGCGTGTCTACCAAAGCCGGGATTTTGGTGACAACGGGTTTCACCCTTCCATTCCATATTAAAAATCCCAAATATTGAGTTTCTGTTTTGGCAAATGCGCATTTTCCCAAGTTAGCTGTGAGCCAGGCTACCCTTAGATGTGGGTGTAAACCCTGGTCCATCAGTCTCTGAAAGGCAGCGGGCACACATGTAGGTGGTTTTCTCTCTAGAACTGTAGGTTAAAGGGATCTGCCAGTATCCCTTTGTCAAGTCCAGAGTAGAGATAAACTTCGCCTTTCCCAGTCTATCTAGAAGTTCGTCGACCCGAGGCATAGCAATAGCGTTTAGTGCCGTCTTTCTTGGCCACTATGACAATAGGACTGCACCACTCGCTCCTGGAAAGTTCAATCACCCCAAGTTCGAGCATGTCCCATACCTCTTTACGAACGCTACTTCATCGACTTTCTGGGATCCGGTAAGGTCTCTTTCATACTGTGATACCTGGTGGAGAGATAATGTCATATTCAACCAAGTTAGTTCTGCCAGGCAGGTCAGAAAAAATAACTCCTCAGTAAGCTTACGCAGCTCCCGTTGCTGATCTGGAACCAATTGTTCCCCCATCGAAATGATTTTAGTGCTAGGAGTCTCTGGACAGGAGCCTAAATCATCCTCTACATAGCCTGGGGCTATAAATAAGGCCTCCCTTGCCTGCCAGGGCTTTAATAAATTTACATGATAAATTTCATGTTCATTATGGCGATCGGGCTGTTTAATTTCATAATTCACCTTTACTATTGCCCGAGTCACTTCATATGGCCCCTGCCATTTAGCACATAATTTCGATTCTGAGTAGGGAAGCAGCAGCATTACCTTGTCTCCTGGTTGAAAGGTTTGAATTAGTGCATTTTTATTGTAATGCTGCTGTTGCCGGTGCTGAGCCGATTTTGAGGTTGTCCTGGGCCAAACGACCGACCAAATCCAGGCGATCTCTTAGTATGAACACATGCTGCACTACATTTTTGGATGAGCCTTTGTGCGCCTCCCACTCCTCTCTCAACAGATCGAGGATGCCGCAAGGCTGTCGGCCGTACAAGAGCTCAAAGGAGGAGAACCCTGTCAAACTCTGCGGCAACTCTCTCACTGCAAAAAGGAGGTAGGGAAGAAGCGATGCCCAATGCTTTTGCTCTTGGTTTACAAAATGTCTTAGCATCTGCTTTAGGGTCTGATTAACACTAGAACCACCAAGATTTCAGACTACATACAACCGCCGCACCCGCAAAATGTGTGGCTCCATTTTAAAATGGCTTCAATATGAAAATGAAAAACAAAACAATCAGATACAACTTAATATTTTTATTTATGAACATCATACATAATATTTTCAGAGCAGAACATGCAAATTACATTGCAAATTAAACTTTTTCTTATTTTTTTCAAAAGAGCATGATTTCCATTACATGAGAGTAGATGTTAAAACTTCATGCTGATTTGAACTCGGCTCTCGCCAAGATAAGCACCAACTAAGACGTAGCTTTACTGTAAACTAATGTGATCCGTCTCCATCCATTTGCGTTTCCTTCCATATGATGATCAAGATATACTTCTGCCTGGTGTTGATGGCTAAAGTGTAAAGCTGGCTCCAGGGGTCAGCTTATTTTGCTTCCCTAGCACATCAGCACACACAACGGCTGCGATGCTGGCTTCGGGATCAACCACAGTGCGGTCTCCCCAGCGCATCAGCATGACAACCGTCTGGATTGAGCTAAGTAGGCTACATCTCTGGGGTCGTCAAGTGGGCACCTTCCATCCTCAGTGTTTCGTCGACTAGCCCACGACACCTCCAAAGGGCTTGACGGTGAATCTGGCATCCCAGCATCACCCCCTGTCCCCCACTCACCTCAGCCCAGCTTACTTACCCGTACATCAGTGTTTCTTTCTTTTTTGTACTTGAGATCCCCAACCAGAATCTTTCCGTCTCAACCACAGCCAGTTGCTGCTCCTCTCTGCTGCTTCAGATAAGTTCTTCACTGTGTGACGTAACTCTTGGCCACTGAATTCGACGTCTCTGAGAAACTGGGTCGTAGAGTGTGCCACAAATCCTCGACAACCATCCTCCACTGGGTAAACCTCGCTAATCCACTTCAGCAGCTAGTTGAGCATACTGCAGTTTCTTCCTCTCATACGCCTCATCTACAGCATCCTCCCATGGCACTGTTAACTCTACCAGGTGAACAAGGCGTGCTGATCCAGACAAAAAGACAATATCTGGTCGAAGGTTAGTGGTGGCAATATCAGGTGGAAAAATAAGCCATTGACCAACATCTGGCAGGATTTTCCAGTCTCTAGCAGCTTCCAGTTGTCCTGGAGGAGGCTTGGTTTTAACACCTTTTCTTGGCGGTTGCTCTCCTGGGCAGAGGAATGTTGTCTTTTGTGTGTAATGTTTTGGTGGAACTGGTGGCGACTTATTGGTCATTTACGCTTGTCTTCCAATGCTAAGGCCAAACATCGCAGCACCTGGTCATGGCGCCAAGTAAACTGTCTTTGGCTAAGAGCCACCTTACACCCTGTCAAAATGTGCCTTAATTTTGCAGGTTATGAACACAAAGGACATGAGGGATCCTCTCCTACCCAGAAATATTCACAAAAATAATCCAAACTGGAAAATAATACACCCTGTTACCAGCGATGGTAGCGGGGTGTATTATGCTCACCTCACCAACCCATACATTAACAATACAAGGCCACACCCAATCATTACCCCTGGACTTACCTGGTGCTGTCAGAATCAAATGGGAGGTCAACCCACACTCCATGGCAGCCGGACAATTCCCTGCCAGATGGCCGACCTCCTGGCACCGGTAATAAGTGGGGCAAAGGGTGCTCACGGAGCCTCGTGTCCCGTTGCCGGTTGGGCAGCGGGGTGGGGTACTCTGCTCTTACCCGCTGGGGGTTGCCCTCACTCTCCACTGTGTTGGAGGGAGGCCGCCCATGGGGTGATTCTGCAGTGCTGGTCCGTGGGTAGTGGGGGTGAAGAGTGGTGGTGGTGGTGGTGGTGGTGCCGCCGCTCACGGTCTATTGGAGGCAGAAGCAGGTGGGGCAACCACTGGAGCGGCAGGTAGAGCATCCTCGAACCCTTCAGCCAATCTGACCGCTGCATCCAGCGTGGTGGGACGGTGGCAACTGACCCAGTTTCTTGTGTCTGGCCCCAGCACCTTCACGAATTGCTCAGTGGCAATGAGCTCGGTCACTTTCTCTGCACTATTGGTGCCGGGGCAGAGCCACCGGGTCACATGTTCCACCAGATGTTGCGCAACCACGCGGGGTCACAGTCCTGGGGGTCGCTGGTATTCCCGGAACCGGCGACGGTGGGTTTCCTCCGTGATGTCGAGTCGCTGGAGAATGGCCTGCCTCACTCGATCGTAGTCGAGGGCATCTTCGTTGGATAAGGCTTGGTAGGCTGCCTGGGCCTCCCCAATCGAATTGGGCCCCAACTGGGTTGCCGGTCCCTCTCGATTGGCTTCCAGGAACATGGCATGCATCCGCTCCATCATGGTCGCCATTCCCTCCTGGTGTCTTCGCTCCTGTGCCTCCAATATCGCTCCCCACGCGGCGGCGTCCTTCCTGGATACCACTCTAACACCAACTGTGACAGGATGAATGATGCAGCGCAAAAGATTGATAATGTCCAAACGAATTCTCACAAAACAAATATTTTAATAACCCACAAAACAGAAATATTCACAAAAATAATCCAAACTGGAAAATAATACACCCCACTACCAGCGATGGTATCGGGGCAAAATAAAACAGGGTCCAGGTCCAAAAATGACAAACAAAAAGACACTCCTTAACCACAATCCTCTGTGCACGAAACTGTGCTCTTTTCAAAGGGGACCGTGGTGCGTGCGCTGTGTTGTGTTGTGCTGTGCGATGAGGGGTGTGCTCTGGGGTTAATGCTGGCTCTGTAGCGACAGCCTCCCGTCCTCCTGCTCCTCTACAAAAACACAAAAACAAACATGTAACAAAACAAATATACACTAGCTCTGGCCGGTCAATTATTGTTTCAGCGCAAGGGGAGTTACTGACTTAGCTGCTTCCCCTTTGTACCCAGAAAACTCCTCCCTGCAATCAACACGTCTCCATGGTTTCTCCAATAGGGGGCTGCCCCGCAGCTGACTGCAATGGAGTTGTCCTGAGTACTTGCAACTACGCGCCCCTCCTAATATGGTCACCTTCCGGTTTCCACCTACCACCAAGGTGGCAGATCTAGGAGGCAGCATACCTTCCCCTTACACAGTGCCCTTTCTGGTTGGGAGGGAGATTTACAGCATTGACCCTTTCTCTCTTTATCACAGTTGACCTGATGAGGAAATTGATCCTGCTCTGTTCCATTGTCCATAGGTCTTGCGTTGTTCCACACTCTCCCATCTCATCCATTCTCCCTGCTTGGCCTGGGAAAGCGGCCTTTACGCACCTCATCCTGTCCTCCTGCTTTTGCACCTCATTGACTACCAGCTTCCTCCATTGACCTGGAGTTGCCTGGTGCCATGTAGGAGGAGCTGAACTGAGACCAAGACCCCCTCTTCCATGCTGAACTTGCCCCATGATATCACCGATTTGCATCTTCCACGGCTTTCTTTGCCACCCACTTTCTTCCAGTTTTCAACACAGGTGCTGCCTCCCTTACACATTTGTCGCGTGACTCTACTAATGTAATTTCCAGTCGGACCTTGGCACACTTAAACTCCTTGGTTAGAGCGGAGACTGGTAGCTGCAGTATTCCTTTACCATAAAGTCCCACTCTGCTGAGGCAGCGTGGAACTCCCAACCATTTCCTGATGTATGAACTAATTAAAGCCTTCAGCTTCTCTACTGTTGTCAAAGAAACCTTGTACACAGTCAGTGGCCACAGCGGCCTCGGCAGTAGACCAAACTGAAAGCATCAGAGTTTTAGTTTGCCTGTGAAGCGCTGCTGTCTATGCTCTTCAACCCTTCCACTGCTTGTTGTCAAACTTCTCCCACACAAACTGTGTCCTTTAGATCCCCGTCGTACCATCTCTCAAAACTTTTCACTGGCTTCTCAGACATTGTTGGTATTGCCTCACCATTAATGTAGAACACTTTATCTTCTACTTTACCTTTAATTATAGAGATGCTCCTTGATTTAGTGGGCTTGAATTGCATTCGTGCCCATTCAATGTTATTGGTTAATTTGCCCAATAACCGATTAGTGCAGGCTACTGTTGTAGTCATGGTTGTCATGTCATCCATGTATGCTCGAATTGGTGGTAGTCGCATTCCAGAAGCCAAGCGCTCTCCTCCCACTACCCATTTTGATGCCCTAATAATTACTTCCATTGCCATGGTAAAAGCCAGTGGAGAAATGGTGCATCCTGCCATTATTCCAACTTCTAGTCATTGCCATGTAATGCTGAATTCTGAGGTTGAAAAACTAAATTACAAATCTCCAAAGTAGGCTTTCACTAAATTTGTTATTGTCATCGGTACACTGGAAAAATCAAATGCTGCCCAAAGAAGTTCATGTGGCACTAAACCATATGCCTTAGCCAAATCCAGGAATGTCACATGGAGCTCCTTCCTCTCCTTTTTAGCTGATTGAATTTGTTGCCAGATCACATTGATGTGTTCTAAGCATCATGGGAAACCTGGAATGCCTGCTTTTTGTACTGAAGTGTCAATGAAGCAGTTCTTTAATAGGTAAGTTGACAATCTCTGAGCAATAATGCTGAAGAAAATCTTGCCTTCTATGTTTAATAGGGAAATAGGGCTAAACTGACTGATGCTTGTAGAATCTTTTTCTTTAGGTATAAAGACTCCACCTTCTCGGCGCAAGCTCTTGGTACAACCTGTTTTTCCCATGTCACTTTCATCAATTTCCACAGGATTCGTAGAACTCCTGAAGCACTCTTGTACATTTAAACTAGAAAGGAAGGGGAGAAAAACAAAAAAAAAAAAACCCCAAAAACCCCCAAAAAACCAGAAGGGAGACCACATCAAAACAAGGACAACAACTCAGGTAAGACAACTATTAAATGTATCTATCTTAATGCTAGAAGTCTCAGAAACAAAATGTTAGAACTTGAAGCTACTGCACTAACAAGTAACTACGATGTGATAGGTGTTACAGAAACTTGGTTGTCTGAGAGTGATGGAGACGAATATAATATTAGTGGGTACACACTATATAGGAAAGACAGGCAGGACAGAAGAGGCGGAGGGGTAGCGCTATACATAAGAAATAGTCTTGAAGCCCAGGTGTTAAATCAGGACAAAGAAAACAATGCAGAATCAATATGGGTCAGAATAATGGACACAAATTCAAAGGGCATAATAATAGTAGCATGCTATAGACCGCCAAACTCAGACGCTGAGCAAAATAATCTGTTGTACAATGACATTCGAAATGTGTGTAGAAATGGAGAAGCCATACTAATGGGGGATTTCAACTTCCCCCGTATAAAATGGGAGAACCCGGTGGGGGGCACGACGGACGAAATTGAAATGGTAGAAATGACAAATGACTGCTTCCTAACGCAATTTGTCAAGGCACCGACTAGAGGGGAGGCATACCTTGATTTAATCTTTTCAAATAATGAAGACTAATAACTAAAACAGAGGTCAGAGAGCCATTGGCAAACTCAGACCACAACATGGTCTCATTTGAAATATTTTTTAAAACCCCAAAAGTGACTAAAGCTAAGGTTTACAATTTTAGAAAAGCAAACTATGAAGGTATGAAACAGAAGTAGATTGGAGTAAGATAGAGAAAACATCCACAGAAAAAGGATGGCTGTGTTTTAAAAATGTAGTACTAGAGGCACAAAACGATTACATCCCAAAAGTAGACAAATCTAAATCTAAAACAAAATGGCCAAAATGGTTTAGTAGATCAATTAAAAAAAATATTCAGCGAAAAAAGGCACTTTACAGAGCATTTAAAAGGGACCATAAACAAAGTACACAGAAAGAGTACTTGGAACTGCAAACACAAGTCAAAAAGGAAGTTAGAAAGGCCAAGAGAGAGATAGAAATCAATATTGCTAAGGGGGCTAAAACCAATTCCAAAATATTTTTCCAATATTATAACAGCAATAGAACATTCAAAGAGGAGGTTAAATGTCTAAGAGACACAAATGGCAAAATCATAGATGAAGAAAAAAAATAGCAAATATATTAAATGATTACTTTTCACAGGTTTTTACAAAGGAGGACATGGACAACATGCCCCACATGTCGACCTGTTCCTATCCAATTTTAAATAACTTTAGCATAACAGAGGCAGAAGTGTTAAAGGGACTAGGAGCTCTTAAAATAAACAAATCCCCTTGGCCGGATGAGATCCTCCCAATAGTACTCAAAGAAATGAAAGAAGTTATTTACAAACCGCTAACCAAGATCATGCAACAGTCTCTTGACACAGGGGTTGGTCCGACAGACTGGAAAATAGCAAACGTAATACCGATCCACAAAAAGGGAGACAAAACCGAACCAGGTAACTACAGACCAATAAGCCTGACTTCTATTATATGTAAACTTATGGAAACTATAATAAGATCCAAAATGGAAAATTACCTATATGGTAACAATATCCTGGGAGACAGCCAGCATGGTTTTAGGAAAGGGAGATCGTGTCTAACTAACCTACTTGACTTTTATGAGGATGCAACGTTGAAAATGGATAACTGCAAAGCATACGACATGGTTTATTTAGATTTCCAGAAAGCTTTTGACAAAGTCCGCATAAAAGATTAATTCTTAAACTGAGCATAGTAGGGATTCAAGGAAATGCATGCACATGGATTAGGAAGTGGTTAACAGGTAGAAAACAGAAAGTACTGATTAGAGGAGAAACCTCAAAATGGAGTGAGCTAACCAGTGGTGTACCACAGGGATCAGTATTAGGTCCTCTGCTATTCCTAATCTACATTAATGATTTAGATTCTGGTATAGTAAGCAAACTTGTTAAATTTGCAGACGACACAAAAATAGGAGGAGTGGCAAACACTGTTGCAGCAGCAAAGGATATTCAAAATGATCTAGACGGCATTCAGAATTGGGCAGACACATGGCAAATGACATTTAATAGAGAAAAGTGTAAAGTATTGCATGCGGGCAATAAAAATGTGCATTATAAATATCACATGGGAGATAGTGAAATTGAAGAAGGGAACTATGAAAAAGACCTAGGAGTTTATGTTGACTCAGAAATGTCTTCATCTAGACAATGTGGGGAAGCTATAAAAAGGCTAACAAGATGCTTGGATATATTGTGAGAAGTGTTGAATTTAAATCACGGGAAGTAATGTTAAAACTCTACAATGCATTATTAAGACCTCACCTAGAATATTGTGTTCAGTTCTGGTCACCTCGTTACAAAAGGATATTGCTGCTCTAGAAAGAGTGCAAAGAAGAGCAACCAGAATTATCCCGGTTTAAAAGGCATGTTGTGTGCAGACAGGCTAAAAGAATTGAATCTATTTTGAACAAAGAAGACTACACGGTGATCTGGTTCAAACATTCAAAATCCTAAAAGGTATAGACAATGTCAACCCAGGGGACTTCTTTGACCTGAATAAAGAAACAAGGACCAGGGGTCACAAATGGAGATTAGATAAAGGGGCATTCAGAACAGAAAATAGGAGGCACTTTTTACACAAAGAATTGTGAGGGTCTGGAACCAACTCCCCAGTAATGTTGTTGAAGCTGACACCCTGGGATCCTTCAAGAAGCTGCTTGATGAGATTATGGGATCAGTAAGCTACTAACAACCAAACGAGCAAGATGGGCCAAATGGCCTCCTCTCGTTTGTAAACTTTCTTATGTTCTTATGTTCTTATGTACACTCTGTACAGAACTCCATTAGGCCCTGGAGATGATTAAGCCTTTGCTTTTCACAGCTTGCTCTTCTTCTTTCCACTTAGGTGCACAGTCCTCCACTTGGTATTCTGGTGGATTGATAGGTGGAATGTCTGAAGGAATTGACATAGGCTCCTGCCTTTTTTAATCTCTATGGGTTTCCTCCAAATATCTCTCCAGCTCAAACTTAGATGTTTTTAGTGTGCCATTCTTCTCATTGGTGAATAACTTCTTTGCAAATTTGAATGGGTCTTTAGAAAAGTTAGTTCTCGCAAGCTCCTTCATTTTGTAGTGTTTACGTAGACGCTCAGCTCTGTGCAATGTTGCAAGCTTGTGTTTTATTACCCTTTTTAACTGATTGAGTCCCTCCTTCTGACTTTGTTCTGATCTTCGCCATTGCTTCCTCAGCTGTCTCCTTTCTTTAACTAAGTGTTCAATCTCCTGCTGCTGTCTAGACTTTCCAGGAATAGTTTGTACTTTTTCCTTCCTTTTTCAGCTCCAAACCTCTCACTTCCATATGCGTAGATGATGTCCCCAAATGCATCCAGCTTCTTTTCAACTGTTCCACTTAACCTTTCCAACGCAAAGCAGAGATCTGTGTTTACTGTGTCCCACGCAGTTTTCTCACAAGCTCTTGGCCATTTAACTCCAGGCTTGTGCCCGATGAGGTTCTTTTCTCTCTTATGCTGGTTTGTCTGACCAGGTTCACAAGGATCATTAGGTTCATCACTATCTGTATCCATGCAAGTCCTCCTCACGTCTATGACAGGGGTGCTGATAGCACATACATAAACATGAAAAACTGTAATAAAATAAACTTTATGCAATAAACTTCTGTGTAAACAGGTGTAGAAACCTGTATGCACATATAAAATTATAAAACATAAATAACTGGTTATAAAAATAGCATAAAACAAAAAATATAACATAAGTTATGCAACGTGAAAGCGCTTTGAGTGAAACAGTTCAAAGGCTCTGTCTTTCTGTTCAGAGTTCTATTACAACTTTCTAAGTACAATCTACACAGAAAACACGTTTTTCAACTGTACCAGTTAATTTGCCACAGACTGCCTTTTCACAACGGGAGTAGACATCAAAAGTTCTGTTTTTATTGCATTTAGCAACCTGGCATTGTCTTGTATTCCATGTGCCAGTGGGCGCAGCGCTGGCTGAAGGTTGAGGGGCATTTGCCAGCCGGCTTTCGTGTCTCTTATCAAAATGTTTTTGCCGTAGCTCCAGGGCTAGCTGCAAAATGAAGTCCCTCCGAGTGATTGTGTTGCTGGTGCACTCCTTGTACAAAACCAAAACGTTGATGGCTGCCAGGTCCAAAACATTATAAACAGACACAGGCCACCTGCGAATACACCTTTGACAGAATACAGCCGTGCCATTTGATCCAGTATATCCACACCATACTTTGTTGCATTGTAAAATGCAACAGTCTCGGGCTTTCGTTTAGCATCAGTCCCAGTGTGTGCAGAGCTTAGAATACGCACATTTGTTTTTATTTTTTTGCCCCTTCACACTCAGGGTGGCACAGTCGTTCTGCCCGAGAAATGTAGTGTAAATAATATATGATGTGTAGAATGACTTTCATCAGTGTTTCAAGTACTCAACAGGATTATAATATGTTCTTTCACAATGACTGATTTTATTACAAAGCCTAGACTAAATTGGCGGCTATATTGTATTGATTTCAATATGCAGCATAAACTGCGGGTCTGGCGGTTGAAGAAGCAAGTGCTTATAACGTATTAATTTTTACGATTCTTCAGCTGAAACACCATATGGGTATTTCATTCAAATATTTAGTAACACTTAAGAACGGACATGCACGAGACATTCACATACGCAGAGATATTTAAAGTTGAATTGCAAAAGCCGTTCAAAATGTGGCAGTGCTAGTGTTAAAACGTTCCACCAAACCATCCGTCTATGGATGATAAACAGATGTCTTGATTGGATGTATTTTTAATATTTTATACACTTGCTGTAGCGTCTTAGACAGAAAGTTGGTTCCATGATCAGTCAAAATCTCCTTGGGGATCCCTACTCTAGCCATAACGGGATCAATAAGCTACTAACAAACAAAAGAGCAAGATGGGCTGAATGGCCTCCTCTCGTTTGTAAACGTTCATATGTTCTTATAATCTGCACTAATTCTTTGGCAATTGCAGCTGCACTACTGGAGCAGCTGCACCTCAATGGAACTGCCTCCAGGTATCGCGTTGCATAATCTACCACCACTAATATATGCGTATACCCGGAATCAGAAGGTAGCAAAGGGCCCACTATGTCCATTGCAATGCGTTCAAAGGGGGTGGAAATAATCGGCAGTGGAACCAAAGGGACGGGCGCACTCGACCGGTGCTACTAGCTGGTAGTCTGGGCATGTGGCTACATATTTCGACACATCAGTATGAAGTCCTACCCAATAGAATCGAGCCAATATCTGTTCCCTTGTTTTGTCAGCTCCGAAGTGCCCTGCAAAGGGATATCATGCGCCAGCCTCATGACCTCGGGCCGACAAAACGGAGGAACCAATAATTGTGTTACAGGCTGTCCTGTGCCCACGGCTAGGTTTACCCTATACAGTAATTGCTCCTTGATACTGAAGTGCGGAAATACTAGCGCCCCAGTGCCGTCAACATCCTCACCTTCAATAGACTGGACCTGTCCCCAAGCGTGCACTAGTGACGGGTCATTATGTTGGCCCCACACTGTCCGTGCTTGAGTGCCACATGTCCGGTATATTGAGAGGGGTGGGAGTAGCATCTGCCCTAGATGGCCCAGTAACCTCACCCTCTCGGTCACACTGCGTTCCGACCTTTGACTGGTGCGTTCTCCCACCAAACCCCAGCCTTGTCTCATTAATGCCCCCTCCCATTTTCGTATCTGTCTCTCTTTATTTGTTTTTCTTGGACGAAAAATGGGGGAATACATTTCAGTTTGAAAGGGAAAAACTTCACCAATTATTTCCATTTCTTTTTTTTCTGCCACGTTTACGTGTGCAGTCGAGACTGCCATTAATTTAACCAATTCTCTATAATTTGGCCAGTCTCGAGCCAGAATTATTGGGTGTGGTAGCCTTTCCGCCACCCCAACTACTAGGTGACGTTTTATTGGTCCTACCGATAAATATACTGTTAGGGTGATGTATGTCTCCGTATCTCCATGGACGCAGGAGATTGCCACCTGGCCTTGTGGCTGCCACGACACACCGTCCATGAGAGCTGCCTTAATTAAGGTCTGCTCACACCCTGTGTCCACTAATGCGTGGGTTGTCACCTTGTCTAAAACTGCATTAACAATACAAGGCCCCTACTGACCATTTTCCCCATGCTTACCCGCTTCAGATGATCAATTGCACGCCGCCACGTCACACTCCATTGCCGATGGGCATGACCTGACCTGGTGCCCCTGTTGGTTGCATCTAAAACAGATAGGGGAGAAGGATGAAACATTGGTTATACATTTGTCTCATTTCTGGTATGGTAACGGGGCCAGGGTAGCAGCTTTACCACCGCTGGGGGCCAACCTTGACCTCCATGAAGAGGAGGCAAGGTTGCCCATTGGGGCTGGAGATCTCGGATGTCTTGGTCCCGGTGTTGTAGGTGGAGCAGAGAGAGGTGGTGTACAGCTGCTCTGGTAGGCGGGAGCTGTTGACAGGTTGGTGTGGGCTGAGACCAGGGAGTCCTCAAAATCCTCAGCCAGTTTTATTGCTGCTTCCAGGGTGGTGGGGTTGTGGCATCGTATCCACACCTAGGTTTCGGCGCCGACCACATGGCAAAATTGCTCCACTGCTATGGCCGCCCATTTGCAGACCCGTTTTCTGGGCAGGGCTTAGCCAGTGCACCATGTGGTCATGCAACTGCTGCGCAACCACCCTGGGCGTGTATCTGGGGATCTTCGGTACTCCCGGAATCGCACCCTGTGCGTTTCCCCGTGATGTTGAGCTGGCGTGGGATGGCTCGCTTTACCAGGTCATAGTCGGCGGCCGGTGTCCGTCATGTCCTGATACGCTGCCTGAGCCTTCCCGATCAGGCAGGATCCCAACTGGCTCACCCAGTACATTCTGGGCCATGACGCCGTAGTAGCCAGCCGCTCGAAAACAACCAGGTAAGCCTCGGGGTCATCCTCTGCCGTCATTTTCAGTGCCCTCGCCTTTGGGGCCATCATCACGGGTGCCGTTGGTACTGTCGTTTGGATCGCCAGACCGACCTTATTATTATTTGGGACTAACCCAGGGATTATAAAGTAAGTAATACACTCTGCTGTATTATTTACTTTATAATCCCTAGGTTAATCCAAATAATATTCCTGTTGTTGTATCCCCACATTAAACACAAAACACATACCCAAGTCTGTTTGTGCATGATTTAGTGATTGTGGTACAAATGCAATTTATGGTGATACGAATGCATTGCTGTTCCAGGTTTGTGCTGCCCTCTGGCGACAGCTCCAGAACGTGTTAGTTGTCTAATAATAACAACAACCAACAATTAGACAAAAACAAACAAACACTCACAATATGTATATTCACAATACAGGTCCTTCTAGGTTATTTCACCAACCGTATGGGTCCTTCCATGTCAATGAACCAACCAAAACGAAGAAACAGATTACGTCTCTTTGACCCCTACTTATACCGTCACTCATGACCCCTTGGTAAACGATTGCAGCCGCTCATCCAATCCGCAGCTGCCACAACATTTCCCTTCTGGGTCGACGAGTTAGTGTACTGAAGCTCCGTCCCTTTTCTAAATGACCGACTTCCTTTTAACCCTCGGAACGAAGTGTCAGGCCAAGTAGTCCTGGGTACTCTGTTCCCGTTACTTAGAGCCCTCACAGATCGGGAGGGAGATTTACCACCAAGAATCATTGTCTTTCTGTCACAGGCATATAACTGACTTTTTATTTTGAACTACACATTTTTATCTGAGATGTAATTGTATTAAGAAGACCCCCACACACAACATTAATGTAGACCACATTTAAATAATAATTGTTCGCAAATAAAAAAACAACAACAAAAACAATATACATAAATAATAAAATATATTATGTTGTGTCACTATATATATATATATATATATATATATATATATATATATATATATATATATATATATATATATATATATATATATATATATATATATAGTAGATGGTCTTCAGTGAGTTACAGGAAAATAATTCCATCTAGGGTTTCTGTGACACCATAAATTACGAGACCAAAGGTCGAGTAATTTATAAACTGTCACAGAAACCCAAGATGGAATTGCTTTCCTGTAACTCACTGAAGAGGCCCATCTATTATTTTTTATAATACATGGATACCCTTGTGTTGCTAATATTAATGAAGATGAGGTTCAGCAGTACAGTTTTTTAAACTTAGGCTGGGACCAAATCAAAACTTTGACAACCCGCTAATCTCACTTAACAAAACTATATTTAATAGTGTTTTCTTTTTATGAGTAGAAGAAATAAGATACTTACAAAAAAAAGAAAACACTATTAAATACAGTTTTGTTAAGTGCGATTAGCGGGTTGTTTTGATTTGGTCCGGGCCTTAGTGTTTCAGTGCTGTACAAACGTTCTGTGTCGTTATCCATTAGTGCGTCGGCTTTATTTGGATGATTGCCTTTACCGTGTTTTAATTTCCCGTTCCTCTCCAGTTTCTCTGAGATTCGAATGTCCCCACTTTACATCATTTTTTTTAACGTATTGTCATTTTGTTGATCATTAATGAACATTTCTGTACTGTGGGTGTTGTTGAGTGATTGAAAATGAGACATGTTGTGTTTGAATTGAAAGCGACGGACTTGAGGAATCGAATGGGTCAAATTTCAAGTATATTTTCCTTTAATTAGGGCTGTCAAGAGATTAAAAAAAATAATCGCGATTAATCTCACGATTAAAAAAATTAATCTTAGTTAATCTCGTTTTTAATAGCATATTAAATTATTACAATTACTACATCCATTGAATTTAAATTTGTTTTATTACTGATGCTATTGTTTTTATTATCCTTAACTGCAAAATAAAATTGTTTAAAAAGTATTTATTTATGTATTTATTTAACCAGGAAAAAAAGGAGCAACGCAGCCTAACTCATTTATTATCATGATCATACTTAGCTTGATATGGGCTTGCAGCGATCCTGCATTTCTGTCGAAACTGGTGGCTTTAATTTGTTGTTGTTATTGTCTGTAGCAAATGAGCTGCTAGTGTATTTTGAGAGATGAAGGTGTGTTCAGCATGCAGCTGACTAGATGTACTCGTGTTTGATACTGGAACTCACTTTGACAGTAGACAAGTAAGCGTCTTTCTGTCCAGTGAGCCCGTCAAAAAATCCCATTCATTTTAGTGCTTTGCTCCATTAAGCGGTTCAGTGACTAACTTTCTGTTTAAACAATAACTGCACTCAGACACTCAATACAATGTTGCGGCAGCCGGGATTGAAGTACGGTGTGCAGAAAGGCTCAAGACTCAGCAATGCGATTTATGCGCGTTAAAATAATTAATCTCCAAAAACATATTGTATATATATTGTAAAAGATTGTTTAGTGTGGTAGTTTAACTGGCGGTATAAGAGGCGACAGTGACACAGAGGTATGGTTTTAACCTGGGCAGGATTTTATTTTTCACGGCAACACACAGTGTATTTGTAGCAATAAAAATAAACAAAAACCAAAATAACACCTGCCCACTTGGGCCCTAGCTCACTTGTTGATCCCTGTCTATCCTTGCAGAGGCTAATAAAAGATCCATATTTTAGGACTTAATTGAAAGCCATTATTCAGGACTGTATACCTGATTTAGAATGATGTGGTGGAAGCCTACAATTGTGGCTAAATATACTGTGTGTAGTAAAATTACTGCAGTACAAAAACCACCCTACTGCAGAACAAAACAAAAATAGTTCCAGTCTCAGATCTTCCTGGTTGGCACAGGTTCCTGCCACACCCTTTCAACAGTGACCTCCACAAAGGTAAGTACTGGTTTTAAAGGTGCATTTATAATCCAAACCCAGGACTGGGCTGTAACTGTTACTTTGTTCCCTTCTAGGTCTTTCAGGTACGTTCTCCAGGTTTTACTTCCCTCCACACAAAAGGAAAGGTGTCCAGTCTGGCCCACACAAGGACAGCAGGTACATAGAGGTTGTAATAATAGTTACACAGTCCTGTATTTCAAATAAATGAACCGTCTGTTTCTTTTTCTTTCAAGGTTAGCAGGAGACCTCTGCTGGTGGAAGAGGGAATGGACAATAAAGCGTTTATTGAAATCTGGCACTCTAAGCACTGGTTCCTTACATAGGATTTCAACTACCTTTTAAGACTTTATCTGCTGTTTCCGACCATTTTACTTTAATGGGGGCTGATTTTTTTGTTAGGTCGGACAATGGGGCTGTTATTGCTGAGAACTCTGGCACAAATCGGCGATAATAGCCCGATAGACCGAGAAATGCCCTGACTTGTTTTTTAGACTGGGGAATTGGCTAATTTTTTAGGGCCTCAATCTTACTTAGTTGAGGCTTGATTATTCCTCCCCCTACTACATAACCCAGGTATTTAGCTTCTCTTAACCCAAGCCAGCATTTCTTTGGATTCGCAGTAAGTCCTGCTTCTCTAAGAGCCTGGAGCACCTTGACTTTTAGTAGATGTCCTTCCCAAGTTTCTGAGAATACTACAATGCCATCAATATAGGCAGATGGATTGTCTGCATGGGGTCTCAATACTTTATCCATGACTCTTTGGAATGACGCAGGGGCTCTGTGTAATCCAAAGGGCATCACCTATCATGGAACAGACCTAGAGGCATGGCAAAAGCTGTCTTTTCTTTAGCAGTTGGGGTTAGGGGTATCTGCCAATACCCCTTGGTGAGATCAAGGGTGGTCAGGAACTTAGCCTTTCCCAGTCCCTCAATTAACTCATCTACCCAGGGCATCGGGAACGAGTCAATTTGGACACCAAGTTTAACTGTCGAAAATCATTACAGAATCTCCAGCTACCATTGGGCATCGCCACCATCACAATGGGACTATTCCAAGGGCTGGTAGATTCCTCAATAATATCTAACTCTAACATTGTCTCTACCTCTTTGTTAACATCTACTTTCTTTGCTTCCGGTAGATGGTATGGGCGTACCCTTACTCTTACACCAGGAGGCTTGACAATGTTGTGTTGGATGGCTGTTGTACAGACTGGTAAATCAGAGAACACATCCCTATTCTGGGCCACCAGCTGGTTCACCTCACTGGTTTTTGGGTGTCTAATTCTGGTCCTGTATTTACCGATTGGATACTCTGAGACCCTGTTACACTCGATTGAGTTTCTTTTCTCGGTTCAGAGGGGCCGACTCTTTCCCCAGGGACAGCGAGGGCTTCCCGGTCTATCCAGGGTTTCGATAGATTTATATGATAAATCTGGTCCTGCTTATGCTTATCGGGTTGGTGTACCTTATAATTCACGGGAACTACAGCCTTGATTATCTCGTAGGGTCCCTGCCATTGTGTAAATAGTTTACTAGCTGGGGTGGGTACGAGTACCATCACCCTATCCCTGGGTTGAACGTCGAGTTTTCGCTGTCTTGTTATACTGATGGGCTTGCCGGGTTTGGGCTTGTTTCAAATGCTCCCTTACGACCGGGTTACCCGATCTATTCGGTCCTGCATTTGGATCACATAATCAACCATATTTTTCCTGGGGAGTGCTTGTTCTCCCAGGTCTCCTTAGCTATATCTAGTATCCCCGGGATGACATTCATACAGGAGCTCAAAGGGAGAGAACCCTGTGGATGCCTGAGGCTCCTCCCGTATGGCAAACATCAAGTATGGTAGTAACAGGTCCCAATTTTTCCCATCCTTATTACCTTCTGAAGCATGTCCTTCAAGGTCTTGTTAAATTTTTCAACCAGGCCATCCATCTGGGGATGGTAAACTGATGTCCTAATCGGTTTACAGTGGCTCTCAAAAGTATTCACCCCCCTTGGACTTTTCCACATTTTATTGTGTTACAACATGGAATCAAAATTGATTTAATTAGGGTTTTTTCCACTGAGCAACACAAAAAGTCCATAATGTCAAATTGAAAAATAAAATCTACAAATTGTTCAAAATTAATTACATTGCATAGTCCAATATGACCAGGTCATACTCATGACCACATGCGGATTTTGCTGTTGGTCCCACCAGATACATCGTGATCCGCTGAAACGGAATGTCTATGATGGGCATGGGCTCTAGGTGGGCCCGTAAATGGGGTTGGGGACTGGTTTTTTGGCAAGTAGGACAAGACTTACAAAATTTATCTACCGCTTTCCGAATTCCTAACCAGTAAAACCGTGGAAAATCCTATCAGGAGTTTTCTCAGACCCGAGGTGGGCCCCTAATAAATGGCTGTGGGCTAACCCTTTGTGGTCCATTTATTCAGCGCGTCTCAGGCGCGTCAGGTCCAATTTATTTTCACACGCGCAGTTTATTTTAGACACGCTGTTTAAAAGTATTTTTTTCAGAGTAAAACAGGTATAAAAGGCACTGCATATCAACAGGACACTCAGTACTGCATCTCCAGCCCCGCCCCACCCCTTGTTTGCTGTATTTTTCACATACCTCTTCATAGTAGTACATACCAATAAATCATCTCTTGATCACTCGTTTTATCACCAAACTCCTCAATAATGCGATCCAAGTCATTATTTTATTACTATAACATCTAAAAAGCTCTGCAAATGTCTGTGATATTCTTTGAGCGCTGGATGCAGAAGCAGCTATCTTGTTTGTTTTATGTCTGTGTTATCTCTGTGGTGCCAGGGCTATCTGTATTCCTCAGATATGCCCCTTTTTTTCGGGTTCTCTCGGCTCCTATCGGTCTCACTTGGCCATTGAATGGTTTTCTCGGCTTTTTCTGGAGAAAAAAATGACTAGAGACCTGTTTTTTACGTCTTTTTGATGATGTCGCACAGAGTCCGACATTGGACCAGAAACGGAAAATTGCAATGTCGGACCAGGTCCGATATAGAACCGCAAAGGGTTAAAAGAAAAATACAGTTTTATAGGTTACTTTTAATCAAGGGTTATGTGTATTGAGCAACGCAGAAGGCTGAGTGTACTGTAGAAAATCAGTGGTGTTAAATGTGCTGTTTTATTTTGCTACAGAATTAGTTTGGTCTTGTTTTCAATCTTTGTTGCAAACTGCAGCAAAAATCAATGGCAGTGCTTGAGAACACAGCAGGACTCGGGCACAGGAATATTGCGCATCCACGTCCAGCTTTGAAAAACTGCATCTGCACAGGCATGGAGTCATGCGGGGATACAGAATTCTGCGTAACACCGGGAATGTCTTGATTTTAGATGGTCAAAGCGGAGAAACAGAAAATAATTAACTGAAAACAAATATTTGTTTGTTCACCTTTATCACTCTCTGGTTTACTTTGAAGGTACTCCGGTATCGAAACGTTGGCTAAATATAAATATGTTTCTTTTAAAGAGATTGCAAGTGTGCAGTTTTTTTTGTTTGTTTGTTTAAGAAACTTTAACCTTCCAACTGTCTCTTGGCTGTTTCGGCAGTACAGCGTCATATTCGGAAAAATACAGTACATCATGGGATTTTATACAGCACTGTCTATTCCTAAAATGCATCTTGCATTTAGAAAGCAACACGTTTGGAATCGGAATAAAGGAAATTATTGTGTAATACAGTTTATGTGGAGTCATCTTTTGGCAAGTTTCATTTTCAGAATCATATCATTATGTACAGTATTATAACACTGTATGTTAATATATTGCCCTTAATCCACAAAACCAACGAAATACATCCTATGTAGCCTATATTTGACATTTTATTTGTAGTGTTCTGTGGAACACAGGCAATCGTTTATCCCGGAAAAAAATTAAATACAGTACCTGAAAGCAGATATACGCATTTATCATGTTTCCCACACAGCACTGCTTGTGGTCTGCTCTATATATATTGTGATTTAGACTGACACCGCCTGGTTTCAATAAGCGGTAAACTTAACACAGGCTGAGACACTTAGGAAAGTTAGTTATATCAAGTCCCTCCTTCGCGGTATTAGGGAGAGAATTTGAATATATTGCCATGGATTACCATTATAAATTGTATGTAAATGACTCAGATGCGTATCTTTTTCCATGTGATTCATTTTGTGTGCAAAGTCATTTGCAGCTGGTTAGTGAATATAGCAGGTGTACAAAGCATGCAGTTACAGGCTTACTGCATGGTAAACTGGTTACCGCTGTTTAGTGCATGAGGCCCAAAGTCTCTTATTAAACCCCCAGTTCAAACTCACGACCCTTCTTTGCTCTGTAACGATTTCCTGAAGACATCCAGAACTGTTCCAAGGTAGAAAAGAAACAAAGTCCTCTCCATTGAATCAGAGTCAATTATAGTCCACAAGGTCGTCTTCACTCACTGCTTTGCAGGAAGCCAAACTTTTATGGAACAAGGAATGCTATTTTCAACCAGCGACCAGAATTATCCCGGGTTTAAAAGGCATGTCGTATGCAGACAGGCTAAAAGAATTGAATCTATTCAGTCTTGAACAAAGAAGGCTACGCGGCGTTGTGATTAAAACATTCAAAATCCTAAAAGGTATAGACAATGTCGACCCAGGGGTCTTTTTTGACCTGAAAAAAGAAACAAGGACCAGGGGTCACAAATGGAGATTAGATAAAGGGGCATTCAGAACAGAAAATAGGAGGCACTTTTTTACACAGAGAATTGTGAGGGTCTGGAACCAACTCCCCAGTACTGTTGTTGAAGCTGTAAAAAAGTAATGTTGTTATGCAAACGAGCAAGATGGGTAGAATGGCCTCCTCTCGTTTGTAAACTTTCTTATGTTCTTATGATCTTATAGCAAAGACGCTCTTTGGTAGAACTTAATGGATAAAGAGTTCAGCAACTTAAATTGTGTTGAATAAAAGAGCAAACATGCACCAAGGCATGTCTGTTTTGTAACATTCTCCTACTTGACTGAAAAGGGTTTGATTTATAGACACCTGTGTTTGGTCATGTGGCCTGGTGAGGGAAACCTGGGTCAGGTAACCTATTAGCAAATGAGATAATTATGAATGTGCTCAGTTGCTTACATTATATTCTACAATAGAACATTTAAACCTGTGTAACAAATCACAGTACAATAGCAGTAAGTGTTTAATAATACACTTAATGGTAACTGTTACTATATACTGTATATTTTATACAGTGCCTTGCGTAAGTATTCACCCCTTGGACTTTTCCACATTTTGTAGTGTTACAACCTGGAATTAAAATGGATTTAATTGGGATTTTTACCATTTGATTTACACAACATACTTAACACTTTGAAGGTGCAAAATATTTTTATTGTGACACAAAAGTTAATTAAACAAAAAAAAAGTATTTGTTGGTTACATAAGTATCCACCCCTGAGTCAATACTTGGTAGAAGCACCTTTGGCAGCAATTACAGCTGTGAGTCTTTTGGGTAAGTCTCTACCAGCTTTGCACATCTGGATCCTGCAATTTTGCCCATTCTTCTTGGCAAAATTGCTCAAGCTCTGTCAAGTTGGATGGGGACCGTTGGTGAACAGCAATTTCAGAAAGTCTTGCCACAGATTCTCAATCGGATTGAGGTCTGGGCTTTGACTGGGCCATTCTAAGACATTCAGGTTCTTGTTTTTAAACCACTCCAGTGTAGCTTTTGGCTGTGTGTTTAGGGTCATTGTCCTGCTGGAAGGTGAACCTCCGCCCCAGTCCCAGGTCTCTTGCAGACTGAAACAGGTTTTCCTCTAGAATTTCCATGTATTTGGCTCCATCCATCTTGCCCTCAATCCTGACCAGTTTCACAGTCGCTGCCGATGAAAAGCATCCCCATAACATGATGCTGCCACCACCATGCTTCACCGTGGGGATGGTGTTCTCAGGGTGATGAGCAGTGTTGGCTTTGCGCCACACATAGTGTTTTGCGCTAATGCCAAAAAGTTCAATTTTGGTCTCATCAGACCGGAGAACCTTTTTCCACATGTTTGCTGTGTCTCCCACATGCCTTTTGGCAAAATCCAAACAGGATTTGATTTGGGTTTTTTCAGCAATGGCTTTCTTCTCGCCACTCTTCCATAAAGCCCAGCTTTGTGGAGCGTCCGGGTTATAGTTGTCCCATGGACGGTTTCTCCCATCTCAGCTGTGGATCTCTCCAGCTCCTTCAGAGTTACCATTGGCCTCTTGGTTGCTTCTCTGACTAATGCCCTCCTTACCTGGTCACTGAGTTTTGGTGGACGGCCTTCTCTAGGCAGAGTCACGGTTGTGCCATATTCTTTCCATTTTTAATAATGGATTTAACGGTGCTCGGGGATGTTCAAAGTTTGGGATATTTTTCTATAACCCAACCCTGATTGGTGCTTCTCCAGAACTTTATCCCAGACTTATTTTGATAGCTCCGTGGTCTTCATGATGCTGTTTGTTTCGATATGCTCTCTAAGAAACTCTGGGGCCTTCCAGAAACAGGTGTATTTAATCTGAGATCATGTGACACCTTAATTGCACACAGGTGGACTCCATTCAACTAATTATGTGACTTCTGAAGGCAATTGGTTGCACCAGAGCTTATTTAGGGGTGTCACAGCAAAGGGGTGAATACTAATGCAATCAAGACTTTTCAGTTTTTATTTGTAAATAATTTTGAAAAATATGTCGATTTTTTCCCCACTTCGACATTATGGACTATTTTGTGTAGATCAGTGACAAAAATCCTAATTAAATCCATTTTAATTCCAGGTTGTAACACTACAAAATGTGGAAAAGTCCAAGGGGTGAATACTTATGCAAGGCACTGTATATATATATTGTGATGAAGCTAGACTTTGTCGCTTTTAAAAAATGGCTGTCCGAGAGTAAAAACAAACAAAAAACACAAAAAAAAAACTACATGTCCCAGGAGCCTCCATGGCAGAGACAGGATGGGCGGGGACTCCTGGGTATATAAGGAGGCAAGCTGAGAGAGTCAGGGCAGTTCGTGGGAGGTTGCCGCAGGGAACGGACTCCAGACTCCAGTTTGATTGGAATAAAACTGGAATACCACAGCCTGTTGCAAGCTTGAAAGGGGTATGTGATTCAGGACTGCTGCAGTTTATGCAATTTGTTTTTTTAGTTAAATTGGCAGGTGAATGAAATCGCCAATGTTAATTTGCTACAGTGTGGGAAAGTTTAACTAATATAGCCAGCCAAATAGGGAACCTGGGAGTGAGAGGTAAACCTGAAGGCATGTGACTTTGTGATTGAATATAAAAATAACCACACAGACACGTGAGAGACTTTATAAAAAAAAAATTTAAAAAAAACTTTATTTAGTTGAACACTATTTCTGGTGGGGAAACCAGAAAGCCTGCCTTCTTCACATCTGGGAGGTCTGGATCAGTCATCTCAGCAACGCAGGGAGTGTTGGACCTTGTGGAACGGTTTCACCCAAAGTTTCCTGATACTTACCTGAAGGCAAACCACTCAGAGCTGTAATAAAAGGAATAAAGAGGGAATAAAAAAAAGGAGAAACAAGAAAAGAACTGTAGGTCTGTTGCGCACGTGGTGTGACGGAGTCTCCACTCACCTTACAGAACCTTCCTTACTGCCCAATTGGTGAAGTGGGGAAATACTTGCATACAGACTCAAGCAGTGTTTGTTTATTTCACTGTGTTTGTTTCACTGTGTAGAGAGGGACAAAGAAGAAAGTCAGTTAGGCCCGAACAGGGCTAGGCATATTATTTTCGGTTTGTTTGTCTATTTTGTGTAAATAATAAACTTACCTGGACCATACAGTCCATTCTTTGAGAAACTCCTGTCTGGATCTCCGGTTTTGGTCTCCCCACTTACCTGTCTGTCACTATATATATATATATATATATATATATATATATATATATATATATATATATATATATATATATATATATATATATATATATATATAGACAGCAACTCCTGTCCACATACAGTCCATAACCATAAAAACTATTAGACCTGGAGAAAGCACATGTTAGAACAGCCATGTGGAGAATACAATAAAGTACAGCCTGCTCATTTATAATTATAATAACAACAAGTGAACCAGTGTTAAGTAAACATTTTAAACATTTTTAAAAAGAGTTGGCAGACAGCGGACTGGATCAAGTTGCAACCTGAAACAGAGGACCTGTAAGCTTGAGTCAAACAAGCTTTTTTAAGCATTTGTTCGAGGACTGTTTATCCTGTAAAGAATTTAACAGTTCACACCGCCTCCACCCCTATTGTTGACGGGTAATCTTGCTGAGAATTGGAGCAAATGGGAACAGAGATTAGGCTTATATTTTACAGCTATAGGGCTAGACGTGAAGTCAGAGAGTAAAAGAATTGAGGTATTGTTGCACACGATCGGAGAGGAAGCGCTTGTAATATACAATACCCTGAACATAGTCTACGAGACTCAGCAGATAAAAAGGTAGCAGAGAATTTAAAAACATTTGAAAATTACTGCGAACCAAGGAGAAATTCTGTGTTTGAGCAATATCAGTTCTGGGCACACAAGTTTAGCAAGCACGCTGACATAGACAAGTTTGTAAGGGAGCTGAGGCAAAGGGCTCACAACTGAATTTAAAGAATCAGAAGATCTCATGTTACGAGACAAAATCGTCTTCAGCATGACTGATGAGAGAAGTGCAAAAGAAATAACCACAGCACAAGCAAAAGCAATGTCTAGCAGTTGTATCTCTACAGAAAAAAAAATGTGCACTCCTTGGAAAATAAAAACCAACAAGTTAGAAAACAGCGAGCTAAAGTAGACCACCAGCAGACCCCACAGACAGTACACGTGCAAGTTAAAAACACATGTGGGAAATGTGGTAAAATGCACAAGCCTAGAGAATGCCCAGCATATAAAGCAGAGTGCAGTAAATGCGGCAGAAAAAATCACTTTGCAATGGATGGATGTGAGTCATGTGCAAGATGCAAATGACTCACATCCCGATAAACAAGAAAGCCAAAGATGTAAATGCTTTGTTTATTGGTGCAGTCACACAGGTACAGAGACATGTTGTGAGCAATGAAGGCTGGTATGCTGAACTGCAGATTAGAGGACAGTCAGTAGACTTCAAGCTGGATTCAGGGGCAGAAGCAAGTGTACTTCCTAAAGTAATACTGTCTTGCTTACCTACGGTGGTGCGCAGCTCAAGCCAGATGGAGAAGTGACCCTGAAACCCTGGCTCCAATCAAGCAGGCTAGCATACAGTTCTTTATCACCAGTGCCTCCACAACACCTTGTGGCCGAGCTGTTGCTGCGATGACGTCATGGACCAGGAAGGAATGACACATAAACAATGAATGGGCAGGTGAAGCTGAACGCAACAGTGCTCAGGGTTTTATTAAATAATAAAACAAAAGAAAAGGTTTAAACAAACAACAAACAAAAGGCACAAGGGCCAAACAAATAAACAAATAAGGTTTAGCAGTTGTTTTAAGTTTCGTTTTCTTTCTCCTCGCTCTCTCCACTCTCACTCCTAATACACTCTCCCCGAGGGTAGAGAGCTGCAGGTTTATATATAGTGACCATCTCCGATTAGCAACAGTTAATCAATGAATTAACTCGGGAGATGGTCACCGCTCTACAGTTTAATAAGGATGCATGACTGTCAGCTAGTTAAATAAATCACTAGCTGATCAGTCACGCATCCTCAGAAGGTTTTCAAAATTACAAAAACAATAACAAATACGCTGCGCTTCTATCCGTGCCACAAACAATAATACAAATAATAAAACTGCACAAATATATATATAGGGGCGGGACACTCCGCCACACATGCCCCCCCTTGTGCGCAGCACACATGGCCTTAAAAGGCCATCTCTCCCCTTAGTCCCAGTTCACAGTCCTGGCCCAGAAACAGGGAAGCAAAGGTGTCTCCGGGCGGCCACGGTGGGATGTCCATCCAAATAGCTATAGCATCCCGGTGGACGCGACAGGCCGGCTCCTCCGCCAAGGAAATTTTGGGGTGGTCTCCAGACCTCCCCTTCTTCATGGCTGGAAGCTCCCCTCCGTGGGGCTCCGGCCACCCGTTCTCCTGCAGCGAAATTGCTGTGGGGGGAGCTGGTCTCCTGACCTCCCCCCCTTCTTCATGGCCGGCAGCTCCCCTCCGTGGGGCTCCAACCAGTTTCTCCTGCCGCAAAAGTATGGCTGGGGGAGCTGGTCTGACCTCCCCCCCTTCATGGGGCTCCAGCCACAGTATTTCCTGCCGCATGGCAGGACTGGTAGCGAACCCCGGCGAAGTAGAACCCTCGATGACCCCAGGCAAAGCAGGACCCTCGGGAGGCGACGGCAGCAGCAGCGGACCCTCGGAAGGTGACAGCAGCAGCAGCGGACCCTCGGGAGGCGACGGCAGCAGCAGCGGACCTTCGGGAGGCGACGGCAGCAGCAGCGGACCCTCGGGAGGCGACGGAAGCAGCAGCAGACCCTCCGGAGGCGAACTCAGGAGGGGAGCCCCTGGCCATGGAGGCGGCAGCGGGAGCTCCACTTCTCCCTCGTAGCCTGTAATTGGTGGCTCCACAGGCGATGCGGAGCAACAGGCGGCCCCAGGCGATGCGGAGCAACAGGCAGCCCCAGGCGATGCATTGCAGGCATCCTGGGGCGGTGCGAGTCAGGCATCCTTGGGCGGTGCAAGGCAGGCATCCTTGGGCGACGCAGGTGGAGATGGAACCAGCAGGTATTCACCCTCTGCTGGTGGAGGTGGGAGGGGCAAGCAGTCCTCCCACGGTTGTGGAGATGGAACCAGTAGGTATTCACCCTCTGCTGGTGGAGGTGGGAGGGACAAACAGTCCTCCCACGGCGGTTGAGGCGGAAACCAGCAGGTATTCACCCTCTGCTGGTGGTGGTGGAGGTGGCGGAGGCAGAGACAGCTCCCGCTGCTCTGCCCCTGGCGGTGGAAGCGGTGGAGGTGGCGGAGGCAGAGGCAGCAGGTATTCTTCCTCCGCTGCTGGAGGCCTAGGTTCTGGACCTATGGGCTCCCCCTTCTGGGCGCTGGATGCACGGGCTCCCCCTTCTGGGCGCTGGATGCACGGGCTCCCCTTCTGGGCTGCATGCACGGGCTCCCCCTTCTGGGCGCTGGATGCACGGGATCCCCCGTTCTGGGTGCTAGATGCATGCGCTCCCCCCTTCTGGGCACTGGATGCTCGCGCTCCGCCCTTCTGGGCGCTGGATGCTCGCACTCCCCCTCTTCGTATTGCATGGGGCATATGGCCAACCTGTGCCCATATGCCCCACAGCCAGGGCATAACTCCGCTACAAGGTTTGTAACATAAACCTCCCAGCCATCATCCCCGACCTCCTCCTGCTGTTGCTGTGGTTGCTGTTGCTGCTACAGCTTACCTCTCCCCCTTCTGGGCGCTGGACACAACGGGACTTCGGGCTCATCCCTTTCCTCATCTGTGTCCCGGTCTACCTCTGGGCAGCTTTACTCCTCATGCCCAAATCGATGGCAATACGTACACCACTCATCCTCCTCCTCCATGGAGTCCTCCCTTTGTACCCACCATGCGAGATCCCATGGCCGGAGCTTAGGGTCCATCCTCTGGCTTCCACTGTCCCTCTGTTGTGGGGGCTGGCCGTTCCTCTCCCTTCCCCTTTTTCTTCCCATTATTTAATTTTTTTTCCCCTCCAAACAAAAAAACACTATTTTTGGAGAAAAAGAACAAAAAAAACGTGCTTTGCTGTTCCTGGCCCGGCTCCTGGAGGCATTGTTTATCCCACTCTGACACCAATGTAGCGATCTCGGTGCCCGTAGGCAGGGGAATCACACAGGGCGAGGCAATCCACACACAGGCGGAGGGCAGCGCGAACCCGGGACCTCTCGCACTAAAGCATAGCACCGATACCACTGTACAAAAGAGCCGGCTCCCTTGCAAGGAGCGTATATCGGGCTCATGTCTCTGTGTGTGATTACGTCACCTACCATCCCTACTGCTGCCTTCCCCCGTGCACACTACACTCTCCCCTGCCCGCCTCAAGTCTGCCCCGGACTTGCTAACCAGGCTACAGTCTGACGAGTGCGTACCGGGGCACCTACATCCCACTGCTAACACCATATGTGGCCGAGCTGTTGCTGCGATGATGTCACGGACCAGGAAGGAACGACACATAAACAATGTATAGGCGGGTGAAGCTGAACGCAATGGCGCTCAGCGTTTTATTAAATAATAAAACAAAAGAAAAGGTTTAAACAAACAAAAAACAAAAAGGCACACGGGCCAAACAAATAAACAAATAAGGTTTAGCAGCTGTTTTTAAGTTTCGTTTTCTCTCTCCTCGCTCTCTCCGCTCTCACTCCTAATACACTCTCTCCAAGGGTAGAGAGCTGCAGGTTTATATACAGTGACCATCTCCCGATTAGCAACAGTTAATCAATTAATTAACTCGGGAGATGGTCACCGTCTGCACGAGTTTAATAAGGATGCATGACTGTCAGCTAGTTAAATAAATCACTAGCTGATCAGTCACGCATCCTCACAAGGTTTTCAAAATTACAAAAACAATAACAAATACGCTGCGCTTCTATCCGTGCTGCAAACAATAATACAAATAATAAAACTGCACAAATATATATAGGGGCGGGACACTCCGCCACACACCTCTACTGAGCAGACAAGCATGCTTAGATCTTGACCTTATTAGAAAAGTGGACATACTGTCTAAAAGCACTCTAAGCACTAAAGAAGAGTTTCTCACTCAGTACAGCACTGTGTTTGAGGAATAGGGTGAATTTACTGGTAGATTTACACAGACCCAGTAATACACAGGTGAAGAAAAATACCATATGCTGAGACAAACAAACAAAGAGAGACGTTAACTCAGTTAGAGGAGAATGGAGTAATCAGTAAAGTAACAAAACCGACAGTGTGGGTCAACAGTCTAGTCATCACTGAGAAGAAGAATGGCACACTCAGGGTTTGTTTGGACCCAAGAGATTTAAATAAAGCCATTAAGAGGCAGCACTTTTCCATCCCCACACCTGAAGACATACAGTGCAAGCTTGCCAGTAAGAAGCTATTTACTATCCTAGATGAGAAGCATGGGTACTGGCAGATCAAGCTAGACGATGAATCTGCTGAACTGTGTACATTCAATACTCCCTGGGGCAGATATAAATTCCACAGACTACCATTTGGTGTTAAATCAACCAGAGAGGTGTTCCAGCAGACTAATTTTGAGCACTTTGGAGACAGTGATGGAGTTTTGTGATTGCAGGTGACATGATAATAGCAGCAGTGACAAAAGAGGAGAATGACTGCATTCAAAAAGGAGTGATGGACAGAGCCTTGCAGTGCAATGTGAAATTCAACCGGGATAAGATGCAGTACCTGGTGACTGAAATGAAGTACATGGGGCACATCATAACCGCAGGTGGGGTCAAGCCTGATGATTCTAAGATAGAATCACACACATGCCAACTCCCAGTGACAAAAAAGCCTTATAAAGATTGTTAGGAATGTCACGATACTTGGCTCAATACATTCCGAATGAAGCAGTTCTTACAGCGCCTCTCAGAGTACTTCTTAGAAAAGACATCATCTGGCAGTGGCAACCGGAGCAAGAGGTGGCATTGGAGAAGCTAAAGCTGGCGATATCAAGGGCACCTAGGGTGTTAAGTTTCTATGACCCAAGAGAGCCGATTGAGATAAAGGCAGATGCATCAAAGGACGGACTGGGCACCTGTCTACTGCAAGGACACAGACCCACTGCATATGCATTAAGATCACTATCAAATGCAGAGAAGAACTATGCACAAATTGAGAAGGAACTCTTAGCTATAGTGTTTGCACTGAAGAAGTTCCACCAATATGTGTAAGGGGTAGTATGCAAACCCATCAGGATGGCACCAACAAGGCTACAGAGAATGCTACTGCAAATACAAAAGTATGATATACAGACAGTATACACCCCAGGAAAGGACATGCTGATAGCAGATACATTGTCCAGAGCAGTACATGACAGCATAGCCAATGAAGACCTAGACCTCAGCAGTGAGAAAGTCATGTATGCCATAGGTACATGAAGCAGTCGGAGAGGACATACTGCACCAGCTGAAGCAAGCCAGGAGCAGGGACAGTGACATGCAAATGTTGATAACAATGCACAGCAGTGGATGGCCTGAGAGGTAGAAGCAAATACCTCACAGGATCCAGTCCTACTGGTCACTCAGAGACACACTATACATTGAAGATGATCTACTGATGGTAAAGAAATGCATTATCATACCAAGAGAGCTCAGAGCAGAAATGCTTAGAAGACTCCACACAGCACACAAGGGCATACAGATGTCTCTGGGGCAGGCTAGAGCAGTGATGTATTGGCCAGGCATGAATAAGGTGCAAATGATGGTCGAGTCCTGCATTGCCTGTCATAAAAGGTTACCAAGCAACCACAGAGAGCCACTTCACCCACATTCAGTGCCAGACATCCCATGGACAAAGTTAGCGACAGACATTTTTTACTTTAGAGGACACTCATATCTCTTGATTGTGGATTGGGTACCAAGTATCCAGAAGTGTTACGAATGTCAGACAAAAAGGCCAGTGCTGTTATCAACAAGCTGAAAGCAGTGTTTGCAAGGCATGGCATACCAAAATAACTTATATCAGACCATGTTCCATTTAAATTTGCCAGAATTCAAAATAACACATTTAAGCCCAGGTTACCCACAATCAAACTGCATGGCTGAGAGGACTATTCAAACAGTGAAAAGACTATTCCAGAACTCGGTGCAAACGAACACAGATGCATACTTGGCTCTACTCAGTCTGAGAAACAGGCCTGTCACAGAGTTAAAATACTCACCAGCACAAATACTGATGGGCGTGGAATGAGATCAACTCTACCGGCCAGCAACGCAGCATTGAAACCAACAGTGCCCCAGAATGTGCACAGAAGTCTAATGAGACTTCAGAGGCAACAGAAAAGGTTTTATGACAAGACTGCATCACCAGCACCACTTTCTTCTCTCAGGGAGGCAGAGAGGGTGTGCATGGAAACAGCTGAAAGGTGGCAACCCGCCACAGTAGAGAGGAGCCGAGATGAGCCTCGGTCTTATAATGTTATCACACCGGGAGGAGCAAAGTAGAGTAGAAACAGAAAACACCTGAGACCGGACAGGGCAGTTAAGCAGACAAACAGGCTATAAGGGAGGAAGCTGAGAACAGTAATGTGCTACAGGAGACAAAGATGGGACAAGACACAAGACAGGGAGCATGGAAATAAGAGAAACCAGGAACCCTCAGAGACTGACTATGCTCAAGACACGCAGAACTGTTACTGTACTAGAGCAGGATGTTGTATAAGAGTTCCATTAAAACTGCAAGGATATGATCTAACCTGAGGCAGAGGTGAAGTCTGCACTCCTACAGGGTTATGTGCTTGCAGCCTCTAACCCCAATATATGTTGAAGTTAATAATGCTCTTGTCAATAATGTTGTGTTGATAATATAAATGTCAGAAGTAAAGCAAATAGCTTTAGTCTTTGAAGAAGGGGTGTAGGATATGGAGCTGTACAGCTGATAGTTAAAAGATGGTACAGTCCATAACTCCCTGGTTAATGTTGGCACTAATATGTGACGTGGTACGTAAGTTGTGTAGGGCAGAGTTTGGATAGATCTGGAGAAAGTACATGTTAGAACAGCCATGTGGAGAACACAAAAAAGAGTTCCAGTTTGTTCATTAACCGTTTGCCTGTGTGGACATCCTGCTCATTTATAATTATAATAACAGCAAGTGAACCAGTGTTAAGTAAACATTTTAAAAAATATGACAATGTGCTTACATAGTTTTTTGGTCCAGTTGTATATTATGCCCCAGTTCTAAGATAAAAAACAACAACATTTTTTCTTAGTTTTCTTTTCATAATTGTTTTTAATATTAGGCAGACTTGAAATCAAAATCATTTGCAAATACTTTTCGGATTGAAATTCACCATTGTGTAACCCCTATTCCTCACAGTGCGCCCTTCCAATCATCTTCCCCATTCAACTGTATTACACTCACCTCCTCCACATCTTCTCAACCTGGGAAGGTAACACAGTTTTGAAGTACAAAAGAATGACACAGTTCAGCAAGCAAATGAAGGTAATTCAAATGATATCACTGCCATCTATCAGATGCTTTGTATTTGCATATTCTTCTGAGTGATCGCCAGCTTAGTTTACAGAAGTAGATCACAAACAGTTTGAACTAAGCACCTGATAAATGGCAGTTGTGTGCAGGTGAGTGTAATAGAGTTGAATGGGGAAAGCAATTGGTAGAGGGGTGAGGAATTCGAGTTACATAATGGTGAATGCAATCCGAAAAATATTTGCAAAGGCATTTGACCCCAAGTCTGATATTAGGACTTCTGCCATTACTACATCACAACAGGTCATAAAGTTTTCCTTGTATAGCAACAGATTTGCAGATCATGCTGTGAAATCGGTGCCAAAATAACTGGACTCCTAACAAATATGTTTTCTGGTGAATGGCAGTATGCAGCTTTATTTGATGATGAAGAGCTTGATGAAAGCTTTGAGGAGACCATACCCCTGATGTCCACTGGTAGTGCAACATTGCATCATGAACGGTAAAGTTGCATTTGTGTTTCATACTTACTTCCCTGTCTTTCTTATAATAAACACATCAAAATCTAAACTGTTAAAAGGGGAACAATGGTAGCTTGTATCTGTAAACCATTTAAAATTTAAAGACACCTTTTTTGCTATCTTTTCTTTTATAGGTATTTAGATTGATGTAGAAGGTATATATTCTAATGAGTTAATCTTATTTTATTTATGTCAGATATTTGTTTTATCTTTACGTTTACACTAAGGCTAATACAAAAGGCTTTTGGTAAAATTCAAGGATGGCTCCTTGACACCATGTGCCAAGAGAGCCTCTTTGAGGGACCTGACCAAGCTAAATTTCTAAATTACATTAGAGGATGTAATTAATTAAGATTTTCTTTTCTTAATTCTCTATCAATGTTAAGTTTTGAGTGTCTAAATCTAACATTCTTTCTTTCAGCGATGGCCTCACATGACTATTTTTATGCTGGGGTGGCCAGCGTTATCACTGGTTCGTGGAGGACCTGGCCCACAATTCTTGCCACTGGCACATTTCCAGGCCTTTTCAAGTACACCCGAGTCCACATGTGTGGCAGTCCAAGATATCCCTAACATGGACATAAGGAACAATCTAGAGAAGGTAAGTAATTGCCAATTGTGTTTTCATATTTATAATCTCATATTTATGTTTGTTATAGCATTTTCTTATCTGACTCATGCACGTATCCAGCGAATACAACAATTATTCACATGTTATGAAACAGGTTGCCTGAATATGAATATAAGTAACTTTTTCTTTGCAAAATGTAATATGAAAGATTATAAAGAAAAATTGCATTTACCTTACAGTTTTTTGTTTTTTTTTACAGCTACTAACTTGCAGGGATTTTCATGAATATTAAAACACAGAGAAGTTACTTGAACCAGTCCAAACTCTGATGCAGCTGGCTGGAACACAGTTATTTGTGTTGCTGATGACTTTCGCAAGATTGCTGAAGAAACAGCACACTGGTACATTTTTGGAAGAACACGGCCAGCATTTGAGAGGTACGCTCATTCAAAAACTTGTCCATTAATTTGATAATTAGGGTGCCGATGTTCTACTACAGCCCAATTTAGAACATGCTGCTTTCACTTAATTACTTACATAGTTTCTCTAATATATTGGATACCAGTTTGTATACCATGTTTTTAATTGTTAAAAGATCCATTCTTTTTCAGATTCTAGGAGGGGCTGAAGACTTTAGGGGTACTGGATGGTATGACAAAGTATCCCAATGAATTCAAGCAAGTCATGTACTACACAGAAGCCACCCTCACAGCCGAGACATGTCTTCCACCCTGTTCTACACCCATTGGGCTCCAATAAAGGCAAACAGAAAATCTTGTATTGTCGCATTGGAAAGATTTTATACAAGAACTAGAAGGTGAAGAATGTAATAGTGTATTGTTCCTGGAACAAAACTACATACTATTTTGTAGTTAGATTAGTATCAAAGAATGTGTACCAAATTCCATTACTCCACTGTGTGCATTTTTTCACAATACAGTTGTTTTAACTTTTCTGCAAAATCACAATTTAATTTCTAAGCCTTTCACTCAGCTGTGCACTACTGTCTTTTGAAGTATATGGGTTGTGCTGGTGTTGGCCACACATTAACACATGGAACAGTAATACTAAAAGTTTTATTTATTGCCTTCATTTCAGAAGAGCTATCAGATAGATATTACATTGATGTCACTGCTATTCATCATTACTGGCTGCAAGACCGTGCCACCACTAGGGTTCAGGCCAGAACCCACTGTAGATTTTCTACATGATGCTGAGGAAGATGGCAATACATCAAGATTTCCAAAGGTAAATACATGCAACCGTATGCTGTATTTGCCAACCGTACACATGGTCTATGAAGAATTCACCAGCCATGAGATATGCGATTCTAAATTGTCAGGGCTTTGGGCTTTGCATAGTCAACTCTTTATTATCAGGTGAAAAGGCTCTGTCCCCGAAAGATCGCCGCTTAGTTATTGGTACCTTAAGTAGACCGGAATCATAGGATCGAAGACTGCGCATTGGGGTATATGATATCAGAAGCTCACAGATATAGCTTGGCACTAACCCATGCAGAGCCTTAAAAGTCAGGAATAGATTTTAAATTTTACTCTGAACTCCACTGGGAGCCAATGCAGCGTGGCTAAGACTGGGGTAATATGATCAGTGAATTTGGTTTTAGTTAAAATTCTAGCTGCTGAATTTTGGATATATTGTAATTTTTTAAGAGAGTTTTTTGAGACACCAGCAAGCAAAGCATTACAATAGTCTATACAAGAAAAAACAAAGGCATGAGACAAAGGAGTAAGACAGGAGTGAATACACACAATATTACGTAGCTGGTAAAAATTAGCTTTAGTAATATTACGAATATACTCATCAAAAGCCAAGTTTTGGTCAAAAATAATACCAAGATTCTTTAGACTAGTGCTAGGCTGGGTCTCAGTCCATCTACAAGCAGTTTAAAATCTCCACATTTATTTAATTGATGTGAGGAGCCGACCAGCATTAACTCAGTCTAGTCAGGATTCAACTTTAAAAAATGTAGCTGCACCCAATTCTTGATGTCACTTAGACAAAGCATAAGACAAGATATTGATAATTCCAAGTCTGGAGAAGTGCGCATGTGAACCTGTGTGTCGTCCGCATAAGTGACATGCTATTGGTTTTGTTCCAATATGTATGCAACTTGGCTTTGTTCCTGTACCACAACACTTAAGATGATAAGATTCTGAGTCATTTCGTAGATTTGTTTTACCAACAGTGCCTAGAGATTTTCTACATGAATAAAATGCAGGTTTTGAGCAATCATTGTTATTGTTTAGTCTGCGCATACATGTTCATGTTTTACAATATATGTGTTTTCCGTAGATGTTTTGTGTTTGACCATTGTTCACTTTGGGAGTAATTTTGATATTAAAAAAAGTTGCAAATGCAAATAATAATAAAATGGTTTGATTTGTGTTAGTGTTTATAAAGAATAAGTTAGCAGTATAAGAAAAATGTATCCCGCAGAGCCTTACTTTTAAAAATGCTTTCTTTTTTTGTTTTTAAAGCATCGGAATCGATTCAACTTTTGCAGTGAATTAAAATGTTATTATTTGTGTATAACACTATCCAACATTGTTTATCACCTAATCCAAAACAAATAAATAACGATAGGTTGCGGATGCAACCCCGGTTCCCTGAAAGAGAAAATAACCATCAAGTATGGGATATTGCCGTCAGGCAGTAGGGATTGGCTGAGCTTTTATAGCAAAGCTGCCGATAGGCCTCTGCGCGAGCTGCCACGTAAGCCCGCCCCCTTGGGAGCTTACTATACGCAGCGTGCAGAGACTCACTTCCTCTTTTGCTCTTCAGGCCGTGAAGGCTTCCGGAGCGACCTCGCGGCTTGATGGTTATTTTCTCTTTCAGGGAACCGGGGGTCGAAAATAACCATAAAGTATGGGAACAGTGTACCCAAGCCGTCGCGAGGGAGGATTCTCGGCAGTAGGACAGACTTACGTCATAACGCAACTGCGTAGGCAATACATCTACGCATATGCGGAGCTGCGCCTCAGCGTCTATGCTCGCAATGACACCTGTCCTAAGGTGGAATAGTCAACACCATGCTGTCAACCACTCTATACGTCCGCATCCTGAGGCATCATAGAGTGTAGTACAGATGCTCCAAATAGTGGAGCAGAGGAATCCAGTACTTTTAACCGGTAAAACCTCATGAAAGTATGCGGTGTAGCCCAACTGGCTGCAGCGCAAATGTCAGACACCGGCACCCCTCTAAAGAGGGCCCAGGATGTCGCCATACCCCTAGTGGAATGCGCCTTCAACTGCCCTGGTGGCGGAAGGCCTGCAGATTCATAAGCTAATTTAATAGCATCCACTATCCAGTGGGAAAGGCGTTGTTTAGACAACGGCTGACCCAAAGCCCTAGAACCATGGCATATGAACAATTGTTCTGTTTGCCTGACAGTCGCTGTACGGTCCATATAACACCTCAATGCCCGCACGGGGCAGAGCATGTGTAACCGTTCTTCCTCCGGGGAAGAAAAAGGAGGAGGATGGAACGCCATCAACTCGACTGGTTGGTTCATATGAAACGGGGATATGACCTTGGGTAAAAAGGCCGGATTTGGACGCATGGAGACCTTAGAACCGTCTCCTGCAAAACGAGTACATGATGAATGCACTGAAAGTGCAGGTAACTCGCCCACGCGTTTTGCTGATACCACTGATAGCAAAAACGCAGTTTTTATAGACACGAACTTCATGTCCACACTGTGGAGAAGCTCGAACGGTGCCTTGGTAAGGGCTTCTAGCACGACGTCAAGGCTCCATGACGGTAAACTGGTCATCCTTGGAGGCCGCAAACGCCTTGTGCCCTTCAGGAACTGCGATGCCAGAAAATGGGAACCTGGTGATAAACCGTCAATGCGTACATGGCAAGCCGATATGGCGGCTAAATACACTTTAAGTGTAGAGGGAGATTTCCCTTCATCTAACAGTTTCTGTAGAAACCGTAATATCACTGCCATAGGGGAGGATATTGGGTCATGGCCCTCCGCTAGACACCAACCTTGAAACAACTGCCACTTGTACGTGTACTGCGACCTAGTAGAGGGCGCTCTAGCACTCTGAATGGTCGAAATCACCGCCGTCGAGAGCCCTAAGGCTGACAGGCGCTCCCGTTCAGGGGCCAAGCCCATAGCTGCATGAGGTTGGGGTTGGGGTGCCATAGCCCTCCTTGGGCTTGGGACAACAGGTCCGCTCGCAGAGGGAGCTCCCTCGGCCGACCGTGCAACAACTGCACCAGGCTTGGGAACCATATTCTCCGAGGCCACCGAGGAGCGATTAGAATCACTGTCGCTTGCTCTACCCTGACCTTCTCTAAGAAGGCGAGGAGCATCGGAATCGATGGAAACGCATATAGGAGCCCTGGCGGCCATTCGTGAGCCAGTGCATCGACTCCTAGGGGGCTGTCGAGATCCTTCACTGAGAACCATAGGGGGCAGTGCGTGGTCTCTTGCAAAGCAAAGAGATCTACCTGGGCTGTGCCGAACCATTCCCAGATGCGCTCTACCACTTGAGGGTGGAGACGCCATTCGCCGGCAAGAGGGCCTCCTCTGGATAGGAGATCTGCTGTGTAATTGACTCTGCCCGGTAGGTGAACTGCACGCAGAGAGGTTAAACGCGGTTGTGCCCATAGCAACATCCGTGCTACCATCCGGTGAAGACCGGAGGACCGCAAGCCGCCCTGGCGGTTGATGTACGCCACAACTGTGGTGTTGTCTGACCGCACTAACACATGCTTGCCTAGAAGCACTGGCAAGAAGTGCCGGAGGGCGAGGTCCACTGCTCTGAGCTCCAGAGCATTGATGTGGGCTGACCTCCAGGGTCCTGACCACACTCCACGGGTCCCTGTCCCGTTCCAGACTGCTCCCCAACCGTGGTTGGAAGCGTCGGTCGTGATGACCTGCCTTCTGAAAATGGGACCCAAGCGTACGCCTTGGCGGAGGTTTGACGGAACTTTCCACCAGCGTAGCGCTTCCCAGCAGGCTTGGGATACCCTTAGCCTGCGGTGTTTGTCTCTCCGCAGATGCAACACGAAGGCATTGAACCAGGCCTGCAGAGGTCTCTGGTGTAGTAAACCCAAGGAAGGGCTTGCGAGGCGGCAGCCATCAACCCCAGCATGCGCTGACACAGCTCCATGCTGTCTGTTTCTCTCAACCTGAATAGGGAGAGACACCGCTCTATTGAGGCAACTCTTTGTGTCGACAGGGTCGCTTCCATGGACACTGAGTCCAGATGTATACCCAAGAATTCGGTCTGTTGGCTCGGCACTAGGCGGCTCTTTTCTGAATTGATCTTCAGACCTAGCCGCTGAAGATGGTCTGTAACCATCACTGTGTGCTGTGCCACCTGCTCCTTCGACTGCGCGCAGACAAGCCAGTCGTCCAGATAATTCAGCAGTCGGACACCTTGAGCCCGCAAGGGAGCTAGAATGGCATCCATACATTTGGAAAAGGTTCGAGGAGCTAGTGACAGGCCGAACGGAAGGACACAAATGAAATGCCTGAAATGCGCAGATACTTCCTGTGACCCGGGCAGATGGGAATGTGAAAGTACGCATCTGTCAGGTCCACGGTGGTGAACCAGTCGCCGTGTCGGACTGACTGAATGATGTGCCTGTGCGTAAGCATCTTGAACGATAACACCCGCAGGTATTTGTTCAGTACTCGCAGATCTAAAATAGGACGGAGTCTGCCGTCCTTTTTGGGCACCAGGAAGTATTTGGAATAGAACCCGTGGTCGATCAGAGCAGGGTCTACTTGTTGAATGGCACGCTTGCTAAGCAATGCCTGTATTTCCACATTCAGAGCTGAGGACTGAACCGAGTCCTTCACTGCAGTTACAACCACTAACTGGAACTGAAGGGTGTACCCGGTGGATATAGTTTTGTGCACCCAGATGTCGTTGGTGCATTGTTGCCAGAACTGGAGCTGGGAGACAGTGTAGGGGCGGGTTAACAGCTGCCTGGTGTTCTCAGGGCTGTTTAGGCTGTGCTCGTTCGCGAGGGGCCTGGCCAGAGCCCCGAGGACGTGGCCTGCCACCACCTCTAGGGCGCCACCCTCCGTGCTGCGGTCTTGAAAATGGAGGTTGACTGCGCGCTGCTGTGCTTGAGGGAGAGGTCTTAGTACCCCCTGGCCGTGGCTGGTGCTGCGGTGGTGCTCTACGCCACTGGTGCTCCTGTTGGCGCCTTGCCTGGAAGGGCTTATGCGGCCACATCTTAGCCATTTGCTGAGATGCCTCCCGGGCCTTAACAGAGCGTTGCAGCATCTCCTCAACCGCTGGGCCAAATGTGTGCCCCGGCGTAATAGGAGCATCTAACAAGGGGGCCTTGTCAGGCTCTTGAACTCTCGCCTGCGAGAGCCAGAGCTGCCTTCTGGCGACCACCAGGGAAGCAATACTCCTGCCTTGAGCCCGTGCGTTCAACTGGGCTATCTTGACCAGGAGTTGCGCGACCAGCGCCAATTCCACCCTCAGAGACGCCGATGGGTGCTCTGGGAGATCCTTCACCAGCGACGCCTGGTAAACTGAAAGGAGGCTGGCCACATTGGACAACCTAACTGCCTCTGTAGCCGCTAAGTAGCCCTTCTTTAAATGGATCTCAGTGGTCCTGCACTGCTTGTTAGGACATGCAGGATCCTTAGCCAGACCCGAAAGTGTCGGAGTCTTAACCAGGGCTGCAAAGGCAGCATCGACCGGCGGAAAGGACGCCAGACCAGCCTCACTCGCTCCCTGCATGGCAAATGCGGAGGCCTTCCGCGAAGTTGCCGGGGAAGAAGCAGGGGCCCCCCAGGTGGACTGTACCTCCTTAATGAAATCAGGGAAGGCTGGGAGCGTCCTGGGCAGTGGAGACCGTACAGATGGCGACTCAAACAGCGACCGCCGAGGTAATTCCACGGCTGGCCACTCAATTCCCAGATGGCGAGTTGCTCGCTCCACCAGTGACCACAAGGGATCACTGGTGTCCAGCGCCTCCGACTCCGTGTCTTGCTCCGAGTGCTGGGATGCCAGTTCAGCTTCCACACTGTCCTCCTCAAGGAGAGGCTCTCCTTCGGAAGCATCCCTGGAGATGGCATCTACGTCCCATACCCCTTGGGGTTGTTGGACAACAGGGACTGCCAGAGACTGTGGCTGAAGCGCCGGCTGAATGGCAACTGGTCCGGCTGGTGGTGCCATGCTGGTAAGGGACATCAGCAACGATTGCTGGCCCATCATCACATCCATAAACTGGGACATCTTGGATGTGAGCTCTGCCACGCCTGACTTGTCCCTATAACGCCTGTCCCGACGAGGAGAACGGGAGCGTCCCCTACGGCGGGGCGACAGGGAGCGAGACCGTGATCGACGGGAACGTTCCCTGCGAGGGGAGGAGCCTTGGGGCCGAATAGACGGGCTATGAGAACGCTCCTGGGCACGTCTACGGTCTGGAGATCTTTGGCCAGCTGTAAGCTGGGAGGGGCTCCTGGATACCCGCAGTGTGACGGGCAGAGTCGCTGTGGACGACGGCGGGACAGACAGGGTGTAAGAAGACCCTGAGGAAGGGAGTGGCTACCCACCGCTTTCCTCGCCCTCTGGCGAAGAGTGCGCGGTTGAAAATTAGCGCACAATGCACAAAACGATCTGTCTGCCAAGGCAGACGCGGCATGCTCTGGTCCCAGGCACGCCACACAGTCCTCATGCGGATCGCTCGCCGGCAATTTTGCCTGGCAGGTGACGCAACGGTGGAACCCGGACATGGTTGCCACTCCACCCCCGAACGTCAAACGGCGAAGCGTTGAACGCCGAGGTACGTGCACCAAGCGACGATGCGTCGATGCACCGAGCACCAAAGCGTCGAGTGCGTGCGCCGATCGTCGAGGCGTCGATGCGCCGAGCGTCGAGCGCCGAAGCGTCGAGCGTCGAGGTGCGTGCACCGAAGCGTCGAGCGCCGAGCGTCGAGCATCGAGGTGCGTGCACCGAGGCGTCGAGCGTCGACGGCGCCGAGCATCGAGCGCCGGCGTCGAGGTGCGTGCACCCGAGTGTCGAGGTGTCGATCGCCGAACGTCGAGCGCCGAAGCGTCGAACGTTGAGGTGCGTGCACCGGCGCCGGCGTCGAGCGTCGAGCACCGAAGTCCCCAGCGCAGACGCTGCTTAGCACCAAGCGCTGAAGCGCTGCACAAAGCGCCAAAGCGCTGCACCAAGCGGCAAAGCGCCGACACCAAGCGCCGAAGCGCAGCACGCTGGAGCGTGAGTACCGAGCGAGAACGCTAGCACAGACGTCTAAGCGTCAGCAGACCCAGAGACGCTAAGTGCTGGTACAGTGTCCTGGATGCTGTGCACTACCTACCTGTTGGTGCTGGGGATTGCGCTTAGTGGTCGTCTTCCTCTGCGTAGTGAAATGGGAATTTTTTTTTTTTTTTTTGAACGCTGCAGCAGCACTAATGGTAGTGATTATGTGACTGGGGCACAAAAAATATGTGGGCACAGTACACATACCACGCGGTTGTTGTTTTTTTTTTTTTTTACACACCGCAGAAGCAGTATGTGGGAGACAGCAGTGCAGGCTCCACACATGCGGTCTAGCCAAGGCAAGACCGGGCTGCAAATACTGCTGCGTCGAGGCCATCGCAATGTGCGTCCTTCACAAAATATATATACACACAGAATATATACAATTTTATTTACAAAACCCAAAAACACAACACTAATAATCAAAAAATAATTATTAACACAGGAAAGACGGAGACCACGAGACAACGAGATGCCAAAGCAAAGCGTGAAGGAAATATATAAAAATGTAAACAAATTATATAATCCTTAAACAATAATAATAATAACTGAAATAAACTCAGAGAAGAGGAAAATAACCAGCTTCTCAAGCCTAAGCTTAGCGAGTACAATCAGCTTACAAGCTCTATTACCTACCGCTACCAATGCTGAAGACAAAAGAGGAAGTGAGTCTCTGCGCACTGCGTATAGTAAGCTCCCAAGGGGGCGGGCTTACGTGGCAGCTCACGCAGAGGCCTATCGGCAGCTTTGCTATAAAAGCTCAGCCAATCCCTACTGCCTGACGGCAATATCCCATACTTGATGGTTATTTTCGACTTGAAAGGGAACGATTGATACCACTATTACCATCATCTGATAATGGATCACAAAGAAACAGAAGCTCCCTGTGGTTGTCAGCGCTCATTTGCACTATATTGTATGGGACATGAATGTATGGGCCGGATGAGATCCTCCCAATAGTACTCAAAGAAATGAAAGAAATTATTTACAAACCGCTGACCAAGATCATGCAACAGTCTCTTGACACAGGGTTTGTACCGAAAGACTGGAAAATTGCAAACGTAATACCGATCCACAAAAAGGGAGACAAAACCGAACCAGGTAACTACAGACCAATAAGCCTGACTTCTATTATATGTAAACTTATGGAAACTATAATAAGATCCAAAATGGAAAATTACCTATATGGTAACAATATCCTGGGAGACAGTCAGCATGGTTTTAGGAAAGGTGTCTAACTAACCTGCTTGATTTTTTTTTTTTTTAATTTAGTCGTTGCCAATTAGTTTTTATTATTTTCTCCTCAGTTTGAAATGCCCAATTATTTTTAGGCTCAGCTCACCGCTACCACCCTGCTGACTCGGGAGGCGAAGATGAAGCGTGCAGCCGTCAGCCAGCCCGCTTTACACTCTGCAGACTCACCGTGCAGCCACCTCAGAGCTACAGTGTCGGAGGACAACATAGCCCTGGGCAGCTTACAGGCAAGCCCGCAGGCGCCCGGCCAGACTACAGGGGTCGCTGGTGAGTGGTGAGCCGAAGACACCCTGGCCGACCTAATCCTCCCTCCCCCCGGACGACGCTCGGCCAATTGAGCGCCGCCCCTGGGAGCTCCCATCCACGGTCGGCTGTGGAATAGCCTGGACTTGAACCGGCGATGTCCAGACTATAGAGCGCATCCTGCACTCTAGCGAGTGCTTTTACTGGATGCGCCACTCGGGAGCCCCTCTTGATTTTTTTTTTTTTGAGGATGCAACATCGACAATGGATAATTGCAAAGCATACGAGATGGTTTATTTAGATTTCCAGAAAGCTTTTGACAAAGTCCCGCATAAAAGATTAATTCTCAAACTGAACGCAGTAGGGATTCAAGGAAATGCATGCACATGGATTAGGGAGTGGTTAACATGTAGAAAACAGAAAGTACTGATTAGAGGAGAAACCTCAAAATGGAGCGAGGTAACCAGTGGTGTACCACAGGGATCAGTATTAGGTCCTCTGCTATTCCTAATCTACATTAATGATTTAGATTCTGGTATAGTAAACAAACTTGTTAAATTTGCAGACAACACAAAAATAGGAGGAGTGGCAAACACTGTTGCAGCAACAAAGGTCATTCAAAATGATCTAGACAGCACTCCGAACTGGGCAGACACATGGCAAATGACATTTAATAGAGAAAAGTGTAAAGTATTGCATGCAGGCAATAAAAATGTGCATTATAAATATCATATGGGAGATACTGAAATTGAAGAAGGAATCTATGAAAAAGACCTAGGCGTTTATGTTGACTCGGAAATGTCTTCATTTAGACAATGTGGGGAAGCTATAAAAAAGGCCAACAAGATGCTTGGATATATTGTGAGAAGTGTTGAATTTAAATCAAGGGAAATGATGTTAAAACTTTACAATGCATTAGTAAGACCTCACCTAGAATATTGTGTTCAATTCTGGTCACGTTGTTACAAAAAGGATATTGCTGCTCTAGAAAGTGCAAAGAAGAGCAACCAGAATTATCACGGGTTTAAAAGGCATGTCGTATGCAGACAGGCTAAAAGAATTGAATCTATTCAGTCTTGAACAAAGAAGGCTACGCAGTGATCTGATTCAAGCATTCAAAATCCTAAAAGGTATAAACAATGTCGACCCAGGGACTTTTTGACCTGAAAAAGAAACAAGGACCAGGGTCACAAATGGAGATTAGATAAAGGGGCATTCAGAACAGAAAATAGGAGGCACTTTTTTACACAGAGAATTGTGAGGATATGGAACCAACTCCCCAGTAATGTTGTTGAAGCTGACACCCTGGGATCCTTCAAGAAGCTACTTGATGAGATTCTGGGATCAATAAGCTACTAACAACCAAACAAGCAAGATGGGCTGAATGGCCTCCTCTCGTTTGTAAACTTTCTTATGTTCTTATGTTCTTATGTACCGGATTTAAAAGTATTGTAGTGCTGAGCTGCAAGGTTTCCAGGATATAATGAGACATACAACAGTTGCGGTAGCAGTAGGAAATCGCTGTATTTTTATTTTTTTTAGATTTTAGTGAACAATGGCTCTCATTCCTCTCCTCTCACTCACAGACTCAACTTCCTCTCTCAACTCTCATCCCCACACACACCCCCAAGTCCCTCCCTATTCCCCACTCATTGGTCTAACCTTCCCTATCCCTGACTGCTCGTGTCAGACCTGCTCCCACCCCCCTCAGTGACGCACTCACATACAGGCAGTCTCTCAACTCTCAGTCACACAAGCATCGAAACACACAGAAAACGCTAACAGATCTGAACAAGAATAACACAGTTTGCAAACACATTATTTGGAGAGTACTCCCATCCCCTTCCCCAGTCCATAATCAGGCCATTCCCACATTGTCTTGCAAATCAGCTAGCCCACCACCCCCACCGCTACAGTATGTACTGTATTACAGTTCACATATCATCTCTTTTGGCAAGTGATATTTTCAGAATTATATCGTTCTGAATTAAAGTACTGTACCAACAAAACCAACTACAGTACACCTAAATGGAAGCCTACTTATTTTAAAACACAGTCTTTTCAGCTATGTATTTTCGACATTGTATCTTTTTTGTTTTCCCTGAAAAAACAGACAAGGGTTGGAATGGGCTAAAATGAAATAAACAGATATGCGTCGCACTCGTTTAACTGTCACTGAAGTCAACATTTTATAGGGTTGGATATGTGAATGCTGACTGTACCATCCTACATTTAATTACCTCGTTGAGAAAATGGATTTACTGTAAACTGCTGTCCCCCTTTGGATCCTGGGGTACAAAGGTACAACTTAAAATATTTCTTGGTAAGACTAGGGTAAATGTATGCTAATAAGCCAGTGTTGATAATTGCCTGAGGCTGTCAGAAAGGCCATATACTATGCTTTGCTTTGCAAATTAATTTATCCTTTTTCCCCAAATCTGTACTCTGTTGCTACTTGATTTTAATTTAACACCCTTCACTCTGCTATCAGTATAAATTGATGCCTATTATCTTGATGTGAATTCTTGAATAAAAGGGTTGTACTATTTACCTTATTTAATTGGTTATTGCTGAACAAATACTTGGATCACTCCCCCTAATTAAAGAACATGTGCAGGGGTTATTTTGAACCATTACATTTTAGAGTTTCATCCCCTTTTTATTGTAAAATACAGTACAGGTGGTGCAGTCTGTAGGTTAATCAGATCATTTTGATGAGTTTGTGTTCCTGTGTACTAAAACTGATGCTAGGTTGCCAGTAGTTATTTTGTTATAGCTGTTCCTTGTGGGGCTTCAGTTTCTCTCAGACTATAACAGTAGGTTGTCTCTCTGGGGAAACCTTTTTTTTAAAATAAAATAAAATGTCAAGAAACCATAAACATGTGATCTGACTGCAATTTAACAAAGGGGTCTCTTTTTTTAATGTGTTTGATATTTAGATTTCAACACCATTTTATTAAAAAATAGTAGGGGCTTTTCTTCTCAATCCATATGTGTATTTTATTACACTTTTTTATTTTTTTATTTTATGTCTCGTGTTGTGACAGAAATTAAGAAGTCTAGGCCTAAAGCTTTAGGTCTCCAATTTCATGGCAGCCCAGTGAAAAATGTGTAGTGGCTTTTGGGGGCTAGGTCAAATGACTTCTTGTGGTTTTAGTGCTTGTGTACATATCTCAAAATATTTCACCATTTCAAGTTTCACTAATTGGTTAATTTATACGCAAGGGGTGGGTTAAGGCATTGGGGTTGTTTTGGTGGATAAATAGATTAATTCTGTCCCCAGTGCTGTTAATGGATATTTTTTACCAATGGATTTTTGGTAGAATGAAAAAGAAAATAAAAGATGTGGATTTTGCTATTTTCACTGAAACTTAAAGGGATTCTCTATATCATAAACATTTGATTCCTATTTAATTTCTTCCTTTTTTAATATTCTATTATATCTGTACGATTCACTCGTGATGTTTTAGCTTAGATAACTATTTACAATGCTTACTACTATAACTATTCAAGCAAATATGAATTGTGAGGAAGCATATTTGTGAAACATAGTCATTCATGGGGTTTCCATGAGGGCCAATTTACACATGAAATGGCGCTGCGCATGCACATTTGGGAGAATTACTCGGGTAAATCAGGTTTGTGGCCGAAAAAAATGGCCAAAGAGAGGGATAGGGTAAATCTCATTTACTCGTGTAAATGATGAAACACACGGGAAAACCATGCCCAGTGTTGCATAGAAACCTGCATTTCACGTGTAAATGTTAATGAGCGTGTTTATCCTTAACTATAAATATAAATAAGGGATCAGGTCAGTTGTTACTGTGGATTCCAAGACGGCAGAAAGTAGTGGCTGAAGGGCGATTTTATGGATAGCAGTGGAGTAGTTCACCTTAATGCTTATGGGGGTGGCCTTTTTTTTTTGCTGTGTCTGGTCTGTCATATTGTATATATCTTGTGGGTTTACAGTTCTGTATAAAACCACTTACTACAAACTGCGTTATGCATTTGTTATAGTTTTAAAGCAGCTGTTTGAGAATACCCTTGCTGCAAAAAACTACGCTAAAGTTAAAAAGAAGAGCAAGTGAGCTGCTTCACTGAATTAATTCCAGTCCTTTTTTTGATCCCAGCTATGTCCAAAGACAACGCGTGTCTGCCCTCCATGTTAATAAATATAGTTTGTGAACTGGATGTCATAAGCCAGCTCGATCGCCCAAAACAGCGCAACAACATCCAAATTGTTGATGCTCTCTCAGAACTGACTAAATGAAACTGCAAATTAATATATTGATTGTGTTTTATTTGTTTGCATCATTAATATTTAACACAGCAGTAAATCCAACACAACTTAAAAGAAAGGAGAACATCTCTGACAACACAAGCCTCCTCAAATCGCTGCTGTCCAATTGAAACTGGTGGCTGAGGTAACCTTCACAGTTGCCAAGTCCCCTTATAATAAATTTTTTGAGTCCCGGGTTGTACACCCATACTCCCATACCCTAACATGGGTTGCGCTTGTTTTGGGCTTGTTGTGAAAGGCAGTGACGCTTTTTTTTCTCGTGAGACTGTAACCTTCCCCTGTCTGTCTCACAGGTAGCCACTGATTCCTGAACACCTAATTTTGTTGTTGACAAGAGTTTGTGTAGGCAGCAGGCAGTGGCAATTTTGAGAACAAATTAATGCACTTCAGTCTGTTTCATCAGTATCTGCCACCTCCCTTTCAAGTGCCCACTACCTGTATTTGCCCAAGCGTGATGTTGAATGCTTCTTAAGCAGCTGTCAGCTGTCCGGATGGGTAGGGTTTCTAAGCCAGGGTAGTATACACAGCATCACCTGATCCCCTATATGCTGTATTGCCTGAATGAAAGGGCTATATATATATCTAGCCCAAGGCACCACAGGAAGGCTCGACACTGGTACCCCACTCCTCTCTATCTCCTCAGATAGAGCTTTTAGTGCGTGCCGCAATTCCTGTCCACTGAATCCAATATCACTGAGAAGCTGAGTCATGGAGTGCGCAACGAATTCCTGACAACCCACCTCTACTGGATAAACCTGAACTCTCCACTCCCGCTGTTCCACCTCAGCATCTAACGCAACATACAATCATACAACATACATGGCAATCCTCCCATGGCACTCTTAGCTCCACCACGAGAAAAAAAAGATGCAACCTACAATCATGGGAAATTATTTGAATGGCAAATGGTACAGAAGGTTGGCACTGTACAATTGAATTAAATTACAATTCATTGTTCAGTGAAAAAAAAAAAAACTTTTACTGTATTCCCCAGTTTGTAAATACATGCACAATTCATTCAAATGCATACAATAATATTGCCTAAAGTCTGTTTGTACAGATAACATCTTCAAAAAGTTGATGGAATCTCATACAGTACACTGCACCATTCAGAAAAGCTTCTTTAAACTAAAACAGCTAGATTTAAAATTCTGCTCAGTTTCATTGCAAAATTGGCTTAGAAAATGCTACATATTTCTTGCAATTTATTTGTAGTTCTAAAATACAGTACAACCTCTTGAACTAACTAGGCCTACAAAAATACAATCCCATTTGACACAAATATGTATTTTTCTACATACATAGTAAACACACGTACATGTTGGGAGACTTGAAATAAAATATAATTTATCTTAAAATTACTTGAGCCATCTCTCTCAGGAGATGGAATGCTATTATTATTATTATTTATTTATTTAGTAGACACCTTTATCCAAGGCGACTTACAGAGACTAGGGTGTGTGAACTATGCATCAGCTGCAGAGTCACTTACAACTATGTCTCACCTGAAAGACAGAGCACAAGGAGGTTAAGTGACTTGCTCAGGGTCACACGAGTCAGTGGCTGAGATGGGATTTGAACCAGGGACCTCCTGGTTACAAGCCCTTTTCTTTAACCACTGGACCACACAGCCTCCTAATGCTATGAAAAATATGTAAAACTAAGTAATACCTGCTTTTCACGCACAGACAGCAGCTTGAAGCCACAAAGTTCAGGAAATTCCTTACAAAAAAATGAAATTTAAATTAACTTCAATGGTGCAGGTTGAAGCCACAAAAGTCAGGAAATGCTATACCACCCATAACTGAGATGGGCACGGTAGCATTCAATGATAAGAGGAGCAGTGAAAATGGCACACGTAAGAAAATGTATTTTATAACCTTAGCAACAACACCTTTAACAAGGAAATATTCCACTAAACAATGATAAGGGGAGCAGTAAAAATCAATTTTCAATTACATTTTCACTGCTCCCCTGATCATCTACTGTTGAATCAATTTTCCCTGCCATTCTTTTATCTCGTCCCTCATTAACACCTCTCTGCTCAGGAGGGCTCCCGAGTGGCGCATCCAGTAAAGACGCTCCGCGCAGAGTGCAGGATGTGCCCTATAGCCTGGAGATCACAGGTTCGAATCCAGGCTATGTCACAGCCGACCGTGACCGGGAGTTCCTAGGGGGCAGCGCACAATTGGTTGAGAGCTGCCCAGGTAGGGAGGGCTTAGGTCAGCAGGGGAATCCATGGCTCACCGCGCATCAGCGACCCCTGTGGCCGATAGGGCGCCTGTGGTTCTGCAGTGGAGCTGCCAGATCTGTGTTGTCCTCCGGCACTATAGGTCTGGTGGCATTGCTATGGATCTGCAGTGCGAAAAATGACGGCTTGGCAGGAGCACGTTTCGGAGGACACGTGTTCCAGCCGCCATTTTCCAAGTCGGTGGGGGTTAGAGCAGTGAGCAGAGGATACAGATAATAATTGGGCATACTAAATTGGGGAGAAAACTAGGGTAAAAAATTGGCGACGACTAAAGTTATCCCTCAGCCTTCAAAACTGCTCACATCAAACCCATTCTCAAGAAACCTTCTCCTGACCCTTCCTCTGCCAAGAACTATCGCACTGTGTTTCTCCTCCCATTTCTCTCTAAAACTCGAGTTAGCTGTCCACCGCCAGCTGGCATCCTTCTTCACTGAGCACTCTCTACTTGACCCTCTTCAGCCCGAGTTCTGTCCTGCACATTCGACAGAAACTGTAACTGACTCTCCTCTCTGCTCGTGTTGCCTCCTTTTCCTTCATTCTAATTCTCCTTGACCTCTCCTCTGCCTTTGACACTGTCGATCATGCTATTCTCCTCTCCTCTCAGACACTGCTCTTACCTGGTTTTCCTTCTATAACTGTTCCTTCCAGGTGTCCACACATGGATCTCTATCTTCTCCTCACCTCTCTACAGGTGTACTTCAGGGATTTGTCCTGGGACCCCTCCTCATCTCACTCTACACTCGCTCACTACGTACTCTCATCTTCTCTTTTGGCTTCTCCTACTTCCTTTACGCTGATGATGCCCAGATATTTCCCTCATTTGACTCCCACATCTCTTCCCGCATCTCAGAATCCCTCTCGGCAATCTCAACTTGGAAGCAGTCTCACCACCTTAAACTCAACCTCTCTAAATCTGACCTCCTCTACTTTCCTTTTGCTTCTTCTCCGTCTTGTTCTCCCAACCTCGCTACTCTCATGCTACCCCTCTGCTTCGCATCCTCCACTGGCTACTTATCTCTGCTCACATTCAATTCAAGACCCTTGTTCTTACCTACCGCTCTCTTCACCACACTGCCCCCTCGTACCTCCAATCCCTCATGTCTCCCTACACCTCCCCTTGCCCTCTCTGCTCCTCTACTGGCTGACTGATCATGACTTCCCTCCACTCTCCATCCTCCCATGCCTGCTCGTTCTCTTCCCTAGCCCTTCTGTGGTGGAACCAGCTAACACAGAGCTTCAGAACTGTTTCATCTCTCACTGCCTTCCACCGCCTCCTCAAGACTCACGTGTATAGACTGCACTTGCAGATCTCTTGATCTACCCCTCCTACTATGCACCACACTACTGGATCCTCAGCTAATGCACTATCCTTGCACTATTGCATTACTATGTCATTGTAGATATAACTTGCTGTAATCCTAACTTTGTTGCATCCTAGTTCATATTGTATGCTAGTAGTAGTATTGCAGTTTAAACTTTACTGTATTTAAATATTAATCTTGCATTGTAATCATGTACTGCCCTGCAACACTTGTATGTCACCTCGGATAAAGGCATCTGCCAAATAAATAAATAAATAAATAAATAAATAAGTATATGTTTTATTAACCCCTTAAGGACCAAACATTTTTTAATAGGATGCTTCCCCAGGACCATGTGTTTTTTTGCAATATTTGACTCTCTTCCTATAAAAATTCACTAAAAATCAATTATTTACAGTAGCATCTTGGAATTGGTATCCTTTTTTTCAAAACACTCTGGGGAACATTATAAAGTACTTCAACACTATATTTAGTATTTCAAAAATTAAAAGTTAAGTATTTGTTTGTTATCTATTCTGCTTAGTGTTTTCAAAGAAAAACATGTATAAAACATATTATTCTACAACCTGAGGGACCTTACAATACCTCCTGAAGGTGTTATTGAAAAATATTGATGTTTGGGCAAATTACAAGACATTGTTTCACCTGGGTGATTTTATGATTAAAAAAAGAAATTGTCGACTGCCTCTCTATCTGAATTTGAAGCCTTTTGTTAAAAAAACAATCACAATACATGGTTTAGAACTGAACATGTAATTTAAAAAGAAATAGTAATGAGAACATCTATATTATATAAATGAATCACTGTCAGAAAATTCTGATTCACCAGAAGGAGACGTCAGTTTTCTGCCAACAATGACTAATCGTCTTGCCATCTTGAAATGAAATTCTGTAGAGTGGACACGTTTATATTATTGTGTGCATATCAATTTTTGTACATAAACAGTGAACATATACACAGAATAGTCTATTATCAAAGCCGTGTTTTACAAAAAACAAGAACAGCAGAATAAACAGTGCTGACTATAATAAGCAAACATGGTACACTTACAATGCCAAATAAACATTTATTCACAGAATCTTTATAAGCAATAACGGACACTACTCGATTATTTTCTCAAAATAAATATGGATGAATAAAATAATAGTTCTTCATTCCTTATTATAAATAATAATGAAAAAAAACATTACTGATGCTTAAAGGCTTTTCTGACACTAAATGTAGCAGGACAGCATCAATAATGAGACTCGATGGTGTAGGAACAATTCAGTAATTGATAATTTACTGTTGATTAGTTATCTTCTTAGTTCTATCTCTTAGTCTCTAAGCACAAAACACAATTCAAAAACTCTCACTGCCTTAACTTGACTAGCAGGCATCTGAAATACGATACCATCGGTCTCCTCACACACAAGCAGCTCTCGAGCAAGCTGTGACGTAGTACCTTGCTCACACACACGCCCACATACAATCACAGCCTCAACTGATGCAGACAGTCTTAGAATATATTACATTAAGCTTATTAATGGTATATAGATTAAGTATATGGCAAGTTTACTTTTAAATAAATTCTTCATACAACAATATGAGGTACATTACTAATAGTTACTTCATTTAATTTAAAAGTTACTTCATCTAAAAGTTATTTCACACGCAAAGTGTGCAAACTAAATACTTAACAGTTCAATTTTATGTGAATGTGTTACAATTAATTAATTTAGTTCCATGAAAGGAAAATGCAACTGGAATTATACTCAACAGTTCCTTGATGTTTAGACTTTTGGTCCACTGTTTTGGAAACTCAATCTGTTGAAGTGTCCAGTACAAAAAGTTTGATGTTGAATCAAACTTGGCCACAAAGCTTTCAATTCTCAATAGAATCAACAAACAGCTGCAACAAAGTCTTGAGTCCTCGGTATAGGGTACACAACAGCGCCTGTCCGCTCTGTCCTCTTCGCTGAATCTTTTAGCTACACAAGTAGCAGGGCACAGTTTCTTTTGGATACTGTGGTTTTAGGTGTACATTAGACCCAGACTTTCACTCTGCTGAGTAGCTACTTTCATGAGATCATTTGTGTATCCTGCCTTTTTTTAAACTCACAGTCCTTTGATGTTTTAATGTCCTTTTCCACTGGGACATCGCTAGTTTATGTCTTCGTTGCGTGAAAACAGTTGTTGCACGTGTAAATTATCTGTACATAATTCAACTGTCCGCTCAGCCTAATCCAGTTCAAGTGCCGGTTCTCTAATCAGTAGGTCACATAGTTGGAGTAGGTCACATAGCAGCACTGTCGAGTAATGGTTAGGGCTCTGGACTCTTGACCAGAGGGTCGTGGGTCCAATCCCAGGTGGGGGACACTGCTGCTGTACCCTTGAGCAAGGTACTTTACCTAGACTGCTCCAGTAAAAACCCAACTGTATAAATGGGCAACTGTATGTAAAAAAAAAAAAGTGTAAAAAATAAATGTAATTGTATGTATAAATACTGTGTAATAAAATAATGTAATTGTATGTACAAATAATGTGATATCTTGTAACAATTGTAAGTCGCCCTGGATAAGGGCATCTGCTAAGAAATTTTTAACCAACAAAAATACACAAACAGGAACAAACATGCACGGTGGCCAAAATAAAATGTTTAAACAAAACACTACTGTACACACACTGATGTCAGGCTGGGTATTCACCTTCACTGACCAATACACAGAGTATCCTCAATACAGTTCAGTTCAGTTCAGTTCAGTTCAGTTCAGTTCAGTTCAACCCAGGTTACACTCACCTCCACACCAACTTCAAACAAAGGATTTTCTTCTCCTTAAATACCATGTGTATGGAGCCTAATTAACCATTAATCATTCAATTAAAGCTACAGCCACATTCTCACATTTTATGGAAGGGAGGATTTTAACCCTCTCTCTGACAACTGTATATTCCCAACACCAACACATTTTTTACATTTATGGTTTACGCCCTGCCACAGGTGGTTATAAAATTAATTTTGTAACTAATCAGCTTAGTAACGTTTCTATTTACATTTCTCCCTGGCGACAGGGATACGGGGGAAACACCTGTATGTTTGTTTTAACTACAGTATATTTTGAGATTATCTTTTTCAGTTGTGATGAAACTTGGTATGGGCATTCATTAGCAAAAGTGCTTGGGTATCCAAATCTTTATCATTAGACCAGTTTACATGCTGGTTTGGTTCACATGAATGGACAATACACGTCAAACTTGGCAGGGAAAGTTTGTGAAAGTGTCCCAGAAAACAGTCTCCGGTATTTTACCATGAAAGTCTCAATTTCTTGTGAGATTTCAGGAAAAGCTCATGAAATCAACGGCCACTTACACATGTTAATTAGTTCATTCAAGTCCTTTCCTAAAGCCGCTATTAAAGTCACATGGAAATACGTGTTACCAAGATCCAAAGATGGCAGCAGGGAAGTTAATGTTTTGTTGTAGATAACCCCACTTTTTTCTCTGTCTTCCCTAGAACTTTGCAAAATGCTAATCATACATGGATCTAAATGTGTTTGTAAAGTATCATACAGATTGTATTTACCAAGTTTCTGTTTAAAACTATTACTAAAAATGACTGATAAACTGCATTGTGGGTTTGTGAATTCAGGTAGTTACAGCTATTGTACAATACTTCAGAATACACTTGCAAATAGCTTTCCCAACAACTGTCAAAATGACTTTATTGTAAAGTAATACTAAGTGCTATGTTTAAATGTGTATAAATGTGCAATTTCTCCTAGTTGATCCTCTGATCAAAACCTGTGTCCATCCTCCACTTATGTCCGTTGGAGCGATGAAGAGTGTTAATATCCATAAGGGAAGAGGATATGATACAATACACAACATGAACATTGTTTAACCCACTCCCAAAATTTTTGTGACTTATTTCTTGGGAATCAACAATACTCAATATTCCAATTCTTTATTTAGCAGAAGCAGTCATACAAGCACAGTGCAAATGAGGATGCTATATTTGGTATAAAGAGATACAAAAAAAGCTATTGAAACAAAATGTGATTCAAAATAAAAGTACAAAAATAAATATAACAGTGCATCTCTAATAGAAGGACCCTCTTCATATCGCTGTTGTGCAATTCTTGCTGGAGGCTGAGGTAGCTGTTCCTCTGCTTGCTTGAATACCTCCTTACAGTCCTGGCACAGATTGTGCAGGATACAGCAGGCAGTAATAACTTGGGGAACAAGCTTGTGGTTCACTTCAGTATGCTTCAGTAGTATCCGCCCCCTCCCTTTCAATAGCCCAAACGCCTGTTCAACCACCACTCGGATTTGGCCAAGTTTATTATAAATAAAGATATAACCCTCCCCCACACACACCGCCTCCCTTCACACACATACACACACAGATGATGTGTGAAAAGAAGTGTGGGCGACAACACTAAAACAAATAATTAAAAAGGCACTATCCATCAGCAAATCACATCTTTAATAACCATTTATGCCAAATGTGGACACATGGATTCTTTCTTGTGAAACTTTTCTCTGCTCATGTAAACAGTATTTTGGGGACTTTCACGGTTAACAGCACGAGAATCTAAGTGGGCCGTCAGCATGGCTAATTTAAATCTGACCCCCCTCCCCTTCTTCATTTGCATAGCGTTCGGAGAAAAGTAGGCATTCCAAAGGGAACTGTAAACATAAAAAGGCACCATGTCCACGTTTATTTCATGAGAAACAAATGTCTCGAGAAAAGCCAAACATTCATGTAACGTGGCCTATTGTGACATACTTTCGGCCCCTGATTAGCTGGGCTAATGAAGGCTTCAGAACCATTTGCCCAACTTTGATTAAACTGCATGGACATAGGTTATAATAAGATATTCCATAAACTGTGTGAGTGTAGTTCATGCCGACATACATTTTCATACTACTGACACCAGATTTGTTGAGCGTTTGAAGGTTATATTTTGGGAACTGCTTGACCCGATTTGATTAATCTTTGCATTGACTTTTATTACAGCAATGTATTTAAATATTTTGAATGTAGCTCATGGTGATGAACTTTTTCACAAAGTTTTTCAATGTTTCCCTTATCATTGTTTAGTGGAACTTTTCCTTGTTGTTGCTAAGGGTGTGCGGTAAGACATATCTTACCACATGCCTGGGTGCATTGTGAGGCCTTTAAGCCTTACTGCACACCCTGTCATGGGTTAATGTGCTTATAAAATGGACCTGTTTATTTTTCTAAAAATGAAACAAAAAGCAATACAATTTTAAACTTTAAAGTATTTTTCATTGAATGTATCCTTATACAAGTGCAAAATAGTCCCTATACTTTGGCTATAGAAATTGGTTTGAATAACTTATTTCTGCTGAATTAATTGTTCATTTATTTTTGTAGATATGTAAGATATGTATGTAAAAACTGAAAAAAATGTAGACTAACACTGCTTACCTACATGTTATTATACACATTTGTATGCACATTTCATGTTTACAATAATGACGCTCTTTACCTTTAATTTTTAAACACCAAGCCTTTATTTGTTCTCACCTCCAGTTAGGCTTAGAGACAGGCAGCCTGGCTTACTTCCTTGCTGGGTGTCACTCAACACAAACAAAACAGTTTACTGCATTTTAATGTACTTTTGCTTTCTTTATTAATTATTGTACCGACTTTAAAATCTGAACCTAATTGTTTTTGTTTCATAAGCAATCTCTTTGTTTTTAAGGCCCAACGCCACCACACTACCCCAGCTATAAAACTGCTATAGAAACAGCTGTCTTCGGTACTAAAGAATGGGGCACTCATAGGCTCTCTTGCCGTAGCTATCTAGGTTGAGATTTCAAGATTAAAAATAAATAAATAAAAAGCAAAATAAATGAATTTAATTTATACGATTCTGTTTACTTTCTGACAGTGTTAGAATAATTTTAAAGCTCCTATATGATCTGATAGGAATTTTCAATTTCTGAAGCATTCCTATAAAATGTCCTATAGGATTTTGCTATAGAATGTTTTCACCAGGCTTATATTTTAATGTATAATTATACGTAATGGCTCTGACACACAGAACATTAATTAACGTTATTAAAGTTATATTGATTAATAATTTATAAACTTTCCTAAAACTTTGGTTTAAAATTTCAATATTTTATACCATATATATGTATGAATATAACGACATACCTGCGATTCCCAGTACAAAATATTCTTGAATCAGCTTGTCTGTTGTACCACACACACACACACACATATATATATATATATATATATATATATATATATATACAGTATATATATATATATATATATAGTTAATCTGGATTTTTATAAAGAACACAGGGAAGTGTGAAGTATGAAAAAAAAACAAAAAACGTTTGCCCTTGCAGAATCCCAATTCACAAAAAGGCACTGATTTAATTGTAATCAATTAATCTCTAAAACTAAACATTCTTAACATTCCCATTAAATTATATGTTTATTTTTTGGCAGTTTAAAGGCGGTGTCCATACCTGTTTCTTCAGTGGGAGTTTCGATCTCTATCACTGACCAAGTCCTCTGAAATATCCTCACTTCTAATTGGCTACCGAGCAGCGAAGACATCACTGACTTAGTGTGAACTGCTCTTAGTGATAAACTAACAAAGTATTGTCTTAAGTACATGTGGTGCAACTGAAATAAGAGAGTGCTTAGTTATAAACTAACTAGTAACAACTAAGGACTTAGGTGGAAGGGTGGGGAATTCACTGTTCACTGACATAGGAGACAGAAAATTGGGGTTTCTAAACACCACTTGGGTGCATTATTTATTTGCGGCCACAAGGTGGCACTGTTGTACTGTTATTACCAGCGATGGTATAAGTACGGTTACAGATCACCTTTGGTGCACACACAGGTGCATAAAATAATAATCAAAAACAGAAGGTATAAAGAAAAAACGAAAATAAAACACTATTACTCAAAACTACGAAACAAAGGTGCTGCACTCTGCAGCGTGTACCCCGACCGTTGCTTCCCGCATGGCCCGGGTCTCCGTCCCACACTCAGGCGTTTCCTCACTGCCCCAGACAATCACCGGGGTCTGCCCAAGTATTTTCCCCGTTACAACAATATTCTTTCCTTTCTTTCACTTCTAGGTATTTAGTGGGTTTCTTCCAGCCGTGCTGACTCAGTCCGTAGCACTTCCACTGGCTTTTACTCGTTTAGAGGGGCAGACCTGAGGAAACAACAAGGTATTCATTTATAGGCCCAGCAATCCCCCCCAAGGCCCGCCTTCCAGCCACTCAGAGAGGGGGAAAGCCCACACACCCTCTTCCCCACCTCTCTGTGTCACTGCCATGACTGGCAGGCAGATCCCACAGTGTTGCCGCCCTCTTCCTGCAGCATCGTGCAAACGTCAGACGGCCAGTCCAGGTCTCCCCTGTTACACATCCTCCACCTCAGAATAGCACCACTGGTCCATTCGAAAACCTACACCCCCATGCCTTCCCGAGAGAAAAAATCAGCATTTTGATGCAGCTTTCCTGCTCGGTGGGGACAACCCTGAAGACATAGGGCTCCAGGGCCAAGCACCACCGGGTGATTCTGACATTGTTATTTTTCATCCGGTGAAGCCACGCTAAGGGGGCATGATCTGTTACCAGGGTGAAGTGTCACCCCAGGAGGATGGTACTGTAGTTCTTTTCATGGGGAAGGAGCTTCCTGCACAGGACCAGGTGCTCACTTCCCTGGACCTCCTGAGACAACAGTGCCCCGAGACCTGTCTCTGACGCATCTGTCTGCAGGGTGAACCTCTTGCTGAAATCAGGACTGCACAACACTGGCTTGCTACACAACCTTCGCTTCAGAGCGAGAAAGGCCCTCTGTCCGCTGAACTGTATTTGGGGCAGGCTTACGGGTGAGGTCTGTCAAAGGAGCAGCAAGCGTGACGAAGCTTGGAATGAACTTCCTATAATAGCCCGATAGACCCAAGAAAGAGCGCACCTGGGTTTTGGTCGTAGGGACCGGCCAGTCAGCCAAGGCTTTCACCTTAGCAATCAGCGGTCTGATCTCGCCGCTTCCTATTCGATACCCCAAATACTCCGACTCACTCTTCCCAATGGCACATTTCTTTGGGTTAGCAGTGAGCCCAGCCTCCTGCAAAGATCGCAGCACCACCGCTACCTTACACATATGACTCGGCCAATCCTCACTGTGGATAACCACGTCATCTATGTAGCGTACTGCTGATGGGGTCGCAAAATGCGATCCATCACCTGATGGAACGTGGCTGGTGCTCCATGTAACCCAAAAGGCATGGTCCTAAATTGGTATAACCCGAAGGGAGTCGACAACACCTTCCTCTCTCTGGATTCCGGGGTCAGGGGTATCTGCCAGTACCCCTTCGTTAAATCCAGTGTCATCATAAAATGAGCCATGCCCAAATGTTCCAGCAATTCTACCCAGGGCATGGGATAAGCATCAAACTTCGATTTTTCATTAACTTGCCTGAAGTCAATGCAAAACCGAGTTGACCCGTCTGGCTTATCCACTAAAACAGTAGGACTGTTCCAGTCACTTTGGGACTCTTCTATCACCCCCAGTCTTAGCATCTCATCAATTTCCATCTTTATTACCCATCTTTTGCGTTCTGGTATACGGTATGGCCTCTGGCGAACTGGCGCCCCTGGCACAACTTCAATGTGATGATGGGCTACTCGAGTCTGCCCCGGGACGGGAGAAAACACATCAGGAAATTCCGTCACCAGCGCCCGAGCCTGACATGTGTGTATGCTCTCCAGCGGCCCAATCAAATACATTCCAATACGCTCAAACAGAGCTTCCATTACGGGCAACGACACCAATGGAGCTCGTGGGACGGCTCTAGGACTGGCTTTCTGACACTCCCCACAATGTTCACAAAAATGTCTAACGTCACCATCCAGCCCCATCCAGTAGAACCGTGACACAAGCCTCGCTTATTCTTATCCCTTCCCAAATGACCAGACAGGGGAACAGCGTGAGCCAATCGCAACAAATCCTCCTTAAAGGGTTGAGGAATGAGCAACTGGTGATGCACTTCCCCAGTCTGGGGCAATTTCTCAACACTGTACAGGAGATCTCGAGCGATTTCAAAGTGAGGGTACGTGGCGACGCGTCTAGGCTCTTAACCACCGCTGCTTGCTCAAAGAGCCTGCCCAGTATGTCGTCACACCCTTGCTCAAGTCGGAAGTTACGAGAGCGAGTTAAAAAACAGCTCCCATGGCTTCCAGCTCGGGATCAGGTCGGTCCTGAGCGGAGGCAGCCGAACCAGACCCCTGCGCTGGCTCTGCGCCTCCCCCCCCCCGGACTCTTCACCAATTGCCTCTGACCCCCTCCATTGCCAGCCCTCGTTCTTAGTGGCCTGGCGTTCCTGTTTAGTTTTACAGGGTTTAAATTTATGACAAAACCACTCCGGGTCACCAAAGGGAAAGATCTCTCCAATCACTTCCTCTTTCTTAGCCAATAGGGAGGACGGGGCCGTCAGGGCAGCTAACCAACTCTTGAACTGCCCACAGTCCCGTCCCAGAACAACTGGTACTGGCAATTTAGGACACAACCCCACCTGCACCTGCTGGCCACTTTTTATAGTTATGTTAACCTTAGGATAAGAGCAAACATCTCCATGAATACATTTAATATGCACCCGTCCCAATATTTGCTTATGCCCTGGAGTTAATTTGCACTTGGAAAAGGAGGTTTTTAATTAACAAAAGCGCTACTAAGACATTTACATTTTTTTTTTAAATACCCATTCACGCAGCACGAAAGTGTGCAATCTATGCCAATGTCACAGAAAAAAAGTAGCCTGGAAAATAAGTCGCTTCTTGCCTTTTTGTGCATTAGCGACATTCTAAATTTAAAGGGGAGGTTCGTGTCGTGGTCGGCATTTTCTGCCTGTGAACTTTAATTGTCAAACTGTATTTGATGTGTGATCACCGCCTTTCTACAGAGTACATTGTCTTACACTTAATAAATGTTCTGACAGTATTTTTATAAGCTACATTTTAAGTGAAAAAACTGTATCATTTTAATAATACCACTTTGTAATATGACATAGTGTTAAATTATTATTATAATTCAAGGAATAGACTATTTTTTTCATATAATCTATAGTTATTATTATTTAATCTGAGCGGTTACCTTTACCTTACCACATAGTTTACAAAGACGTGGTAAACTCTCACACCAGATTTAAAAGACAATTTGTCATTTTACATTTTGAATCCATCCTTTGGATGAGTAATAAACCCTGGGTACTGAATTGAAGTTGTTCATGTTATAAATATTAAAGTAAAATACATACAAATACATAAATGCATTATTTTGCATATTGGACAAATCAATAATTAGTATGTTATTTACAAAATACATGTTATGTACAAAATACAGTAAGACTTAAAATACAGTACAATTTTTTAAATGTATATCTTGTCTATATAATATTTTGCAGCTGAGGAGCAACCAGACTATCTGATTTTGACTACATACTGTAAAGTTACCAAATGTTAAGCATAAAATACACAACATATTACACAAATTTTACACATCTGATATACTAAACATACACTGTGTTGGTTTCATGCAGGTATACTTTTCCTAATAAGTGTGCTGTGTTTTGTTTTAGTCTGTAATTGTTGCAATCAACCTACTGTAAATAACATCAAATATCTTGTTGATTCTTCACAGCCATCTGTCTGGATTATTTGGGCAGTTTTGTGCACTGGGGGGAGCAACGTGCCAGCAGAACACTCGGGCTGGACCTGCAGCTACCAAGCACCTCTGTCCGCTGGTTTGGATGGAGCGGACTGAGATGGCACCTTTTTTAAAATGTTGTTTATGATTTAATTTTCAATTCCTGGTGATCCATGCTGGAGGCAATGATTTAGGAAAATTGAAAATTCAAAGAATAAAAAAAGATTTAACAAATTTGCATGAGCTCTTTCCAAAAACAAAGATGTAAAAGCATCTCCAAAAATAAACAAAGCATGTAACTGGGTGAACAATGTAATTTTGGATTTTGTAAGGGGTTTAGGGGGGATTCAATACGGTATCCTGAAATTAAATATGATCAGGTTGGGCTTTTTAGGGGGGAAGGTGTCCATGAATGACACAGGAAACGATATATTTCGATATAAACCTCCAGCATGGAATTAAACCACACCCCCTGTAAATATGTTATCCCATAAACACCCTTACACTTTTGTTTTTCTTTTATTGCATTATTTTATATGTTTAAGTAAAAGTTGTTTTTTTGGGGGTTTTTTTGTAAATATGTCTTTGTTATTAATTGAAAAACGTAAATGGGCTTACATATTCATTTATGATATGTTGTGACATATGATATATGCTGCATGATATCTTTATATATGATACATGTGATATCTTTCAAATTATAAAGCAAAGTCATGAATTAAGTTATGGTACAATAAGTATTCTTAAACTGAGCTGCAGCTGGTGTACAACATAATAATAATAATAATAATAATAATAATAATAATAATAATAATAATAATAATAAATGTAATAACTTTAGGTGAAGAATGAGTTCTCATGCAGCTTTACATAGTAATTTTCACATTTTTCCTGAAATACCACTAATGGAGACTTTTATTGTAGAAGTGAAGATCAATGCAATTTACAGTGACATTAATATAACTTTGTTTAAAAGGAACCCACAAAGAACAACATTTTTGAAAAAAAGTAAACGTTTGACAAGAAGTGATTACACACAAATATAAATTTTACTAACAAAAATACATTTTTAAAACCTATATTTTTGTGCAGGCGAGTATGTGTCTATGTAACAGTTAAACAGGGTGGTAGGATCATGATATGGGGGTGTTTTAACAGTGCAGGGACTAGAGATTTGATTGAAAAGTGAATGAATGCAGCCATGTATTAAAACATTCTACAAAGTAAAATGATACCATGTGTTTGTAGGCTGATTGACAGAAACCTTATCTTCCAACATGACAATGACCAAAATTATACGGCCAAGTCAACTCTGGAATTCTTGAAGAAGGAGATAAAACTTCTGGAATGGTTGTAATAAAAGAAAAATGAGGACACACACAATACTAAAGCAGAGGTCCCAATACTTTTTTCATTAACAAATATTTTAAATTACTTATTAATTATGTCTATGGTAGTTGTTCAACTATTACAAATTGTGTGAACTACAACATGTGATATGACATTTTATTTTTCCTAATATACCACGGATACAGACTTATTGTGAAAGTGAGGATTAAAGATTTTCATGGAGGGAGAGCTACCCAAACTGTAATAAGCAAGTGTGTTAGGGAGTATGTGTCTATCATGTAACACAGCCACCATGTTAACTGGTACAGATGCCCATAATAAATAATTTAATTGCTCTAAAGAACATTATGTGCAGTAAGCCAATCGTTCTGTGCGTTTTTCTATTATGCATTATGTATAAATTAAAAGTTTACAGCTTTAGCCCACCTTCCCTCGTGTAGACTTGATTAAAAATGACAAAAACAGTATTCTGTATATGAAGAGAAGTGTTCATACTCATCTCCCCATTCAAATTATTGGAAAAGTTCAAAATCACCGAGCAAATGTCCTGTGGTATTATAACTTAGTTCAAGTGAGCTTACATAAACACCTAAATAACTTAAATAACACTTAAATACTTTTTGCAACCTCTGAAGTCGCCCTGGATAAGGGTGCCCGCTAACCAAATAAATAATACAGTAATAAAAAAGACTTGCTTACATATGACAGGAAGTAAATGTTTGTCAAGGGGTGATTTTAAGTACACACAAATATAAATTATAGTAAATTATACTATCAAAAATTTTAAAACATTTATTTTTGCTAAAAACACATTGCTGCATATTCAAATAGAGCGACGATTAAATTACATAAAATTACATAAAATAGAAAAATACATTAAATTTAACACTTTTATATTCAAAACAACTTTTATAAACGTTACATTTTTATATTTAAAACACTTTGATATTTAAAACTACAAATGTCACAGTTTTTAAACAAAAAAACAATGTTTGCAGTACCTCTCGCTTCTTAAAAAAAAAAGGCGTGCAGCAAGCTTCATGGAAACTTTCACACAGCCAAAGGGATCATGTGAGTACAACTTTCAAACCTGTCAGTTAACAGATTGTTTCCATAACAGCGGCGATTCACCCATAAATTACAGCATCACGCACTGCCCCTTTGTGAATCCACCTCCTCGTCAGCCCATAAAGTTCAAATTACTACCTCGTTCTTGATCAGCCATTGTAGTTGAAAAAAATGAAAATGTGTGACACCGATGACATAACTACCCAACACGTCCGGTATACATGAAGTGACATGGAATGTTGACTTTCAATACACACCCACTATAACACTTCAGTGCTGGCATAGCATTTCACACAGGAGTTAAGATGGTTAATTCAGTGCGAGGTGGTCCAGAGAATGCATAAAATATGACGGTTCTGAGTCGTCATAATTCGGGGTATTACTTACCTTGAAACAGAGATTTAACAGACCGCAGCTGTGACACCGACAATACAGAGAGAGAATGTACAGGACCAGGGTTAATTTCTTGCAGACTACGTCGATACTTAAGAACATAAGAAAGTTTACAAACGAGAGGAGGCCATTCGGCCCATCTTGCTTGTTTGGTTGTTAGTAGCTTATTGATCCCAGAATCTCATCAAGCAGCTTCTTGAAGGATCCCAGGGTGTCAGCTTCAGGAACATTACTGAGGAGTTGGTTCCAGACCCTCACAATTCTCTGTGTAAAAAGTGCCTCCTATTTTCTGTTCTGAATGCCCCTTTATCTAATCTCTATTTGTGACCCCTGGTCCTTGTTTCTTTTTTCAGGTCGAAAAAGTCCCCTGGGTCGACATTGTCAATACCTTTTAGAATTTTGAATGCTTGAATCAGATTATCGCGTAGTCTTCTTTGTTCAAGACTGAGTAGATTCAATTCTTTTAGCCTGTCTGCATACGACATGCCTTTTAAACCGGGGATAATTCTGGTTGCTCTTTTTTGCACTCTTTCTAGAACAGCAATATCCTCTTTCTAACAAGGTGACCAGAACTGAACACAATATTCTACATGAGGTCTTACTAATGCATTGTAAAGTTTTAACATTACTTCCCTTGATTTAAATTCAACACTTTTCACAATATATCCGAGCATCTTGTTGGCCTTTTCTTATAGCTTTCCCACATTGTCTAGATGAAGACATTTCTGAGTCAACATAAACTCCTAGGTCTTTTTCATAGATTCTTTCTTCAATTTCAGTATCTCCCATATGATATTTATAATGCACATTTTTATTGCCTGCGTGCTGTCTAGATCATTTTGAATGACCTTTGCTGCTGCAACAGTGTTTACCACTCCTCCTGTTTTTGTGTCATCTGCAAATTTAACGAGTTTGCTTACTATACCAGAATCTAAATCATTAATGTAGATTAGGAATAGCAGAGGACCTAATACTGATCCCTGTGGTACACCACTGGTTACCTCGCTCCATTTTGAGGTTTCTCCTCTAATCAGTACTTTCTGTTTTCTTCAATATTTGTAGTTATGAAATTATTTAAGCCTTTTCTATACTTGTGGTTATGAATGAGATTTATTCACTTGTTTTAATCATCTTTAACCTTCCGGAATGTGTGTTGTATTGCTAAAATTATATACTGTTATTTGCACCCAGTGTATTGTTACAGAAATGATAAATCTGAACTCTGGATACGTACAGTATATGACAACTGACTTGTAGTGTAGATTGTATTTGAATTATACCAATAAAAAGCTAAGAGTAAATAATTAAATCTTGGTATAGAAAGTTTCCTTACAGACAACAGATCATTGACCTGGATTTTGCCTAAATGTATTGTAATGTTGTCAGACTCCCCCCACACTGTATGTACAATGTACACCAGGGGTGTCAAACATCCGGCCCCCTGAGAGATGTATCGCCTCCTCCTCCTCCTCCTCGAATTAGGCTTCCAAGCAGAATGGCTGGAAGCCTATAAAGTGAAAACCGCTGCACGTAGAGACTCGTCGTTTGGAATGCTGGTAGATACCTATGGGAAGTTGACCCTGAAGCACATAGGTCACATGGTTTGGCAGCCATGTTGGATTTTTGCAAAATTTTGGTCATTTTCAAAACTCTTCTCCTCTGAAACATCTTAAGCTAGAGCTCTGAAACTTGCTGTACATGTTTATGAATAGTCAATCTTTAAAAGTTATTCAAAGAAAAAGTTTTTGTCAATGGCAGCCATGTTTATGACATCAGAGGTCAAAAGTGAAAGTAGTCGATAACTCCTTATTGAATGCAGATAGGGCTACTGTTACAATGGAACACATATAGGAACCCATATGTGTTCTATCAAAAACAGTCATTGCCCGTGACCTTTGACCTCTCATGATAGGATTATCACTGTTGTTATTTCTTATCGTCTGCCAAGGACTTTAACAGCCCATAAAATGAAAACCGTTGCACGAAATCACTCGCAGTTTGATATGGTGGTACATGACTATGGCTAGTTGACCCTAAAAAAAAGCTAATGGGTCACATGGTTTGGCAGCCATATAGGATTTTGTATTTTTGGTAACTCATTTTGAAGGCACTAAAACAACAAAAACCATTGCTGCTATTGCCCTCAAACTTCTCACATATGTTGAGGAGGGGCGTGCAATTACACATATCACATGATTTGACACGTAGCCGCCATTTTTGATTTCTACATTTTAGCTTTAAAATGCAACTCCTCCAGAACCGCTGGACCGATTGAACTGAAACTTTCCAGGGATCTTATTAAACATGAGAGCATCAAAAGTTATTAAAATGGTGAGTTTTTGTCAATCCAAGATGGCCAACATGGACCAAACTTGCTTATAACTCCTTACAGAGTGCAGATAGGGTCATCGCTACTATATGTATGACATATAGTAGGCCATACATGGTCTATCAAAATATGTCCATGTCAATGACCTCTGTCCTTTCCCAAAAGGTCAAATGTAAAACTTACTTATAACTCCTAAGAGAGTGCAGATAGGGTCATGGTTACTATGTAAGACATATAGTAAGTCATACATGTGCTACGAAAATATGTCCATGCCAGTGACCTCTGACCTCTCCTAAAGTTCAAATGCAAAACTGGATTATAACTCCTTATATAGTGCACATAGGGCCATAGTTACTATGGAACACTTATAGTAACATAAAACATTTATTACTCCATAAAATAATATTAGGCTGTGACCTCTGACCTTTCCTAACGGTCAAATGGCTTGTTACTCATTAGATAGTGCAGAAAGGGTCATGTTTACTATAGAACACATATTCTAATGCTTCGCTAGTACCTTGGAAGCCTTATAGTTGCTGGCAACTCTAGTTGATGCTGTTCTTCTTCGCTCAGGCTGGGCAAATCCTAGAGCAGCAGGTCCGTATCCTGCTGGTCACAGGCTATTTGCTATATAATTCAGTATAGAATTTTACTGCCTCCCTGCTGATCTCCTCCCGGCTGTACAGCTCCCTGCCGCAAGGCATCCGGATGCAGTGCATCTGCCGGCTGTCTGCTCTCCTCCTCTCCAAGCCAAAGAAGAAACTGGAGGGGATGTCCATGAGCTTTGAGCGAGAGCGCACCAGCGCCCCCTTCACTCTCTCCTTCAGCAGACCGCCCAGCATGTGTTTCTGCTCCCTCAGGGTTTGCAAGGTCTGATCCTGGTGGTCTGTGTCCAGGCTGCTCTCTAACTGGAGAATTTTAACCTCCAAACTCTCTCACCGCTGCGTTAAGTGACCCGGTTGAGTTGAGTGTGTACTGCTGGCAAAAGATTTTAATCTGTGTTTTGCCAATGTCCCACCACTGCCTCATATTTTTATAGTGTATTTGGTGCAAAAATATTTTTAAAAACAAATGCAGTGCCACCCAACCTTGCTCTTACTTTTAATAACCTCCCCTTTTCAATCTCTTCGATATCTAAAATTGTTGCTCCTAGGCTGGGCTTAAATAATATTGTCACTCCTGCACTAGTGCTTGAGCCGTGGCTCAGCACACATGGCCCCCACCACTCTGCCAGCCACGCTGCCTCATTCTCTCTGTCTGAGTGCATCTCCTGCAGCAAGGCAACCCCCGCCCGCTTCTGCTCTAAAAACTCACACAGTTGCGCTCTTTTAAAAGACTGTCTGCAGCCATTCACGTAAAAAGAAATAAAAACGCACTTTTCCATAGCAGCTAAAAAAAATAAAACTGACAGAGTAAAACAAGCAACAATAAAAAAAAAAATCTTAAAAGAGGTATCCATTTTAAAATTATTATTTAGCAACATTAGCAATCTTTTTATTTGAACAAGACGATACCTTTTTTGCTGGTCAGATTCCTCTAATGTTGCCTTTCGTGTGACAATGTGTGCTGAGTGGAGGAATAATCTCAAATCTGGGAAGAAATTTTCAATTTCAGCCCCCCTTTTCCCTTTTGTATTCTCCATGAATTGTTTAAATTCTTCAAGGGTATAAACTTTTTTCCCCCTGTTAACGGGTTGGCTATCAGGGATGTCAGAGATAAGCGAGGAGTCTGAGAGCTCCCCCTTCGCAGCACCGCTCTCCTCTTCTCCTCCCAGCACAGTCACAGTCGTCACCGCTGCCTCTGCCTCCGCCTCTGTTTGCTGGGGTTCAGAGAGAGAAGAGTGCTGCACAGTGCCGGGTTTGAAGCCTGTTGCCGTGCCGCTCCCCTCTCTCTCCATATCAGGAGGGACAGACACCCCTACCTGAGACTGTAGACTCCCCTCCAGCACAGGCTCGGGGCTCGGCTCCGTTCCCCGATCTGCAAGTTCTTTTTCTCTTTTTTTTTTTCTTTTTTTTTAGTTACCACCACAAATGACTCATCATTTTCAGTACCTTCATTTTGTGATAGACCATGGCTGACCTGCCTTTTCTCATTTCTATTTTTCCTCGGGCAGGCTCTCCTTTGGTGTCCCTGTTACCCACAGTTAAAGCACCGCATTGTGTCTGAGCTAACAAATACAATGCAGCCTGTCCCCTCCACACTGAAGCTCCAAGCGACATCAATCACCTGCCCCGGGTTATTCAGCAGTAAAAACGCCTGTCTACGAAAAGACAGGACGTGCTTTATATTGGTATTTTTACACCCTAATGGAATATTTTTAATTGGAGACACTAGTTTGCCATATCAGGCAAGCTCCAAGGTCACATTTTTTAAAAAAGGCAGCACGTTAGATATAATTACCTTGGTAACAGGGGTTACTAAGGCGGATACTTGAATAAAATCTCCTTTGACTGAAAAACCTTCCTCCACTAGTTGATTGACAAGCGATCTTTTAAAAAGATGACAAACCTTCTATTCATGCGGGATGCCGACACTATATTGTCATACCCGACTATCTCTCCTACTACCAGCAGGCACTCCTCCACCGACATGCCGGTATCTGGCAAGCAGCTAACCCTGTGTCGGCAGCTGAGAGCCCCCAGCCCTCCAGACTGAGATCCCATAACGGGATCTACACACACACACACACACAAACACACACACACACACACACACACACACACACACACAACACTACTCAGTAAACAGTAAAATACAAGCAAAAACAATGAAACAAAGATATATAAACAAACTAAACAATTAACAAATAATTTGAAAAATAGAAAATTGCAGAAAATGGTAGCAAAAAAAACCACTCTCCTACCGCATCAGCGTTCAAACGCTACTGCCTCTCTGCAAGCTCTTCCACAATCCCACAATCCTCCGCGAGGAAGAGAGAGAGTGAGAGTGTGTGTGTGTGTTGGTAAGAGATGCCGATTTAAAAACTAAAAAGAAAAAGGAAGACTTAAATACTGTGTATGACTTGGACTGTTTTGACCACCCTTCTGGCGGATTAACCTGGATTTTGTATGAAAACCTGAACTGTGTTTTGAACCCTGTATTGATTATTGTCTATGGCTCTGGATTGTCCAATAAAATTACAGGCACCGCCCTGTTAAATCAAACAGACAGTCTTGTGTTTACTGTGGACCTCACAGAGGAGTGGGAACAAAGTGAAAATACACTACAGTTGAGTGTATTTGTTACAATATATAATATTTTGGTTTTACAGGTTTATATGTACCAGTTTACACAATAATGTTAATGGAACTGCATCTGTGTTTACAACACAGCTCCTGGATGTAGGCACAGAGCAAGCAGTCAGACGCATACACTTCATAGAATACAATGCAGCCGCCATACTGGAAGTAGTGTTATATTTTCTTTTTATGTAGTACTAACTTTCGGTTTTACAGTTTTGTAAACGGGTATATATACATACACGTTTCTTTTGAAATGTATATTTTATAATATTTTTTCACTGTTTGTAGTGTTTCTGTGATGCAAATGTTAGATATGATGTTCATGAATAAAACTTTTGAGTTGTATCTGACAGTATGGATCTCATTTTCATAACAAAGCAGTTTAAAAATAATGTAATTGTTTTTAAAAGAGTTTAAGTTTTTTTTTTTTTTTTTTTTAATCTGTGCCGTCCAATTTTTACCCACATGCCATATAATCGTAAATCAGCATTTTATATGTGAAGTGCAATGTACTTTCTGGATGACAAAATGCACAATTTTAAATGAAATTCACAAATTATACACAAAATAGATATTCCCATTATTTTTTATTTCCATTTGGCTGCTGCTCGCAGGTGGGAGAGTCGTCTCCCTGTACGCTAGTAGTTTCCATAACAGCGAATTATGCTTCCATTCATTTTTCTTGATCTCGTTAATCCTTTCAGGACCAAGCATTTTCAGTGGGATGCACCCGCAGGACCAGGTGTTTTCTGGCTGTAGTTGACTCTCTTCCTATAAAAATTCACTAAAAATCTTACATTAGCAATTTTACAGTAGCATCTTGGAAATGGTGTCCTTTCTTCAGAACACTCTGGGGAAAATTACAAAGTACTTCAGAAACAATACACATTTTTTTCAACACAATATTTATTTTTTTATTTTTCATTTTTTAAGTTAAGTATTTTTTATTATGTATTCTGCTTAGATACACATGTATACAATGTGTTATTGATGTTTGGGCAAATTACAAGACATTGTTTCACCTGAGTGACTGCAATAACATAATTAAGTGATAGAGCCTGTCGATGCCGGCTCTACCGTGTGGTAGATGACCACGACTGGAGTTATGCGACTGGAGGGCGCTAACGAAAGTCAAGCAGAAAAAAATCTAAATGGATTGTATTAATCAGATTTAACCTAAAGATATCTGAAACAAAATCTTTTTTTTAATCATTAAAAAGCCTTTAATGCTAAATATCTGCTCATTATTTAAATCCAGTCCATCTTGGATTTACTGTGCATGCTGAACTAACTTTGAGTTTCAATAGTTAAAAAAATCAAAGTGGATTGACCGTGATGCCAGGCTGATCACAGGGAGGAGTTTGGCAGTTCAAAGGGGATGCAGCTACGTGAGTATGGGCACTTAAGCTGAAATGAAAGTAACAAGCCGGAGTGCTGTTTGTTTTGTTTGTGTTTTGTCTTGTATTGCAGAGGAGGATTAGCAGATGGGAGCTGCAGCCACGGAGCCAGCACAAACGCCTGAGCACTACCCTCACTGCACCGCACAGACACGCACCACATCCCGGTTTGGAGAGCACAGTTTTGTGCACCGTGGATTACCAGTATGGAGTGTTTGGGACTGTAACCTGCCGTGTACCCCCCGATACCATCGCTGGTAGAGGGGCGGCTTTATTGTTTCAGTTTATAAATAAACACAGATGTTTTGTTGAGTACAGTACTGTCTGGACCTTCTTGTTATTACCACACCACTCACATCCTGTCACAGAGTGCAGCATTATAAGTTATATATTATTTTTACTGATATTTATTTGGGGGTCACAAAGGCAGAGTAGCACAAATTAATTGCAGAGCAGCAAGTCTGCTGCTGAGACAAGTGGTATGTCTTCCTGACACGCAGCACTAACCAGTCATGAACTTGAGCGATTGATAAGTGGTTATGTATTTGAAATACTGCCTCAAAAATGCAAATAAATTGCAGAGCAGCAAGTCAAACTGAATGTGCATCACTTATTCTCACCCCTATGACAAAAAAAATCTTGGCCACTGAATCCGACGTCTCTGAGAAACCGGGTTGTAGAGTGTGCCACAAATCCTCGACAACCCACCTCCACTTGGTAAACCCAGACTCTCCATCCTCGCTGTTCCGCTTCAGTGGCTAGTTGAGCATATTGCAGTTTCTTCCTCTCATACTCCTCATCTACAGCATCCTCCCATGGCACTGTTAACTCTACCAGATGACCAAGGCGTGCTGATCCAGACCACAAGACAATATCTGGTCAAAGGCTGGTGGTGGCAGTCTCAGGTGGAAAAATAAGCCATTGACCAACATCTGCCAGCATTATCCAGTCTCTGGCAACTTCCAGTTGTCCTGGGCGAGGCTTGGTTTTAACACCTTTTCTTGGCAGTTGCTCTCCTGGGCGGAGGAATGTTGTCTTTTGTGTGTAATGTTTTGATGGAACTGGTGGAAAATTATTGGTCATGTTACGCTTGTCTTCCAATGCTGAGGCCAAACATCGCAGCACATAGTCATGGCACCAAGTAAACCGTTCTTGGCTAAGACCCACCTTACATCATGTCAAAATGTGCCTTAATGTTGCAGGTGATGAACATAAAGGACATGAGGGATCCTCTACCCAGAGGTTTAGGTTCTGTGGTGATGGGAGAACATCATATGTTGACCTGATGAGGAAACTGATCCTGCTCTCTTCCATTGTCCATAGGTCTTGCCAGCCGATCTTGCGTTGTTCCACACTCTCCCATCTCATCCATTCTCCCTGCTTGGCCTGGGAAACTGCCTTTACACACCTCATACTCTCATGTTTTTGCACCTTGTTGACTACCAGCTACCTCCGTTGAGCTGGGGCTGCCTTGTGCCATGTAGGAGGAGCTGAATTGAGACCGACCCCCTCTTCCATGCTGAACTTGCCCCACGATATCACCGATTCGAAGGGCAGCCTTTGCATCTTCCACGGCTTTCTTTGCCGCCCACTTTCTTCCAGGTTTCAACACAGGTGCTCCCTTACGCATTTGTCACATGACTCTACTAATGTAATTTCCAGTCGGACCTTGGCGCACTTAAACTCCTCGGTTAGAGCGGAAACTGGTAGCTGCAGTATTCTTTTACCATAAAGTCCCACTCTGCTGAGGCAGTGTGTAACTCCCAACCATTTCCTGAAGTATGAACTGATTAAAGCTTCCAGCTTCTCTACTGTTGTCAAAGAAACCTTGTACACAGTCAGTGGCCACAACAGCCTCGGCAGTAGACCAAACTGAAAGCATCAGAGTTTTAGTTTGCCTGTGAAGCGCTGCTGTCTATGCTCTTCAACCCTTCCACTGCTTGTTGTCAAACTTCTCCCACACAAACTGTGTCCTTTAGATCCCCGTCGTACCATCTCTCAAGACTTTTCACTGGCTTCTCAGACATTGTTGGTATTGCCTCACCATTAATGTAGAACACTTTATCTTCTACTTTACCTTCAATTATAGAGATGCTCCTTTTATTTAGTGGGCTTGAACTGCATTCATGCCCATTCAATGTTATTGGTTAATTTGCCCAATAACCGATTAGTAAAGGCTACTGTTGTAGTCATGATTGTCATGTCATCCATGTATGCTCGAATTGGTGGTAGTCGCATTCCAGAAGCCAAGCGCTCTCCTCTCACTACCCATTTTGATGCCCTAATGATTACTTCCATTGCCATGGTAAAAGCCAGTGGAGAAATGGTGCATCCTGCCATTATTCCAACTTCTAGTCATTGCCATGTAGTGCTGAATTCTGAAGCTGAAAAACTAAATTGCAAATCTCCAAAGTAGGCTTTCACTAAATTTGTTATTGTCATCGGTACACTGGAAAAATCAAATGCTGCCCAAAGAAGTTCATGTGGCACTAAACCATATGCCTTAGCCAAATCCAGGAATGTCACATGGAGCTCCTTCCTCTCCTTTTTAGCTGATTGAATTTGTTGCCAGATCACATTGATGTGTTCTAAGCATCATGGAAAACCTGGAATGCCCGCTTTTTGTACTGAAGTGTCTACGTTTAATGGGGAAATAGGGCGAAACTGAGTGATGCTTGTAGAATCTTTTTCTTTTGGTATAAAGACTCAGCGCCATGCTCTTGGTACAACCTGTTTTTCCCATGCCACTTTCATCAATTTCCACAGGATTCGTAGAACTCCTGAAGCACTCTTGTACACTCTGTACGGAACTCCATTAGGCCCTGGAAATGATGACGCCCTTGCTTTTTTCACAGCTTGCTCTACTTCTTTCCACTTAGATGCACAGTCCTCCATTTGGTATTCTGGTGGATTGATAGGTGGGATGTCTGAAGGAACTGACATAGGCTCCTGCCTTTTTGAATCTGTATGTATTTCCTTCAAATATCTCTCCAGCTCAAACTTAGATGCTATTAGTGTGCCATTCTTCTCACTGGTGAATAACTTCTTTACAAATTTGAATTGGTCTTTATAAAAGTTAGTTCTTGCACACTCCTTCTTTTTATAGCGTTTCCGTAGGCGCTAAGCTGTTCACAATCTTGCAAGCTTATCTTTTATGACCCTTTGTAACAGATTGAGTCCCTCCTTCTGACTTTGTTCTGCTCTTCTCCTTTGCTTCCTCAGCTGTCTCCTTTCTCTAACTAAGCGTTCAATCTCCTGCTGCCATCTAGACTTTCCAGGAATAGTTTATACTTTTTCCTTCCTTTTTTCAACTCTAAACCTCTCGCTTCCATATGCGTAGATGATTACCCCAAATTTATCCAGCTTCTTTTCAACTGTTCCACTTAACCTTTCCAACACAAAACAGAGATCCGTGTTTACTGTGTCCCATGCAGTTCAGAAGCTCTTGGCCATTTAACTCCAGGCTTGTGCCCATTGGTGTTCACAAGGATCATTAGGTTCATCACTAGCTGTATCCATGTAAGTCCTCCTCACCTATGACAGGGGTGCTGTTATCCTGCTAACTGTGGTTTGTTTCCTGTCGCTGGATTTCATTCGACTGACTTGACTGACTTCATAAAAAGTACTGATCAGTGCAAGGCCCTTGTCCCTTCTCCCTCAAGCATTTCATTCTCCCTTGATGAATCTTCAAACATCTGACCGTTGTTGCCTTACTCCAGCCACAAACACAAACCTGGAGTTCCATGCCTTTGCTAACTGCAGATCTTGAACTAGTCTTTTGTGAAGTACTCTCCATTCTGATATCCGTTTTCATTCCTAAGTCGTTAACTGTGTTACACTCTCTTCACTGATGTTTCCTTTTTGCGTATGGGGTTGGTCCTGAAACTTCCTTCAACATGTTCTGTTGAGCCATTCTTCCTGCAGCTTCCACACCAGGAGTTATAATCTCCCACACAGTCCCATCACGAGCAACCCCTGGATTACTTTCTTGTGCTTGGGCTCCCAACTGATCGTGGGATGGCGCATGACTTCGTCCTCTTACCCGTCTGCGTCCACAAGTTGATACACGGCCCGTCGATCGACCTCTATCTAAGGTTGGTAAAGTTTCTGCAACTTCATTCTCACTATCACTGTCACTATCACTAACCTTGTTGTGATCAGAATATGTTTCATCACTGTCTTGGCCTGGTGCATTTTCCTATCCAGATTCGTCTTCCAATAACTCCTGAAAGTACTGTAAGACTTGCTGTGCAGTCCTGCGTTGTGTTGGTCTATTCATTTTAACAAGAAAATAAGTATTTTTACAGTTGTTGATAGATAAATCACGTCTGAAAATGTCTCCTGTAGCTATTCAAAACAGGTGCGAAGCTCTCAAGTTCAGCAGCTTGATCATGTGCTCGATCTCATGTGTGCACTAAGCCAAACCCACTGTTTTTACAATGACAGTCAAAATGACAGCGGCAGTAGTTCTAGTTATAACATATTATATCTCCATAAGTTTCTGCAGCCTTGGGTCTACTGATGGTTTGAGATGTTTGATATCTATCTATCTATCTATCTATCTATCTATCTATCTATCTATCTATCTATCTATCTATCTATCTATCTATCTATCTATATTGACACTGAATGTTATCAGATCTTCAACCAAAACATAATATTAGATTAAAGGAACCCTGAGTGAACAAATAACACAAAAATTTGATACATATTTCATGTATTTATTAAAGAAAGTTATGCAACACCTAATGTCCCCGTGTGAAAAAGTAATCGCCCCCTTAGACTCAATAACTGGTTACGCCATCTTTAGCAGCAATAACTTCAACCAAACACTTCCTGTAGTTTTTTATTAGTCTCTCACAGCGCAGTGGAGGAATTTTGGCCCACTCCTCCATGCAGAACTGCTTCAACTCAGTGACATTTGTGGGTTTTCGAGCATGAACTGCTCGTTTCAGGTCCTGCCACAACATCTCAATGGGGTTTAGGTCTGGACTTTGACTAGGCCATTCCAAAACTTTAAATTTCTTGTTCTTCAACCATTCTGATGTAGACTTGCTTGTGTGTTTCGGATCATTGTCTTGCTGCATGACCCAGCTGCGCTTCAGCTTCAGCTCACGGCCTGACATTCTCCTGTAGAATTCTCTGATACAGAGCAGAATTCATGGTTCCTTCAATGATGGCAAGGCGTCCAGTTCCTGATGCAGCAAAGCATCCCCAAACCATGACACTACCATCACCATGCTTGACCGTTGGTATGAGGTTCTTACTGTGGAATGCAGTGTTTGGTTTTCACCAGACATAATGGGGCCCATGTAGGCCAAAAAGTTCCATTTTTGACTCATCTGTCCATAGAACATTGTTCCAGAACTCTTGAGGATCATCCTGGTGCTTTTTGGCAAACTTGAGACGGGCATTCATGTTCTTCTTAGTGAGCAATGGTTTCCGCCTTTCTACTCTGCCATGAATCCCATTTTTGCCCAGTGTCTTTATGATGGTGGAGTCATGAACACTGATCTTAGCCGAGGCGAGAGAGGCCTGCAGATCCCTGGATGTTGTTCTAGGGTTCTTTGTGACTTCCTGTGACTTCCTCTACGCCTTGCTCTTGGAGAGATTTTGGCAGGACGGCCACTCCTGGGAAGATTCACTACTTTCCCAAACTCTCCATTTGGACAATATGGCTCTGACTGTGGTTTGGTGGAGCCCCAGAGCCTTAGAAATGGCATTGTAACCCTTTCCAGACTGATAAGCATTAACTTTTTCCGGAGGTCTTCAGGAATTTCTTTTGTTCGTGGCGTGATGTGCTTGTAGAACCTGTGTGCTGACAACTTCACTGATGGTAAGGGCCAAAGTTAGTCAGATTTATATTGGGCAGGGCTGGCCCAAATCAGGCCTGGTTGTTAACCAAAGTACTCAAACAGCTGACCCTAATTATCCCTTTAATTGGGTTGAGTGAAGATTGCATGTTTGATTACCTTGCACAAATGAAAGAAGCACCAAACTTTGGTGTCATTTTTTTCTCTCAGACTCCCTCTATATACTACTACAATCCACAAAAAAATCTGACCAAATACAATGTGAAAATGTGCAAAAATGCAGAAAATCAGAAGGCGCAAATACTTTTTCACGGCACTGTATATATATATATATACTGTACAGTATATATATATATATATATATATATATATATATATATATATATATATATATATATATATATATAATTAGAAAAAGTCAAAAAAGCACAGGTGCCTAGCTGCCAAATCAGTGGAGAAAAATGCATTTAAAAACCGTGTTGCGCCAACACACAAAGATAAAAAAATAAACAGTTTCTTCCAGGAAGCTAAAACCAATGATGAAACTAGACCAAAGAAGCAGCAACATTTACCGATGCAGTGTCATTATGGATTCTAAGCCCTACTGGTGAGATGAGGTTAAAACTATATAACTAATATAACAAGTCTGACACTTTAGTGCAGTGGTTAGTGCCCAGCCCCTGCTTCATTGGTACCATGATTCTTTAGTGCAGTGGTTAGTGCCCAGCCCCTGCTTCATTGGTACCATGATTCTTTAGTGCAGTGGTTTGTGCCCAGCCCCTGCTTCATTTGTACCATGATTCTTTTGTGCAGTCTTTGAATGAAAAGGCAATAGCTGATCGCGAAACGCAAACCATACATTTTAAAGATGAACATTCAACTAAAAAGCAAGCTTTGTAGTCATCAGGTAAGTACTTATGCTTAGGGCAGTAGTGTGGTAGTGGTTAGGGCTCTGGACTCTTGACCGGTGGGTCATGGGTTCAATCCCAGGTGGGGGACACTGCTGCTGTGCTCTTGAGCAAGGTACTTTACCTAGATTGCTCTAGTAAAAACCCAACTGTATAAGTGGGTAATTGAATGTAAAAATAATGTGATATCTTGTAACAATTGTAATAAATAATAATAATAATAATAATAATAATATGTCAGTATTATTAACTCATTAACCGCTAGGAGAACCATTACATTCTCATCCCACTTAATCAAAGCTCATCCTTGAGCATAAACACAAGTGGCATTCCACCTTGGCTCAGGGAATTTCAACGATGGGCTCGTAACCACTACCACTCACCATCAACCAGGATCCACAGCGACTTTAGAGAGTCACATGTCTCAAAAACCAGAATACATGCTATAACTATAATACAAAGAACACAGTTATTTATATTTCAACCACAGGATCAGGATTCATTTCCATAGGGCACCTCTTTAATGAATTGGCATCTATGCCCATTGAATTGTATGGCATGCAAAGGGATGGATGCGAACCGCAAACTATACATTTAGAAGATGAAAGTCTTGCCAGTCTTACCAAGTCTTACCAGTCGAGAGGTAAGTATGAGTCTATGCTGTTGTCAGTATTATTAACTCATCAGCATTAGGAGGAGATCCATAACAAGTACTTAAGCCGCTCGCTTGCAGCGTGTGTGGTTGTAGGTTCCTGGTTCACCTCCTGATAAAAAATGCCCTAGCATAGTTAGCTAGTGGTTGTTGTGTTTAATATACCATATTCCTTTGAATTTAAGATGTGCTTTTTTAACCATTTTTTGCTTCTCAAAAATAGCCTGTGTCTTAAATCGAGTTCAGTATAGTGATGCGTGTATTAAAATCACCAACAAAAGACATTACTACCTGAGTACACAAATAGCAACTGCCAAGAAAAAAACAACAAAGACATCTGTCTGAATACACAAGCAGCAACGTGACACTGCTGAGAAAAAACAAACCAAGCTTCCTGAGGAATTCCAAGAGAAATATTTACAATTTCAGCATTTTTAACAAACAGTACCACCTTTTCGACATGCCAAGCAACATTCAATGCTTTTGTGATTGCTGGGTTGCATGTTGCCTGATGCCGTGGAGTGTTGTGTCGTGCTTGCTGTTGCCAGGATGTGTGATGCCGTAAGTGAGTGGTGGTATGTGTATGTGGCGGAGTGTCCCACCCCTATATATTTGTGCACTGTTTTTGTATTATTGTTTGCGGCGCGGATAAAAGCGCCGTGTCTTTTGTTATTGTTTTTGTATTTTTAAAAACCTCGTGAGGATGCGTGGCCGATCAGCTACTGATTATTTAACTAGCTGACAGTCACGCATCCTTACTAAACTCATGCAGACTGTGGCCGAGGGGTAATAAGATAAATAACAGCTAGTTAACCCTTCGGCCAGAGTATAAGAACCTGCAGCTGTCCGTGCTGCGGGGTTGAGTGTACAGAGGAGAGTACAGGGAGCGGAGAGAGCGACGAGAATAACAAAACAACTGCTAAGTATCGTGCTGGTGCTAAAACCAGCATGCTTATTTGTTTGGCCAATGTGCCCTTTTGTTTTGTGTTGTTTGTTTAAATCTTTTGTTTTGTTTATTTATTTAATAAAATCAGCTGAACGCCGTTGTGTTCAGTTTCACCCGCCCATCCATTGTTTTGGTTCTGTTATTTCCTGGTCCGTGACGTCACCACACCTCACCACTGCAAGCCATCCTGCCACAGTGTACGACAGAGATGCCATTTTAAGTATAATACAGTGTGCAGCACAATAAACAAACTCTGTGGTTAATCTACAGCAACACTGTTTCGTATCAGTTTTGTACGATACAACAGCGCAATTGAGGTTGTATCTTTGTAAATGCATATGTATTTGATGTTTTATTTTTTCCTCAAATTTGAGGGTGGTATATTTGGGTTGCGTCTTAAATTCAAAGGAATACAGTAAGGATCAGTTTAGTAGATTTTAAATACCACTACTGCCACCACATGTAAAAGAGGGGTTGTGGGTATCCACTGAAACAGGAAAGCTGACGTTACAATGCCACACAGATACCTGAGAGGTATTTCCAATATTTAGAAAACAGGTGCTTGCTGTAATTACAAGTGTCCGCTGCTAGGGTACCAACAATGGTAGCACCTAGTGCAGGGTAGAGCAGAGGAAACCAGGTGACTGTATTAGCAATGGAACAGCTCACAGGTGTGTATACACAAGTTTACAAGTGTAAACAAAATAGTCAAAACTGCTAATTGAAACACAGTGGGAAAAACACAGCTAATTAAATATTATTGCTTATAGGCAGCTGAGCACTGTACCCACTGTACCCTACAGGGGAATAGAGTGAGCTAGCCGAATGCAAATCATCCCGGAAGAGCTTCGGAACAGGCAGCTGGAGGTGCACTTCCCAGCTGTTCACTTGGGTAGCGTTTTCACACCTGTTAGCTGTACCATCGCCGATACAGTCACATGGTTTCCTCTGCTGTAGCTCACCCCTACTTAACCACTGCAACTTGTAATTACAACAAACACTTGTTCTGTAAATAACTTTCAGGCACCTGTGTGGTGCTGCAAAGTCAGCATTCCTGTGTGTCTCTGTTATTATTTTTTATTTTTTTAGGCTGAGTCTGTTTAATTGTTTTTAAACAAAACAGCCATTGGTACTATTTATAAGAACACTAATGTTTGTGACAATGCTGCAGAAAGGTGCATGTACTGATGATTCAATGTTTTAAATGTGATTCCTCTTGATGAAGTCATAATTTACCTTTATGAAAACCAATTGCTCCACATGATGTGGATCTAGGGAGAAGTGGTGTGGACTGAGAACATTACCCGCTGTGCTGAACATTCTCTCAGACTGCTCTGTGGTTGGTGGACATGCCATAAATAGGAAGGCCAAATCTGCCAGCGCAGGCCAGCGTGGTACCTTTTGTGACCAATATAGCATAGGATCATACTTCTGAACAATGACCTTTTCTGCCAAGTATGCCTTCACCATGCTTCTAGCATAACAGCCATGTTGTGTTGGACTGCTGCTTCCACTGCCAAGTGCTGCTGTGATGGTGCATTTCTTTTTACTCTGTAGAAACTTCAACACAGATGGAGCTAGTGATTGCCAGTACTGCCACCATCCTAGTCAGATTCAATACTTGCAGCATCGCTCCCCTCTATCACTGCAGCATGTGCCAGCTCCACCTCCTGAATCACCTTAATTTTCCACAAGTCTAAATCCGCATCGTCTGGTAAACAGCTACATTTGTACCAGCGGTCCAAAAAAGTGGCCAGAACAAAAGTTTTATCATGAAATACACATGCAAATTACATTTCCAGCTGTGCTTTCAGATGATGCACCACATTACTGGCTGCCCTGCATAGTCTCTCAACAGCATAATGAGCACTACTTTCATCATCACCAATGGCAGTTGCCTCAACCATCCCCACTTGTTGTTGCTGTGTATCCCTCTGCTGCAGCGTCCTGACAATGATACCCATTGGAATGACAGAGATAGATGCTTGGTCTCTGGACAAAGTGACAGTGACTTCCTCAGATAGAGTCAGGACAGTCAGCAGGTCCTATGCCAACTCCTACTCACCTGGATATATCTCTAATGCTGAACCCACACCTATGTTGATCTCCTGGGTCAGAAGTTGAATAGTTCTCTTTGCTCCACCAGCTGGCAGAGCATTTATAAGATGTAATTCCACCGTGTTTTAATATCGGTGATGATAAGATCCAGCTGCAGGTCATGCAATCTGTTGGTCACTTTAGCAGAGTGGTGGATGAACCCAGAAATGCTTTGAACAGCAGATCAGTTACCTGTCTGGCAGTCTGCAGGGATTTTGTGACCATGAGGTGAAGATTATGGGCAACGCACCTGATGTGCAGAAACCCACCGTAAGTCGCAGCTTTGACCATATTGGCACCATTTGTGACTAAAAAGCCGCCAGTCCCCCAGTTTCCATGCACCTGTTATGTATTTTGATTGTGTGAACAAACTGGTGTAAAAGCCGTAGGTGTTTGTGAAAGGAAGTTGTATTGAAATGATTTGGGTCCCTTCCTCAAGTGACCCTGGCATTGCACAAAGTGCACCAACTTTCGGCACTAGTAGCGACAGGAGCTGGTGCGGATATGGAGCTTATGGTGCAGAGTCTGCGGGCATGGGCCTTACTGGGAGCAGGAGCCAACTTGTTTATATTTTTTGGCAGTGGACAATGCACTGTTAGATTCCCACTCCTCACCACTACTGTCCAACAGACCAGAGTAGTAGCTGTTGCTGCAATTTCTTTCTCATTATCACTGTTTGTTTGGTAGATACCATAGAATGGAATTGCACACAAGAGTGGCATGTAGCTTCCTTGTCTAAATCCACAGCAATTGACATTTATATACCTATATAAAAAGTACAAGTTTCATGTAAAAAATAAATAAATAAATAAATTATATATATATATATATATATATATATATATATATATATATATATATATATATATATATATATATATTGCAAGTTGCCTAAAATTACTAGCGCATCAAAGAGTCACCGAGGTTGAAACATTTAGCTATGAGTCAACAGTAGCTGCCAACACACACACACACACACACACAAACACGCAAGCGCGCGCACACACTCACACTCACAATCAAGTCCTTTCGTAGATATAATATAATGTGAACGTGAGCTGTGATTCAGATAAAAACACTTTCAATCTAGGATTTGTTTGGTTTGTGTGTTTTATATGCAACCGCTTTGCACTACAAATCCCTGTCATGGTCACTGGACCATACTGTCAATTTGTATGTTTTAAACACAGCAGACAACAGTTATTTTCGCAGCGGTAACTAGCTCATCTCCCCAAAACACATTTTAGGCTTACAATCCTTTGAATAATAACTGTGCAGGAAATGTCCCGTGAACTATTTTGCATAAACCTGCCCAACCTAATTATACGCAATGTCAATTTGCTACTGAGAAAAATTTAGAGTGGCTAGCTGCTAGTCAAAAATGGAACAACAACATTACATGAGTGGCTCTACAAAAAGGAAATTGGAGAAGGAGGCCAAAGCAACTTCGCTTTTACAAAACATCACATCAATAAATAGGAACTTACTGTGTCACTTGATGGAAGCCAAAAATTTAGAGTAGAGACTTTCAATGTGATAATCGACAGGTTACTGTCTTGTCCCAATCACCGACTGGGTGCGTATAGGGAGCTGAACGATCGCTTTGGGGTTCTCTTTGAAAACGGCGTGTCTGACCTCAGTGACACACGCAAACGGCCAGCAGAGCTTGCTGCTGTTTACTCAAATGACCTTGACCTCAACTTCCCTGATGAACTTATCCAGTTCAAATTCTTCATTCAAGAAGAGCCAAACAAATATCCTACTCAACTGCTTCTAATTCTGCGGCAAAACGGACTCCATTCAACATTTCCCAATGTGTTCACTTTTTCTGACCTTGCCCGTTACTAGGGAAAGCACATTTTCATTGATGGCAAGAGTGAAAAATGAGCTGAGATCAACAATGCCTTAATGCGTTATTGCTGATGGCGATCGAGTCAGAACTGTTAAAAATAATGGACTTTGAGGACATCATAACAGAGTTCGCCAAGAGGAAATCGAGGAGGAAGGTGTTGGCCTAAAAGGTAAGGCAGTGGTACTTTTTCCTCATTTGCTGTTGATGCGCAACTATGAAAACAATATCTGAAACAACTTGAATGCAATGCACAATGGACGACTATTGTGGTGTGATTCATGTCTTAGAGTTTGGGTTGTGCAGGTTATATGCGTAAACTTGAGCGAACCCTATGAACATGCCTTGTTGCCATAATTTCTGTTATGAAATTAAAATTTAGCATTGAACACGTGCTCTAGAGTGGCATCGTGTTGTTTTATAGCTAACAGTGCACCGTCATCACTTTTGGGTGATATTGCTGCTTGTTGCAGACTCTGAGTGTAGACAGACAGTATGTTGTGCTTTCATGTGGTTACGTACTCTGTGTGAGTGTTTGTGATTGTTGCATTGAGGGCAAATAGTGTTGCGTTTCGTGCTGAGGTGTGTGTTTGTGTTGTTATTGCTTAGCAGATGTAGGGCCCTATGAAATATATGTTATTATTTTGCATTTTTCCTGATTTCCGTTTTAATCATTTCGGATTTCCCCATACAATTAAACACACACTAAAAATCCGATACATAATCAAAACAAAATGCCTAATATGTGGAAAAGTTACACAAGGAGGCAAGGGGGCTTCGTGAATGGGAGGGTGGGTGGGTGACGGTGGGCCCCTTCAGAAGTTTGTGCCCAGGGCCCCGGATTTAATAAATCCGCCTCTGGTGATTGGTACTTCGACGGGAGACTGCCTGTCAATACCAGGTACTTTTCTTTGAAGTTTTGCTTGTTTACAATAACAAATAGTAGATTAAACAGCAAAAATGATCTGATTTATTTTTACTACTCACTACTATTCTCTCCTAGCAGAACTTTTCATCTCTCATTCCATTACAAGCAGCACACCAGGGGCGTGCAGCTCTTTCACTTTTCTATAAGGCACATGAGATGCACTGTTATGATTGATTTTATTAATCGCTATTGCATAAAATAAGTTATAAATATATTTATTTCACACCTCCACACGCTGTTTTAATTGCATTTGGATCATTCCAGACACCACATGATACGTGAGCGCAAAAAAAACAAAAATGTTCGTGAAGGGGTCAGACTGTCATGAAGGGGGGATACATGATATGAAACATGAAAGGGGGGGGGGGGTTCAGGACCCCAAGGACACGCCCCCTCCCCCTCCCTTACTGGATCCGTCCCTGCACCTGCAATGCATGGATTGTTTTGTTGGATTTGGTATGAAAACAAAAGTTGTTAATCACCCAAAACTATGTTGTGGAAAAAAACTAAGCTGAGAGCTTTGTTGGCTTGAAATAAAGTACAATTCATGAATTATATTGAAACTTTGAAGATTCTGGGAAGACTTCAGGGACTAATTTTATGTCAGGCAGTAACACACAGTAAGTTCAAATATTTCTCACTATTTACTGTGTTCGATTCTGTTTTGATATTGCTAGGTTATATTGCTTTAAAACAAGACAATATTACCAGCAAAGCATTTTGCTAATTTTGCATTTATTATAAGTCTGCATTATTAATGTGACATATATTTATTGGGAATTTGTGATAGTGTAATCTAGCACTGCAGAAGCGCAAATATTTGTTGACGGAAAATGTACAATTTTCAGTCGTTTTCCACGTGTTTTTTCTGCAAACGGTGCCAATAAGCACAGTTGGAACATTATCAGATTCATTTAAAGTACAATTACAGGCATTATGCTGCTTCTGTAATTAGAAGAAGACCCCAAACAGCTTTTCTTTCAGTTTACGGTGTGCACAATTCTATAAACTGACACATGTGCTTTTAGGCATTAATATACTGTATACGTATTTTATTTAGTTCCAATCCATGTTGTATTAAAACAAAATCAAAATACTGTTAATATATCAATCAAACAAGTGTTTTTCAGTGTAGCTCTTATACTTTTTGTTCAATTATTTCACAAACACAACATTTTAAACACATGTATGAAGGTCAGACACCTGGTTTTGCTCATTACACCCTCTTCTCTTAGCCACTGTACTATATGTGTTTAAACAATTTTTTTGTTTTCTTGAATTACCTGAAGTAGTTTTTTCTTTATATCAGTTTCCCCTAGAAAATGTCTCCAAAACCATTACTTTGGTTTAAATCGACACATTACTTTGTATCTAGACTCAGGGCCAGCAGTGTGAAGTAGTGGTTAGGGCTCTGGACTCTTGACCAGATGGTTGTGGGTTCAATCCCAGGTGAGGGACACTGCTGTTGTATCGTTGAGCAAGGTATTTTACCTAGATTCAGTATAAACAACTGGATAAATAGGTAATTGTATGTAAACTTAATGTGCTATAATTGTGACAATTGTAAGTCAGCCTGAAACACTGGAACCATCATGCCTTTCACCATGAAACGACAAAGAAAACAGCAACATTAATACTATATGAACAGGATAGGACAGGATAAGGATCAACAAATAGGCAGCCCACTCACAACAACTACAAAAACACATCAGAAACCAGAGACACGGACACAACCACAATTTCAGCAAACTCCAGACCGATCACAGCACGTTGAGAGTTACTATCGTGCAACTGTCCATGTAGCATCTCCTGGCCAACCACAGCCCGTTGAGAGTTATTATCGTGCAACTGTTAATGTAAAATATTCCGAACGAAATCCACCCATTGAGGAATACCGTCGTGCAACTGTCCAAGTGACATCTTGTGGCAAGCTGGCTCGCAGTGGTGACGTCACGGACCAGGAAGTAACTGAATCACAAACAGTGGATGGGCGGGTGAAGCTGAATGCTTTGGCATTCAGCGTATTTATTAATCAAATAAACAAAAACAAAAGATTCAAACAATGAACAAAACACAAAACAAAAAGGCACAAGGGCCAAACGAATAAACAAAGACTGTTTAGCAGTCGTTTTTAAATGTTGCTTCCTCGCTCTCGCTCTCGCTCTCGCTCTCGCTCTCTCCCCGTACCCTCCTCTGTACACTCAACCCCCGCAGAACAGACAGCTGCAGGTTCTTATACTCTGGCCGAGGGGTTAACTAGCTGTTAATTATCTTATTACCCCTCGGCCACAGTCTGCACGCGTTTGGTAAGGATGCATGACTGTCAGCTAGTTAAATAATCAGTAGCTGATCAGTCATGCATCCTCACGAGGTTTTAAATATAAATAATAATAAATACGCTGCGCTGTTATCCGCGCGCAAACAATAATACAAATAATAATAATGGGGCGGGACACTCCACACATGCCCCTTGTGCGCAGCACACATGGCCTTTTCGGCCACCTCCCCCTTATTCCCTAAAGTCCCGGCTAGCAGTCCTGGCCCAGGAACAGGGGAAGCAAGGTGTCTCGGGCTGCCACGGCGGGATGTCCTCCTCCCACCCCAACAACTGTAGCGTCCTAGTGGACCACGCACAGGCCGGCTCCTCTGGCCAAAAATTTTGGGGGTGGTCTCCAGACCTGCCCCCTTCTTCATGGCCGGCAGCTCCCCTCCGTGGGGCTCCGCCACAGTATTTCCTGCAGCGAAATTGCTGCGGGGAGCTGGTCTCCTGACCTCCCCCTTCTTCATGGCTGGCAGCTGCCCTTCATGGGGTTCCAGCCATAGTATTTCCTGCCTTGAAATTGCTGCTGGGGAAGCTGGTCTCCTGACCTCCCCTTTTCCGTGGCCGGCAGCTCCCCTTCATGGGGCTCCAGCCACAGTATTTCCTGCCGCATGGCAGGACTGGTAGCGACCCCAGGCAAAACAGGACCCTCGGGAGGAGGCGGCAGCAGCAGCGGACCCTCGGGAGGCGGCGGCAGCAGCAGCGGACCCTCGGGAGGCGACGGCAGCAGCAGCGGACCCTCGGGAGGCGGCGGCAGCAGCAGCAGTAGCGGACCCTCGGGAGGCGGCGGCAGCAGCAGCAGTAGCGGACCCTCGGGCGAACTTCGGGAGGGGAGCCCCTGGCCATGGAGGCGGCAGCGGGAGCTCCACTTCTCCCTCGTACCCTATAACTGGTGGCTCTCCAGGCGTCGCGGAGCAACAGGCAGCCCAGGCGATCGCGGAGCAACAGGCATCCTTGGCGGTGCGGTAGGGCAGGAGCAGTCCTTCCCATGACAGTGGAGGTGGAACCAGCAGGCATTCACCCTCTGCTGGTGGAGCTGGGAGCGGCAAGCTGTTCTCCCACGGCGGTTGAGGCGGAACCAGCAGGTATTCACCCTCTGCTGGTGGAGGTGGGAGGGTCAAGCAATCCTCCCACAGCGGTTGAGGCGGAACCAGCAGGAATTCACCCTCTGCTGGTGGAGCTGGGAGCGGTAAGCAGTCCTCCCACGGGCGCTTGAGGCGGAACCAGCAGGCATTCACCCTCTGCTGGTGGAGGTGGGAGGGGCAAGCAGTCCTCCCACGGCGGTTGAGGCGGAACCAGCAGGCATTCACCCTCTGCTGGTGGAAGTGGCGGAGGCAGAGGCAGCTCTTGCTGCTCTGCTCCTGGTGGAGACAGAGGCAGCTCCTGCTGCTCTGCTCCTGGTGGTGGTGGAGACAGAGACAGCTCCTGCTGCTCTGCTCCTGGTGGAGACAGAGGCAGCTCCTGCTGCTCTGCTCCTGGTGGTGGTGGAGACAGAGGCAGCTCTTGCTGCTCTGCGTCTGGTGATGGTGGAGACAGAGGCAGCTCCTGCTGCTCTGCTCCTGGTGATGGTGGAGACAGAGGCAGCTCCTGCTGCTCTGCTCCTGGTGGTGGTGGAGACAGAGGCAGCTCCTGCTGCTCTGCTCCTGGTGGTGGTAGAGACAGAGGCGAGGGCTCCTCTCCCCCTGGCGCTGGAGACGGCAGCGACAGCTCCTCTCCCTCTGGCTGGAGAAGGCAGCGGCGGCTCCTCTCCCTCTGGCTGGAGAAGGCAGCGGCGACTCCTCTCCCTCTGGCTGGAGAAGGCAGCGGCGGCTCCTCTCCCTCTGGCTGGAGAAGGCAGCGGCGGCTCCTCTCCCTCTGGCTGGAGAAGGCAGCGGCGGCTCCTCTCCCTCTGGCTGGAGAAGGCAGCGGCGGCTCCTCTCCCTCTGGCTGGAGAAAGCAGCGATGGCTCCTCTCCCTCTGGCTGGAGAAGGAAGCAACGGCTCCTCTCCCTCTGGCGCTGGAGAAGGCAGCACTGGCTCCTCTCCCTCTGGCGCTGGAAACAGCAGCGGGGCCCCTCCCATATCTGCAGCCAGGTAGTTGAGCACCATGGCTGCGATGTCTGGGAGGGATGCTGGTTGGTGTTTCTGTTCCCAGGCCTCCCAGCGCTCCCCATCTCTCGCCCACAGGAGGTTGATCACAGCAGGGAGGGCGACCATTATATCCCTCTCAGGCTCCGCCAGCCAGTCCCAGATCCCCTCAGAGGAGGCGGGATTCTTCCGCCTCGGAGGATGCGGGTCCTCTCTCACTCTTGCTGGATGCTCAGGCTCCTTCCTCTCCTGCCATGGAGGGGTTGGTCCGGTGCCACGTGCCCAACCTCACCAATCGCTGAAGCACCACTCCTCACCCTTCATGCAGGTGAGGCAGGCGTCCAGCGTGGTAAGGACCGCTGCTGTTGCTGCGCCTCCTGCTGCTGTTGTTGTTGCTGCTGCTGCTTTCTCCTCCGGCTACTCTTCCCCATTTTTTTATTTTTATTATTTTTTTCCAAAAAACACACAAAAAAATACTTTTGAAAAAACAAACAAAAACGTCCTTTTCCTTTCCTGGTCCGGCTCTTGGAGGCGTTGTTTGTCCCACGCAGGACACCATATGTGGCAAGCTGGCTCGCAGTGGTGACGTCCACGGACCAGGAAGTAACTGAATCACAAACAGTGGATGGTGGGTGAAGCTGAATGCTTTGGCATTCAGCGTATTTATTAATCAAATAAACAAAAACAAAAGATTCAAACAATGAACAAAACACAAAACAAAAAGGCACAAGGGCCAAACGAATAAACAAAGACTGTTTAGCAGTCGTTTTAAATGTTGCTTCCTCGCTCTCGCTCTCGCTCTCTCCCGTACCCTCCTCTGTACACTCAACCCCCGCAGAACAGACAGCTGCAGGTTCTTATACTCTGGCCGAGGGGTTAACTAGCTGTTAATTATCTTATTACCACTCGGCCACAGTCTGCACGCGTTTGGTAAGGATGCATGACTGTCAGCTAGTTAAATAATCAGTAGCTGATCAGTCATGCATCCTCACGAGGTTTTTAAATATAAATAATAATAAATACGCGGCGCTGTTATCCGCGCCGCAAACAATAATACAAATAATAATAATGGGGCGGGACACTCCGCCACACATCTCCATACCGAACACAGCACATTGAACAATACCGTCGTGCAACTGTCCAAGTGACATCTCGAGACCAAACACAGCACATTGAGAAATACAATCGTGCAACTGCCCAAGTGACATCTCCAGACCGAACACAGCACATTGAGGAATACCGTCGCACAACTGTCTGTAACACAAACCAGCAGAATCAGCATCGCAATGAGTCACAGGCCAGACCCCAACAGCAGCAGGAACAATGTCATTGGGACAGCCAGACCAAAAACAAAGACAGTTGGAATGTCGCCCAAAGAACCCAGAACCAAAACAACAAAAACATTTACAACACCACGATAAGGACCCACATATCCAAACAGAAAGGCAACAACAACAGCTTCCACTAGAGGCAAGGCGACTTCGGGAGCGCGAAAGTTACAATAAAAATCCAGAGCCAAAGCGACTTCGGGAGCGCGAAAGCTACAATAAAACTTAGAGGCAAAGCGACTTCAACAAAGGGAAAGTTACAATAAAAACCCAGAGCCAAAGCGACTTCAGGAGCGTGAAAGCTACAATAAAAACCCAGAGCCAAAGCGACTTCAGCAGCGCGAAAGCTACAATAAAAACCCAGAGCAAAAAAGAAACAACGAAAAGACAAAGTATGCCGCAAATCCTGCTTTGCAAACAACTGCAAAGAATCCATCAGAACCCAAACAAAAAAAAAACTTTGTGCAGGGCATATTACGCTGACAAATATACCCCTGTGAGAGCTAAAAGAAGACAAACCTACAACATTTGCTACAAAGTGAAACAAACACATACAAAAGGAAAAATATTTTAAAACAATACTACATCACACAACTAGTGAAAAACTTAAAAGACAGGAGTCATGCTTCAAAACTTATGACAGCAACATATCTTGTTGACCTTTCCATCAAGGTTTCTTTGAAAATGCAGAACAGTCTACAACGTTGATTTACTGCACTACAAAGCAACACACATGTCCTTCTTAATCAAATACTTGTACAGGACAATGTCTCCCAAAAAGCAGAGATGATATGTGGCCCAAGTCAACACACATCACACACTGAGGCCTACTTTTGGGAAGCCACATATAATAGCACTCTTCTGTCATGCATTCCCATTAATGAGAAAGGCCAATGCCAGATTTTCCCTGATGTGCCACTGAAAAAGGACAAAAAGCATAGTCAGCCCCAGCCACTTCCAGATGAAGATGACAGTGAAGAACGAGGGCAAGCAAAGGAAAAACAAAGCTTGCACAAATGGCAGTGCCATAAAAACATTTGTCGAATTGACTCAAGCTCTTCTCTTGTTCCTTGTGTACTGAACATCCTTCAAAGCATTGTTTCAGCAGACCCAAAACATGCATGTGCATTTATGGACACATTTGATGACTGTGCAAATAAGGCTTTTCATGCATCTAACAAAGCTGGTCATCACATTACCTGCTACATGTCTAGGAGCACTTGTAAATCGTCACTCCGTTACCTCCGTACCCTTGGCTGCCATTTTCCTTGTGTAAGAAAACTTGTACATAACATTTATTCTGTGGTTACAGTGTACCGCCAAATAACATCTTTGCAAAAAGCCTTGGAAGATGGTGATGAGCACACTATGACAGAACTGTGCAAACCTTATTTGAACACACCAGACGTGCATCCCCAGGAAAATCCAGAGCTCTTACTGAGTGATGCATCCATTCTCACAAAGTATCATGCACAATTTCTGACTTACACACGACACTCAGCTGACACACCAAAACACACTTGTGCTTCTTGTGACAAGCTGTGCCACAGAAGACAATGTGTTGAAATAGCTGCCATGCAAACAACACCAAACAATGACAAGTGGCTGGATTTAAGGATTTACTTAGATAATACCAACACACCAGCAAAGTATGTCTGCCACTACTGCCTGCAAAAGTTTTGCATCAACAAACTGCCACCCTGATGTGTCCTCAACCAAATGGCTGTCCCCAAGGTCCCTCATGAAATTTCATGCCTCAATGATTATGAAAAAAATTCTTATTCAACGTGCAAAAGCATTTCAAGCCATCTCAAGAATGTCTCCAGTTTCCACTAGCAAGAAGTTGCCTCACCAGCAGAGGGTTCAGAAAGTGCATGGCCGAACCTTTCACCTGCCATTGCCTCTTCAGAAAACACTGAGCAAACTGCCCCCGCCAAACCAAGCCTTCCCAGATGACTTGGAACTGCACATCCTGGTACGCGGTGCACCAACAAAGTCCAAAACTGTTTGGGAAGACATTGTGGATCTCAATAAAGTGTATAATGCTTTACGGAAGTTGAAGGAAATCAATCCTTTCTACAAAGACATCATCTTGCCACAAAACTCTGTCAACTGTCAACTTGCTTACTAATCACAACTTGAACACATTTTAGTGTCATTCTGACAACGAACAAGAAGATGATGATGAAATCATTGTGGAGGAAACAACCAAAGAACAACCTCACCCTAAAGAACCTTTGCTACGTAAGGTTCAACCTGAGGAAGAAGCTGTCATTTACCACAATTACACAATACATCCCATACACAGTGAAAGAAAGAAAGGTACAGCTACTGATCTTTGCCAAATGCTTCACATACAGGATGACGCTCTGGAAGACTGGGAGAAAAAACTAGACCTACTGTGTTTCCCAGACTTGTACACTCATGGCATTCATGGAATGCATGCTGAACGGACGCCTCATTTGAATCCAACAGAGTTTGTCAAAGCTCGGCTTCAGTCATGCCATGCGCAATTTAGGCTGAATCAGCAATATGTCTTTCACCTGCAGCATCAGGCCAATCTTCGCCCGATTAATGGAGGCATTTACCACAAGCTGAAGGTGCACCGTCATATGACTGCAGCACAGTGGTTGCAACAGGTGTCCAATGATGACCTTGAATCTGATCTTACCACATTTTCTCCCATTTAAAGAACACTCCACAATACTGGCGTAAACAAAGAAATGATGTGGATGCTATGACTCAATCATACGGAGCAGCAACATGGTTTGTCACTCTGAGTCCTGCAGAATGGACCTGGACTGACCTGGGACAATACATAAAGGAGGTGAATGGACCAGGGTTTGCAAACATGCCCATCAGTGAACTTGTTGCACGAGATCCTGTCAGTGTATCTCGGTTCATGCACAACAAGTTTCTTGCAATCTTGAATTTTATCACATCCCCAAATGGCCCTCTGGGCAAAGTTACACATTACTTTTGGCGCAGAGAGTACCAGGGTCATGGAATGCAGCACTTCCACATGCTTCTTTGGGTGGAAGATGCACCACTTATTGGAGTTTCCCCCAACTCACAAATTGCACAGTACATTAATCAACATGTTGTCTGTACCATTCCAAATGACCTGATAGCACCTGTACTCAGAGACCGTGTCTTGAAATGGCAGCAACATAAATGCAACAAATACTGTCTAAGATCCAAGAAAATCAAAAACAAGGTGGTGATAGTTTGTCGCTTTGGATTTCCCAGAAAAGAACAAACCATTGTGGTAATCCAAGATGTGGCTGAGGCCATTGCTGGACGGAAAGCACTCAAACCTCACGGCAGACTCTATGACCTCCCACAGAGTAGTACAGAAGTCAGAATCAATGATTACAATCCAGCCATTTTGCTAGCTTGGGAAGGCAATATGGATATTCAGTTCATTGGTGAACAATCTACAGCCCTCAACCGCTACATTACAAAATACCTTTCAAAGCCTGAAAAGAGTTTTGCCCTTGGCGTCATGAATGACATCAACTCAAACAAGTCTCTGGCCAGCAGACTGTGGAATGTTGCACTCCGCAACTTGTCCAACAGAAAATGTGGTGCACTTGAAGTAGCAGACAATCTCCTAGGCTTACCTCTTTATGGCACAGATCCGCAGACAACCATCAAGTGGATTGATGTATGTGGTGACAGAGAAGCCCAAAAATGAAAACATCCCTTGTTACACGTTTCCCTTTGGATACATCAAAAAGACAAGCACGCCCTACTTAATCAATCATTACCATTATAGTGTACAGGACTACCCAGAGAACTACTTCTATCCTCCTACTTTTCAAGCCATGGAAAGACAGAACAGACCTTCTTCCTGAAGGGTGTCATTCCTATGTGGATGCCTTCCGTGCATGTAAGGATAGCCTGCAAAAAGCTATGGCCTATCATGACCAACTACAACAAATAGCTGCAGCTGATGAGGAGGTATCTAGACTAGTAGAGGAAAAACAAAAGGAAATAGAGGCTGAAGAGGACAATGAGCTTGAAACAGAAGGACCTGAAAACCCAGGCCGCAGAGGCAATGGCTGAATTCAGAGATGTGGCGGAACAACCTCTTCTACAAAATGTAGAAGACATGCTCAAGCACCTTAATAAAGATCAGCAGAGAGTGTTTGACCACATTGCCAAAACTTTGCAACAACAAACTGAAACAAAAGCTCCCATCCTCTGCATGTTTGTGAGTGGCACTGGAGGCACAGGGAAGAGTGTTCTTATTCAAACTGTCACAGCATGGGTGAGACAAAGCCTGGGAAAAGAAGTGGCAATCACAGCACCCACTGGAGTTGCAGCATACAATATCAATGGGATGACCATTCACAGACTACTAATCCTTCCAGTGGAGCATGGAAAAACACAGGTTTCTCATAACCTCTCTGATGAGGTACTGCAATGCCTTCGTGCAGACATGCAAGATGTGACCCTCCTCATTATTGATGAGGTGTCCATGATTTCCAATGTCACATCCATCTTCGTCTGTGTGAGATTTTCCAGACTGCTAACACAGATGATGGCTGGTTTGGAAAAATCAACATCTTACTTCTGGGGGATTTGCTACAGCTTCCACCTGTGCATGAAAAACCACCTTATGTGCCAGTTACTCAAGAGGAAAATCACAAACTGACTGGCTCCATGGGATCTGTGGATCTGTGGAATTTGTTTGCATATGATGGACTCACACTTAATATGCGCCAGAAACAGGACACAACTTTTGGTAACCTCCTTAACCGTGCCCGACTCGGAGCCACCAACCAAGCTGATCACAGATTGTTGACTTCACACTTGATACCTATGGAAATAGGCGATATTTCCAGCTACAAAAACACATTATCAAACACATGAAAGACTTAGATGACAAAGATCCAAGCTCAACCTGCATCATGCCTACTGTAGATGCCTGTAACCATATCCAGACTGCCATGCTTGATAGTATGCCTGGAGAGGACATTCATCTTATGGCAATTGACACTGTGGACTACCCTAGTAACTTCCAGAGTAATGTGTTGAAAAAAATGAACGCCTACAAGGTTGACTGCACTCGGACAGCTGAACTTGAAACTATCATACGAGTCAAAATAGGCTGCAAACTGATGCTTTGCAAGAACATTGACATTGCCACTGGTCTCATCAATGGGGCAATAGGGAAGCTTCAAGCTGCTTCCGACCATCTGGAAAACACAAGTATGGTCAAAACCATAACCATCAAATTTAACAATGGAGTCACCCATACCTTTTAAAGCGTGTGCTCAAAGTTTGAAATCATGGACAGAGTCTACATTGTTCGAGAGCAGTTCCCAGTCATTGATGCTCATGCAATCACCATTCACAAATGCCAGGGGATGACTCTAAAAACAGTTGTGATGGATCTTGGTAACTCCATTTTTTCCTGTGGACAAAGTTTTGTTGCACTTTCCAGAGTTACTTCCACCTTATCAGCTTTGACCCCACCTGTATTTACGCATGTCAAACTGCAGTTGAAGAGGACCATCGGCTCAGAAGTTTATTGTCCGAAGTTGATAAGCTTGAAGGAGACTAACACGCACAAGGGACACAAGGTAAAAGATTGTGTGCATTTCATTCACCAAGCCATCATTAATGTTCAGGAACAGCAAAAGCCTCAATCTTCTAAGAGAACACTTGTAGTTACACATCCATTCAGAGGCTTGAGCAACCCCAATTTCACCTCATGCTATGCAAATGCAACATTGCAGTGCCTTCTTCACTTGCAACCTCTGAAGGAGTCATTAAAACACAGTCAACAAGAGGCTATCAGGAGCTTTGTTCACAAATATGATCACTTGCCATCCACTGCATCTCTAACTACTCTAGATATTTGTCACTTTTTAGGAGAACCTTTTAATAGAGGTGAGCAGCAAGATGTTGCAGTTTCTCACCAAATTTTCTGAAATTTGTCCTGAAGTATCTTGCTTGGTTTCAGTCACAATAAGTCATGACATTCTATGTACTACATGTAACTACCGCTCATCAAACCGAGAGGTGTTGCATGTTTATCCTCTACATGTACCTCCTGGTACAGATTCCATGTGTTTGGAAGAACTCATTTGTAGAAATGACAAATAGGCAATGATTCCTGGTAGCAAATGTAGGCGATGTAAAACTTCTCCAATCGTGAAACGTGAACTTATTCAATCAGCAGGAAGAATGATTGCAGTCCAACTTATGCTTTGGGAAACCAAACCAGATGGGACCGTTACAAAGCGACACAATGCTAAGTTTACTGCTGTGCAGAAGAGTAAAATTACTGTGGACAACAGGAATTACCAATTAGCTTCCATTATCATACACCAAGGACAGGATGTGCCTGTTCTTGCTGTGGGTGCTACTGGAAAATGGGTGCATGCAAATGATGCACTTATTGAAGTCAAACGTTGGCCAAGAAATGCAAAGGACATGTATATGGCCTTTTATGAAGAGATCTAATGCTTTACAAATGCCTTACATTAGCCTAAGTTCATAATACCACTATATCAAGGAGAATAATGTGTTTTTTTTTCAGCATTACAATATTATTATTATTATTATTATTATTATTATTTATTTCTTAGCAGACGCCCTTATTCAGGGCGACTTACAGTCGTAAACAATTACATTTCAAGAATCACAGTGCAAGTAATAATACAATTAAGAGCAAGATAAATACAATGATGAATACAATGACTGAATACAATGACTTTGGTTCAAGCAAGTACAAGTGTGACAAAATACAATTCAATAATACAGCAGATAACAGTGTCAGTGATAGTTACATCAGGATATAATTAAATACAAAATACTACAGATTAAACACTTGGCAGATTACAGTACTTTGAAGTACAGGATTACATGCAGTAAAATAGGGGGCAGATAAGAGCAAGTAAATCGCATTTAAGGAAGGATGATATGTGTCCCAGGGGAAAAACAGAGGAGTTCTACAGGTGCTTTCTAAAGAAGTGAGTCTTGAGGAGGCGCCAGAATGTGGTCAGGGACTGGGCAGTCCTGACATCTGTAGGAAGGTCATTCCACCACTGCGGGGCGAGGGTGGAGAAGGAGCGGGCTCTAGAGACAGGGGAGTGTAGAGGAGGTAGAGCCAGTCTTCTAGTGCAGGCGGAGCGGAGAGGTCGAGTGGGGGTGTAGGGAGAGATGAGGGTCGTAGCTGGGTGCATTCTGGTCAAGGCATCTGTAAGCTTATTACAAGACTCTTGAACTGGATGCGAGCGGTGATCGGAAGCCAATGGAGTGAGCGGAGTAGTGGAGTTGCATGGGAGAAGCAAGGCAGAGAGAACCCCAGGCGAGCAGCGGAGTTCTGGATGAGCTGGAGCGGACGGGTGGTGGACGCCGGGAGGCCAGCCAGGAGGGAGTTGCAGTAGTCTAGGCGGGAGAGTAACAAGGCCTGGACCAGGAGCTGGGTGGCGTAGTTGGTGAGGAAGGGTCGGATTCTTCAGATGTTGCTCAGGAAGAATCGGCAAGTGCGTGCCAGAGTGGAGATGTGCTGGGAATAAGAGGCAGGGGTCCAGGGTGACTCAAGGTTCTTAAGCGGAGGAAGAGGAGAGAGTGTGGTAGATTCCAGAGGAACAGAGATAGAGAGATCAGAGGAGGGGGAGGAGGAGGAGGAAAAAGGAGGTCAGATTTAGAGAGGTTAAGTTTGAGGTGATGCGAGGTGCATCCAGGAGGAGATAGCAGACAGACAGGTAGAGATACGGGAGGGGATGGTGGGGTCAGAGGTGGGGAAGGAGCGGAAAATCTGAGCATCATCAGCATAGAAATGGTATGAGAAACCATAGGATGCGATGAGGGGTACAGGAGCGGGTGTAGAGAGAGCAGGAGAAGACCCAAGACTGACCCTTGGGGGACTCCTGTTGAGAGAGGGCGAGGTGTGGAGGTTGCTCCACGCCAGGTTACCTGGTAAGTGCGGTTGGAGAGGTAGGAGGAGAACCAGGCCAGAGCACTGCCAGAGATTCCCAGGTCAGTGAGAGAGGATAGTAGAATAGAGTGATCGACAGTGTCAAAGGCAGCAGAGAGGTTGAGGAGAATTAGGACAGAGGAGAGAGAGGCAGCTCGGGCAGAGTTTAGTGAGTTGGTGACAGACAGGAGGGCTGTTTCAGTGGAGTGAGCAGAGCGGAAGCCAGATTGGAGAGGGTCAAGCAGAGAGTGGTTGGACAGGAAAGCAGAGAGCTGGCGGTGTACAGTCCGCTCGAGGGTTTTGGAGAGGAAGGGTAGGAGGGAGACAGGACGGTAGCTCTGGAGGGAGATGGGGTCGAGAGTAGGTTTTTTGACTAATATATTAGTATACTACCCTTTAGCATGGACATCTATATGTACCTTTTGAACCATTCATAATATTGTAGTTTTGTACCTACGTAAATATCAATATATTAATACCTACCAAAATAGACATATTGTTTTCACTACTCATGCAACTATAAGAATACAATGTTTACACTTTCAATACTGTCCAAAAGTCCCTTCTACCATTATTTTACTTTCAAATCTTTTCTCATTTCTCTTCTATTACTCTACTTAGTACTCTCTTATCTTGTTTGTCTGTCTATTTACCATACACATTCTCAAATATCTTTCACTCGCCTTATTCATTATTTGGTGAAATAAAAAAGGAGTGATATCTATAACAAAAACATTGTCAATGTAAAAAAAACAAGTTAGAAAAACGCAACATCCGTTTAAAGGGGTGATATCAAACACAAAAGCCCAAGTTAGGAGAAGCAATTGGGGCAACCTGGTCAAGCATCAAGCAACTAGGCACAATTGGAAAGGTGCTGGGGCCCAACATTCACACAATTCTTGCTTCTAACTTGGCGCCTTTTTTTGATCGCTTCGCTCCACTTTATCGCTCCACTTGAAATGCGCAGTGGTACAGTGGGCTATGGTCGTTTACGCTTCAGAAACGTCATGTTGCAAGTTCAAACCACTTGAAATGCTGTTTGTATGACTTGAAGTGACTGAGACACACACTCACACACTGAGACACACTCACACACACTGAGACTGTGTGTGTTTCTTAGTGTATGTGTGTCTTGGTGTGTGTGTGTCTCGGTGTGTGTGTATGTCTCAGTGTGTGTGTTTCAGTGTGTGTGTCTCAGTGTGTGTGTTTCTCAGTGTGTGTGTATGTGTCATTGTGTGTGTGTATCTCAGTGTATGTGTGCCTCAGTGTGTGTCTCAGTGTGTGTCTCAGAGTGTGCCTCAGTGTGTGTGTGTCTCGTGTGTATGTGTGTGTGAGTGTGTGAGTGTGTCTCAGTGTGTGAGTGTGTGTCTCAGTCACTTCAAGTCATACAAAGAGCATTTCAAGTGGAGTGATAAAGTGGAGCGAAGCAATCAAAAAAAGGCGCCAAGTTAGAAGCAAGAATTGTGTGAATCTTGGGCCCCAGCACCTTTCCAATTGTGCCTATTTGCTTGATGCCTGACCAGGTTGCCCCAATTGCTTCTCCTAACTTGGGCTTTTATGTTTGATATCACCCCTTTAAACGGCTGTTGTGTTTTTCTAACTTGTTTTTTTACATTGACAATGTTTTTGTTATAGATAAATTATACACTAGTCATTTCTTTTTTCTTTTACTGCTTGATTAAATTAGTTGCACAGGCACAAACTAAACAACTAGCTTTGAAAAAGGCTAAAATCTCAAAGTTACTCACTATCAACACAAACAAATTCTTTTAGAAAATTTGGCAGGAAATTCCTTTTTCAAAGTGAAAGTAATATACCTCTGAAAAGAGTTTGATTCTGAGCCGAACATTCTGTCTGCCTGACCTCCTCACTCACTCTTGCAACACAGAATCATGCTAAGACCAGTGTGTCAGAGACTCACATTGGTCCCTCCTCCTTTCCCCCTAGATTGTCTCTCTACATCTAGACTTGGGATTTGCAGTCATCACTGTCTAATTGGAGCCAGGAGCTGATTCAAATTTATATATATATATACTACGTGTACTAAGTGTACCTAGAAGAATTGATGCTGTTTTGAAGGCAAAGGGTGGTCACACCAAATATTGATTTGATGTAGATTTTTCTTCTGTTCACTCACTTTGCATTTAGTTAATTGATAAATATAATCTATTAACATGTCTATTTTTGAAAGCATTCTTACTTTACAGCATTTTTTCACACCTGCCTAAAACTTTTGCACAGTACTGTATATATATATATATATATACACACACACACCGGTCAAAAGTTTTAGAACACCCCATTTTTCCAGTTTTATTGAAATTTAAGCAGTTCAAGTCCAGTGAATAACCTGAAATGGTACAAAGGTAGCGGTAAACTGCCAGAGGTTAAAAAAAAGTTTAGGGTTTAGGTTACCAAAACTGAAAAATAATGTACATTTCAGAGTTATACAAAAGGCCTTTTCAGGGAACAAGTAATGGGTTAACAACTTACAGCTGTTCTGCAGCAATGGAAGTAAATTAAGCCTTGAAAGTTGATGCTAACAATTCCTACAGGTGTCCCAACTTTTGTTAATTACTTACAAACCCTCTGTCTGTATAAAAGCAGTGTTGGAACAGACTGTGTTACTACACCCTCTTAAGCATTATTTGGACAGTATTGTACTGCAGGAAGTAGTATATTGCTATCATAATGGCGAGAAAAGGCAATTAACAAAGGAAGACAGACAGACCATTATAACCCTTAAAAGTGTAGGTCTTTCCTTTAGAGAAATTGCAAAGAAAGCCAAGGTGTCAGTGAGTACAGTTTCCTACACCATCAAAAGGCACTTGGAAACTGGAGGAAACTCTGACAGGAAGAGGTCTGGCAGACCCAAAGCCACAACAGAATCAGAAGACAAGTTTCTGAGAGTCAACAGCTTGCGTGATAGGCGGCTCACAGGACAACAGCTTGAAGCACAGCTTAACACTGGTCGAAGTAAGCAAGTCTCAGTTTCAACTGTGAAGAGAAGACTTCGAGCTGCAGGTTTGACAGATCGAGTGGCAGTAAGAAAGCCATTGCTAAGATGGCAAAATAAGAAAAAGAAGCTTGCCTGGGCCATGAAGCACCGCCAGTGGACTACTGAAGACTTGAAGAAGATCTTATGGACCGATGAATCAAAATTTGAAATCTTCGGTTCATCACGCAGGGTTTTTGTACGCCGTCGAGTAGGCGAAAGGATGGTTCCTCGGTGTGTGACACCAACTGTCAAACATGGAGGAGGAAGCGTGATGGTCTGGGGCTCTTTTGCTGGATCCAGAGTCCGCGACTTGCACAGAGTGAGTGGCACCCTGAACCAAAACGGCTACCACAGCATTTTGCAGCGCCATGCAATACCCTCTGGTATACGCCCTAGTTGGTCAGGGGTTCATCCTACAGCAAGATAATGACCCAAAACATACCTCCAGGCTATGTCAGAACTACCTTAGAAGAAAAGAACAAGACGGTAGGCTTCAAATCATGGAATGGCCAGCACAGTCTCCAGACTTAAACCCCATCGAGCTGGTTTGGGATGAACTGGACAGAAGGGTGAAAGCAAAGCAACCTACAAGTGCAACACATTTGTGGGAACTTCTGCAACAGTGTTGGGAAGAACTTTCCGAACAATATTTGATTTCCATTGTAGAAAGAATGCCACGAGTGTGTTCGGCTGTTATATCTGCAAAAGGTGGCTACTTTGATGAGTCAAAAATTTAGATTAAATTTTGTTAAACAAAACGATTCCATGATTTCTCCAATTGTTTATTTGTTCTATGCTTTAATTTCAGAGTACATTGAGACATTAAACTGCGTAAATTTCAATAAAAACTGGAAAAATGGAGGTGTTCTAAAACTTTTGACCGGTAGTGTATATATATATATATATATATATATATATATATATATATATATATATATATATATATATATATATATATACACAGTACTGTGCAAAAGTTTTAGGCAGGTGTGAAAAAATGCTGTAAAGTAAGAATGCTTTCAAAAATAGGCATGTTAATAGATTATATTTATCAATTAACTAAATGCAAAGTGAGTGAACAGAAGAAAAATCTAAATCAAATCCATATTTGGTGTGACCACCCTTTGCCTTCAAAACAGCATCAATTCTTCTAGGTACACTTGCACAAAGTCAGGGATTTTGTAGGCATATAGTCAGGTGTATGATTAAACAATTATACCAAACAGGTGCTAATGATCATCAATTCAATATGTAGGTTGAAACACAATCATTAACTGAAACAGAAACAGCTGTGTAGGAGGAATAAAACTGGGTGAGGAACAGCCAAACTCAGCTAACAAGGTGAGGTTGCTGAAGACAGTTTACTGTCAAAAGTCATACACCATGGCAAGACTGAGCACAGCAACAAGACACAAGGTAGTTATACTGCATCAGCAAGGTCTCTCCCAGGCAGAAATTTCAAGGCAGACAGGGGTTTCCAGATGTGCTGTCCAAGCTCTTTTGAAGAAGCACAAAGAAATGGGCAACGTTGAGGACCTTAGACGCAGTGGTTGGCCAAGGAAACTTACTGCAGCAGATGAAAGACACATCATGCTTACTTCCCTTCGCAATCGGAAGATGTCCAGCAGTGCCATCAGCTCAGAATTGGCAGAAAACAGTGGGACCCTGGTACACCCATCTACTGTCCGGAGAAGTCTGGTCAGAAGTGGCCTTCATGGAAGACTTGCGGCCAAAAGCCATACCTCCGGCGTGGAAACAAGGCCAAGCGACTCAACTATGCACGAAAACACAGGAACTGGGGTGCAGAAAAATGGCAGCAGGTGCTCTGGACTGATGAGTCAAAATTTGAAATATTTGGCTGTAGCAGAAGGCAGTTTGTTCGCGAAGGGCTGGAGAAGCGTACACGAATGAGTGTCTGCAGGCAACAGTGAAGCATGGTGGAGGTTCCTTGCAAGTTTGGGGCTGCATTTCTGCAAATGGAGTTGGGGATTTGGTCAGAATTAATGGTCTCCTCAATGCTGAGAAGTACAGGCAGATACTTACCCATCATGCAATACCATCAGGGAGGCATCTGATTGGCCTAAATTTATTCTGCAGCATGACAACGACCCCAAACATACAGCGAAAGTCATTAAGAACTATCTTCGGTAAAGAAGAACAAGGAGTCCTGGAAGTGATGGTATGGCCCCACAGAGCCCTGATCTCAACATCATCGAGTCTGTCTGGGATTACATGAAGAGAGAGAAGCAACTGAGGCTGCCTAAATCCACAGAAGAACTGTGGTTAGTTCTCCAAGACGTTTGGGCCAACCTACCTGCCGAGTTCCTTCAAAAACTGTGTGCAAGTGTACCTAGAAGAATTGATGCTTGATGCTGTTTTGAAGGCAAAGGGTGGTCACACCAAATATGGATTTGATTTAGATTTTTCTTCTGTTCACTCACTTTGCATTTAGTTAATTGATAAATATAATCTATTAACATTATATAAATATAGTCTATTTTTGAAAGCATTCTTACTTTACAGCATTTTTTCACACCTGCCTAAAACTTTTGCACAGTACTGTATATATATATATATTTCCCATAATAACGAGTAATAGCAAAATTATTAATTACGAATAGCCATATTCGTTACTAATACCCATTTGTGCTCATAGTCAGTCACACCAGTTCTACACATTATATGATAAATACCTGAAATACTTTTTATTTAACAAGTTGAATTCTGCTAATGGCATACTCTGTTACAAGGAACACTTGGTCTTCATCCAAGTTATTTATTTGAACTGTGCTCTATTGACATGTAATTTGGTTTTCACTGAAATAAACATTTTCTACAGAAGCAAAACTGTTGTGCTTGTATAGTTTGCTTTACTGCTTGATTAAATGGAACATCACTTCCGTTGATGTAGGGGACTGTTTTTACATCCGAAATGAAATAGAGACAAATCCATATTCGTTGCTGGAAGTCATATTTGGCCAACCAAGTCTGAACATATAAAATGACATCTCCGTCCTGACAGGCATTAATCATTTACTTCCACTGCTCTCTCCCTTCTTCCCCCTATTGACACATTCTATCCAGTTTTCAGCAGATTCGGCCACGATGATGCTTTTTTCTTCTCTCACCGCAACTGTTGACTCCTTCTGTCCTATCATCACCCGCCCTGCTCTCAGAATGCCTCTCGGCTATCTCAACTTGGACACATGCTCACCACCTCAAACTCAACCTCTAAATCTGACCTCTACTTTCCTTCTGCTTCCTCTCCCTCCTCTGACCTGTCCATCTCAGTCTCCCTTGACTCTATCACTCTCTCTCCATTTCTTTCTGCTAAAAACCTAGGTGTTTTTTGACCCCTCCCTTCTCAACACATCTCCTCTCTGACATGCACGAATCAGTCCGTTTCTCACTACTTATTCCATGCAACTCCTGGTCCAAGATCTTGTACTCTCCATACTGGACTACTGTAACTCTCTCCTTGCTGGTCTCCCTGTTTGGCTCTCCGCTCCCTTCAGCTCATTCAGAATTCTGCTGCTCGTCTTGTATTCTCCCAACCTCGCTACTCTCTGCTACCCCTCTGCTTCACACACCCTCTACTGGCTACCTATCTCTGCTCGCATTCAATTCAAGACCCTTGTTCTTACCTACCACTCTCTTCACCACACTGCTCCCTCCTATCTCTAATCCCTCATGTCTCCCTACACCCCCTCTTGCCCTCTCTGCTCCTCCTCTACAGGCCTGGTTATGCCTTCCCTCCACTCTCCATCCTCCCGTGCCTGCTCCTTCTCTTGCCTAGCCCTTCAGTGGTAGAACCAGCTACCAGAGAACTTGCTCTGTCTCTCACTGCTTTCCACTGCCTCCTCAAGACCCACCTGTGTAGAGTGCACTTGTAGATCTCTTGCTCTTCCACTCCTATTATGCACCGGACTTGCCTGACCTAAGCACCACGTTACTGGATCCTCAGCTAATGCACTATCGTTGCAGTATTGCACTACTATGTCAGATATAACTTGTTGTAATCCTAACTTGTTGCATCCTCATTCATATTGTATTTTAGTAGTATTATTTACACTTACTGTAAACTACACTATATTTAAATATTAAGCTTGCATTCTAACCCTTTACTGTCCTGTAACACCTGTAAGTCGCCTTGGATAAAGGGTCTGCCAAATAAATAAATAATAATATAATAATAATCAAGTGGCACTGTGTCATTTTAAAGGCAGATTTTCTTAATGAAAAACAGAAGTGGATGTAGAAGGCTAAAATTCTTTTAGATGTATGTTTTTCATTCAAAAATGAGATCTGATGTTTTGTTGTTGAAATACAGCAATTCTACAAGCTAAATCAGCATACCAGACAGTCATTCTTAAAACTTAATTACATGTCTTTGGAGGCACATAATTAAAAGACATGTAATTAAGTTTTAGGAACTTAAGTATTTAGAATCTCTTTGGAAACACTCATATTCGCTTTCTGTAAAGCAAAGTTATTATAAATAATCCAAAATACATGGGGTTTCCATGCGATTTTTTTTTTAACTCAAGGCATTTACATGAGAAAAATGTCTCGTGTAAAATGCTTTTTTGGGTTTCCATTCGCTCAGTTTATTCTACTCGAGTAAACCAGGCTTTTCACCCGACGTCATGCAAATGAATGGGAAAGGTGGGGGTTAATATGTAAATTAACTATACGTAAAGTACTCGTGCTGTTTTTGAAGATTACTAGTAACATTTTGTGAAAATGTGGTTTCCGTGCGCAGAGAACTGATACACAAGTTAGTTAATCTAAGCTGCTGTAATAAAGCAAAATACCCTGTGCCTGCTTGGTTAATAATGTGCTTGACCAAATTATTATTATTATTAGTTTTTTTAGCAGATGCCTTTATCCAAGGCAACTTACAGAGACTAGGGTGTGTGAACTATGCATCAGCTGCAGAGTCACTTACAACTACGTCTCACCCGAAAGACAGAGCACAAGGAGGTTACGTGACTTGCTCAGGGTCACACAATGAACCGATTTGAACCGGGGACCCCCTGGTTACAAGCCTTTTTCTTTAACCGCTGGACCACACAACTGACACTATACATTGAAGATGATCTACTGATGGTTTGTTTTGTTTTTCAATTTGAGGAGGGTCGTGCTGTCAGAGATGCTCTCCTTTCTTTTAAGTTGTGTTGGATTTACTGCTGTGTTAAATATTAATGATGCAAACAAATAAAACACAATCAATACGTTCATTTGCAATTTTATTTGGTCAGTTCTTTTTTTTAAAATAATTTAGTCATTGCCAATTATTTTTTTATTATTTTCTCCCCAATTTGAAATGGCCAATTATTTTTAGGCTCAGCTCACCGCTACCACCTCAGCGCTGACTCGGGAGGGCGAAGATGAACACACACTGTCCTCCGAAGAGTGTGCCATCAACCGACCGACACTGCGGACTCACCATGCTGCCACCCAAGAGTTACAGCTCGGAGGACAATGCAGCTCTTGAACAGCTTACAGGCAAGCCCGCAGGCGCCTGGCCAGACTACAGGGGTCGCTGGTGCGCGGTGAGCCAAGGACACCCTGGCCGACCTAACCCTCCCTCCCCAATTAAGTGCGCCCCTGGAAGCTCCCGTCCTCAGTCGGCAAAGGAATAGCCTGGACTTGAACTCGCGACGTCCTGACTATAGGGCACATCGTGCACTCCACGTGGAGCACCTTTACAGGATGCACCACTCAGGAACCCCATTTGGTCAGTTCTGAGACGGCATCAACAGCTTGGATGTTGCTGCATTGTTTTGAGTGATCAAGCTGGCTTATGAAATCCAGTTCACAGACTATATTTATTAACATGGAGGGCAGACGCGCATTGTCTTTGGACATAGCTGGGATCAAAAAAAGGACAGGAATTAATTCAGTTAAGGAGCTCACTTGCTCTTCGTGTTTAACTTTAGCATAGTTTTTACAGCAAGGGTATTCTCAAACAGCTGCTTTAATACTATAACAAATGAATAACGCAGTTCGTGGTAAGTGGTTTTATACAGAACTGTAAACCCAAAAGATATATACCACATGACATACCAGACACAGCAAAAAACAATAATAAAAAAAGGCCGCCTGCATTAGCATTAAGATGAACTACTCCACTGCTAACCATAAAATCGCCCATCAGCCACTACTTTCTGCCGTCTTGGAATCCACAGTAACAACTGACCTGATCCTGTAATGTTGTTGAAGCTGACACCCTGGGATCCTTCAAGAAGCTGCTTGATGAGATTCTGGGATCAATAAGCTACTAACAACCAAACAAGCAAGATGGGCTGAATGGCCTCCTCTCGTTTGTAAACTGTCTTATGTTCTTATGTTCTTATGATCCCTTGTAATATTTATAGTTAAGGAAAAACATCAAAAACACTAACCTCAAGATTAAACTATAATAACTAACAATTACAAACGTTTTTATTAAAGCCAACATACAAATTATCCAAAGGGACTGTGTAACTTTCTATTGCTTTGCACTTTCTATACTCTCTTTTGTTTTCTTCCCTTGTTTTTCTTTTGCAAGAAATGTCTACATTTTTGACTCGAGAAATGATACACAGAATAATCTGGATGTATTCTAACAAACGCCAAAAACAAATTCAACCAGCAGCTATTGCTGTTACTTAAATGGAGACGAGCCTAAATAAACAAACATCAAAGTATTGTGATTACTATTTGTTTACTGGAGCATTTAACTTCTAAAAAAAGCAGAAAGATTATGCTTCACTGATTAGTATTTAATTATATGACGAGTTGGAAACTGCAAAATTCATGAGCAGGATAAAGCATTCTCCACAGGCATAATCTCTAGATGGCTGCTTCACCCACCCTAATCCACGCAATTGAAATCACGCATCTACAGGTGGATGATAATTTAGAAAATATGCTGTACTAACCTTTGAGCTGCTAAACATAAATGGAATATTCATGCACAATGGCTTAGAGATAATATATATATTTTTAAAAAGTATAGTCAGTTCAGTTTAATTTGGCATTATTTAATCAATAAAAAAGCAATAAACAAAATACACAAAAAATAATTTACCAATTTCTATTCAGGCTTCCTTGTTATATATTGATTTAATTATAAACACATAAAACGCTTATATAACAGTTGCTGAATGGTACAGCAGCTGTTTTTTCCCGCTTTTGACTACAAGTTCAAATGACTTGATTGTAAATTCACAGTGAGTTTCAGGGAGGAGAGCAAACTTCCGTGTTTAACAGAGCTTGAAGTATCCACCTCTCCTTCCATCTTCATTAAAAATGAGTTACAGGGAGAACACAGTACTGATACACAAGCTGAAGAAGGAGGGAGGGAGGCAATATTTGTTATCAGTTCTCTCCATTTTTAAGATCTTTCAAATTGTAATTCACTAAACTGGATGATCTGAACACTAGCTGATACCCAGTAATCTCCCTGTATGTTTCCTAAGGGCAGCTATAAGATCCCATTAAATGTGCTAGGCTTAATAACAACACTGCCATTTTCAAGTTCGGGTTTTGCTTCTGTGGTTTTTTTTATGTTTTAGTTCTTCTGTGGCAGAGCCAGTTATATGGCAGTGTGGTTGGGACTCCAGGTTTTTTTTTATTATTTTTTATAAATTTAGTCGTTGCCAATTGTTTTTATTATTTTCTCCCAATTTGGAATGGCCAATTATTATTTGAAGCTCAGCTCACCGCTACCACCCCTGCGCTGACTCAGGAGGGCGAAGACGAACACACGCTGTCCTCCGCCGACCGCTTTTTTTCACACTGCGCACTCACCATGCAGCCACCCAAGAGCTACAGCATCGGAGGACAACGCAGCTCTCAGGCAGCTTACAGGCAAGCCCGCAGGTGCCCGGCCAGACTACAGGGGTCGCTGGTGAGTGGTGAGCCGAGGACACCCTGGCCGACCTAACCCTCCCTCCCCGGCGGCGGCCAATTGTGCACAGCCCCCTGGGAGCTCCTGTCCACGGTCGGCTGTAGAATAGCCTGGACTCGAACTCGCGATGTCCAGGCTATAGAGCGCATCCTGCACACCACGCAGAGCGCCTTTACAGGATGCGCCACTCGGGAGCCCCCGGGGGACTCCAGTTTTGTCCATAATGCTATATCGCTTGACATTACATTACATTACATTACATTACATTACTTATTAGCAGAGTGGACAAACTGAGATGCCACAATAATGTTATACAATTAAAGGGAGAGATTAAGACAGCATCAGTGAAAAAGTAAAGAGATATAAACATAATGGTTTATATTTATATAGTTTAACCAAAAAATAGGTAGTACTGCTTAGTGCCTTGCCCATACAATCTTCATAATCTAAAAATGAATTGCTTGATCCAACAGTGTAGTGTATTTGTTTTAGATCTACAGAATCCAAACCAAAGCAAAATGTAGGTATTTAAGTCAATATTCTTTACATATCTGAATAAAGCTATTCCATAAATATCTTGTCAAACATGTTCTAATCAGGTTAGTTTTCTTATTAAACTAAATTGTTTATCATTATACTGTATGTGTGTCTGCAAGAATAAATCTAATTCTCATATGCACTTTTCTGCCTTACTCTGGTATACTCTGGTTATATATTTTGGTAACATGTTCTTTTTTTCTTCATTTTATGGTGAAAATCCTGGGGAGATACATCCAAGCTTGTTCTCTTTGTGACTGTACTTGGCAGTTGCACTCTTCTATATGCAACAACAATTTGATTTAACTGTTGTGCCAAACTGAGTTCAGTCATAACAGCTCTCTAGGATGTGTGAAATGGGAAGTGAAAGGATGATTTATGAAGCTCAGCTATGCATGGCCGGATAGGAAAGCTTTAACTGATGCTTGCAGTATTCTCTAATGAACTACAAGTTGCCAGGATAAGTTTAGGTAAATGAAGCCTCTGTCACAATATGTTCCAGCCAAGGAAGATAAACACAGAGCCGCAAATGGAGGTTATTACAAAATTGTTTTCTCAAGCAATGTATCCTAGGTAACAGCACAAAGAAGGAGCAGATGCAGTAGCATTATTTCAGTAAACAATATTGTTAATGCCAGAGCATTTTTACTGAAGATTGTTTATCTTGAAATAAGAAAGGTTGAAGAAAACAATTCTCAAAAAATAAATGTCACAATATAATCTTGATCTAAGATTATTTTTCTTAGTTTTAAAATATATTAACTGTGTTTCTAGTTTCTAGATCATTGTATTATTTTACAAATAAATGTTGATACTTTACCTAACTTGTTTGAACAAAAGAAAAAAAAGGTATATATATTGTAGCAATCCGGGGGTGGAATCAGGGTAGTGTAGAGTGTGTACAAGGGATTAGTGTGTGTGTGTGTGTGGATGTGTATGGAGGAGAATTGGCACAAAAGATGAGGGGGCGGGGGAAGCGAGGGCATATAAGGGAGTGCAGGAAAAAGACCGGGAGATTGGAGAAAGCAATAGTGACAGAGAGAGGGGTGTGTGGGGAGAGATACAGAGGAAAAGGATCCATTTAATAATTGTAAATAATAAACGGCTTGAGTCTTTATCTAAAATAAAATCAATCAATAGAAGATCTGCATTTTTTCTGTGGCAGTCCCATCATAAGTGAGCAGAGGACAAGACACGTGACCTCTCAGCGGTGATGCACACTTAATCCCTGAGCTCTGTCTACAGATCTGCTTTTTTTTGTTTTTACCATTAATCCACGTATACTCAACCATTCTAAAAGGTGTAATATACATATAAGTATGTCGTCAACCAAGACAACTTTGAAAAAAGAGGAAGAATGCATGCCTCTCAAAAAAGATTGGCTCTTAACATATCGAGGGAAGGGATCTAGACAGTGCCATTTTAAATGGGATCATGCAGGCCTTGAAACAACAACAGAGCAGCCTGGATACTACGATTAAAGAGGCAGTAAGAAAATAAGAACATAAGAAAGTTTACAAACGAGAGAAGGCCATTCAGCCCATCTTGCTCGTTTGGTTGTTAGTAGCTTATTGATCCCAGAATCTCATCAAGCAGCTGTAAATAACTTAATTTATTTGAGTACTACTGGCTTGTAAATAACTTAATTTCTTTGAGTACTATTGGGAGGATCTCATCCGGCCCAGGGGATTTGTTTATTTTAAGAGCTCCTAGTCCCTTTAACACTTCTGTCTCTGTTATGCTAAAGTTATTTAAAACTGAATAGGAACAGGTCGACATGTGGGGCATGTTGTCCATATCCTCCTTTGCAAAAACTTGTGAAAAGTAATCATTTAATATATTTGCTATTTTTTTCTTTGTCTGTTATTTTGCCATTTGTATCTCTACACTTTTAACCTCCTCTTTGAATGTTCACTTGCTGTTATAATATTGGAAAAACGTTTTGTAATTGGTTTTAGACTGCTTAGCAATGTTCATTTCTATTTCTCTCTTGGCCTTTCTAACTTCCTATTTGACTTGTGTTTGCAGTTCCAAGTACTCTTTCTGTGTACTTTGTTTTTGGTCCCTTTTAAACGCTCTGAAAAGTGCCTTTTTTCACTGAATATTTTTTTAATTGATCTATTAAACCATTTTGGCCATTTTGTTTTAGATTTAGATATTGTCTACTTTTGGGATGTAATTGTTTTGCGCCTCTAGTACTACATTTTTAAAAAACAGCCATCCTTTTTCTGTGGATGTTTTCTCTATTTTACTCCAATCTACTTCTGTTAGTCTCTGTTTCATACCTTCATAGTTTGCTTTTCTAGAATTGTAAACCTTAACTTTAGTCATTACTTTTGGGGTTTTAAAAAACACTTCAAATGAGACCATGTTGTGGTCTGAGTTTGCCAATGGCTCTCTGACCTCTGTTTTAGTTATTCTGTCTTCGTTATTTGAAAAGACTAAATCAAGGCATGCCTCCCCTCTAGTCGGTGCCTTGACAAATTGCGTTAGGAAGCAGTCATTTGTCATTTCCACAATTTCAATTTCGTCCGTCGTGCTCCCCACCGGATTTTCCCATTTTATACGGGGGAAGTTGAAATTCCCCATTAGTATGGCATCTCCTTTTCTACACACATTTCTAATGTCATTGTATAACAGATTATTTTGTAAAGGAGGCATTAAACAATATACTCACCCTGCAGATCACCGCTTTAAAAAGGGATGTGAAGAACGTGAGTGAAGCAGTGAAAAACGTGAAAAATGATTTAGATTTACAGTCTAAATCTTTCAAGAAGCTCCAGTCCAGACTCGACTCCTTTCAAATTACAATGCGAACAGAAAGACACAAGGTGAACGACAACAAGCAAATAGCAGAGCCCAGCGCAAAATTGATTGAGTTGGAAGACAGGAATCGGAGGAATAATTTGCGGCTGGTTGGGCTCCCCAAATCTGTGGAAGGATCCGATGCGATTAGCTTTCTGAAAGCGAGTCTTCCAAAGTGGATACCCTCTGTATCAGGACGTGACGTCGGAATTGAAAGAGCCCATCGTCTGTATAACAACAGACAGAAGCTTTTGACCTCGCATGCTGATCTTTAAGCTATTCATCCTATTCAACACAGCAGTGGAACCTTGCTGATCTTCCCTGATTATAGTAATGAAACAGCGCAGAAGAGGAAAGAATTCTCGCAAATCGGAAAGAAGAAGATCTCTATGGGTCTGAAACCATTCGTTGTTTACCCTGCTTTGCTCAGACTAACTTTTGACAGCAGTCATTTTGTCTTCAGCACCTTTGCAAGAAGCAGAGGAGTTTCTTAAGTCAAAGTTTTCCATCTCTACACAGGAGCAGCCCCTAACGAAAATGAAGAAAACTAACTTACTCGTCTGGAACAACAGTTGGAGGATCCAGCGGAGATGGATACAGGATCTGTGGATAAGTAAATCATATTCAGTCCAGTCATTTATGAACGCTTGAGTTGATCATTATTGTTTTAACTTTGATGACACGCAGGTCCATTCTTGCATTAATACTTTCTCTGTCACTGTTACTGATAGAGGTATATTAATAACAGATACAGCATTTTGTCCCTTTTCTTTTTTATGATTAGGATTCATGGATACAGGATCTGTGGATAAGTAAATCATATTCAGTCCAGTCATTTATGAACGCTTGAGTTGATCATTATTGTTTTAACTTTGATGACACGCAGGTCCATTCTTGCATTAATACTTTCTCTGTCACTGTTACTGATAGAGGTATATTAATAACAGATACAGCATTTTGTCCCTTTTCTTTTTTATGATTAGGATTCATTTATCTTAACATATATTAACCTACAAGGACCATGATGCATTGGGTTTATTATTAAACATCATTCAAATGTGCATGTTGTTTTGGATTATAATATGGTAGCTATCAAGAAGTTACAAATAGTGGTTGGCTACAATAAGTTTGTCGCTGTACGCCAGGAGAGTCACGTCTCTTAAGTTGTTTTGTTTTTGCAAACCAGAGGGGACCACATATTAGAATCTTCCCTGCGGTTTTCTTGATGTTCTGTTTTTTGGTCTTTCCCGTTCAAATGTTCTGTGCACTTAGGTCGCAGTATTGCATGTATTGTTTTTTCTGTACATTATGTTTCATCCCTGATACATGTGCATGGGGAAAAGATGTTTCTATTAATGGCAAGCCCGGCAGAGAGAACTATTTTCTTAAGTGGTATTCACCATAATGACGGACAGGGCTTAAATTCACCTGTTAAGCATACTAGATGTCAAGAATTTTTACATTGCAAATGGGTATCAATCGCTTTAATACAGGAGTCTCATTTAAAGCAAGGTGATGAGGATTGTTTTCAAAATAAATACAATAGAGTTGCTGATCATTCATGTGCTTTGAGTAAATCTAAAGGAGTGCTGATTCTAACTGATAGAAAACTGCAACTACAGTGCCGTGAAAAAGTATTTGCCCCCTGTCTGATTTTCTGCATTTTTGCACATTTTTGACATTGTATTTGTATTTTATTTTCTATTTTGTATTTTATTTTTTGTGGGTTGTAGTAGTATATAGAGGGAGTCTGAGAGAAAAATGACACCAAATTTTGGTGCTTCTTTCATTTGTTTGGTGTGCAAGGTAATCAAACATGCAATCTTCTGGTGTGAAAAAGTTATTGCCCCCCCCTAATTAACTCAACCCAATTAAAGGGATAACTAGGGTCAGCTGTTTGAGTACTTTGGTTAACAACCAGGCCTGATTTGGGCCAGCCCTTCCCAAAATAAATCTGACTAACTTTGGCCCTTACCATCAGAGTGAAGTTGTCAGCACACAGGTTCTAGAGGCACATCATGCCATGAACAAAAGAAATTCCTGAAGAAAGACCTCCGGAAAAAAGCTGTTGATGCCTATCAGTCTGGAAAGGGTTACAAAGCCATTTCTAAGGCTGTGGGGCTCCACCGAACCACAGTCAGAGCCATATTGTCCAAATGGAGAAAGTTTGGGACAGTAGTGAATCTTCCCAGGAGTGGCCATCCTGCTAAAATCTCTCCAACAGCAAGGTGTAAAATCATCCAGGAAGTCACAAAGAACCCTAGAACAACATCCAGGGATCTGCAGGCCTCTCTCGCCTTGGCTAAGGTCAGTGTTCATGACTCCACCATCAGAAAGACACTGGGCAAAAATGGGATGCATGGCAGAGTAGCAAGGCGGAAAACATTGCTCACTAAGAAGAACATGAATGCTCGTCTCAAGTTTGCCAAAAAGCACCTGGATGATCCGAAATACACAAGCAAGTCTACATCAGAATGGTTGAAGAACAAGAAATTTAAAGTTTTGGAATGGCCTAGTCAAAGTCCAGACCTAAACCCCATTGAGATGTTGTGGCAGGACCTGAAATGAGCAGTTCATGCTCGAAAACCCACAAATGTCACTGAGTTGAAGCAGTTCTGCATGGACGAGTGGGCCAAAATTCCTCCACGGCACTATGAGAGACTAATCAATAACTACAGGAAGCGTTTGGTTGCAGTTATTGCTGCTAAAGGTGGTGTAACCAGTTATTGAGTCTAAGGGGGCGATTATTTTTTCACACAGGGGCATTGGGTGTTGCATAACTTTCTTTAATAAATAAATGAAATATGTATCAAATTTTTATGATATTTGTTCACTCAGGGTCCCTTTGATCTAATATTAGGTTTTGGTTGAAGATCTGATAACATTCAGTGTCAAAAATATGCAAAAATGCAGAAAATCAGACAGGGGGCAAATACTTTTTCACGGCACTGTATATATTGAATCTTCGGGGAGTGATGACTCAGGTCACTTTGTTTATATCTTGATCTATAACAAAAACATTGTCAATGTAAAAAAACAAGTTAGAAAAACGCAACAGTCGTTTAAAGGGGTGATATCAAACACAAAAGTCCAAGTTAGGAGAAGCAATTAGGCCAATCTTGTCAAGCATCAAGCAAATAGGCACAATTGGAAAGGTGCTGGGGCCCAAGATTCACATAATTCTTGCTTCTAACTTGCTGCCTTTTTTTGATATGACTTCTTTTTTTACTTCATCAAATAATGAATAAAGCGAGGGAAAGATATTCGAGAATGTGTATGGTAAACAGACAGACAGATATTACAAGAGAGTAATAAGTAGAGTAATATACGAGAAATGAGAAAAGATTTGAAAGTAAAATAATGGAAGAAGGGACTTTTGGACAGTATTGGACAGAATCTCATCAAGCAGCTTCTTGAAGGATCCCAGGGTGTCAGCTTCAACAAGTGCCTCCTATTTTCTGTTCTGAATGCCCCTTTATCTAATCTCCATTTGTGACCCCTGGTCCTTGTTTCTTTTTTCAGGTCAAAGTCCCCTGGGTCGACATTGTCTATACCTTTTAGGATTTTGAATGTTTGAATCAGATTGCCGCGTAGTCTTCTTTGTTCAAGACTGAACAGATTCAATTCTTTTAGCCTGTCTGCACATGTCATGCCTTTTAAACCCGGGATAATTCTGGTTGCTCTTCTTTGCACTCTTTCTAGAGCAGCAATATCCTTTTTGTAACGAGGTGACCAGAACTGAACACAATATTCTAGGTGAGTTCTTACTAATGCATTGTAAAGTTTTAACATTGCTTCCCTTGATTTAAAATCAACACTCTTCACAATATATCCGAGCATCTTGTTGGCCTTTTTTATAGCTTCCCCACATTGTCTAGATGAAGACATTTCTGAGTCATCATAAACTCCTAGGTCTTTTTCGTAGTTCCCTTCTTCAATTTCAGTATCTCCCATATGATATTTATAATGCACATTTTTATTGCCTGCATGCAATACTTTACACTTTTCTCTATTAAATTTCATTTGCCATGTGTCTGCCCAGTTCCGAATGCTATCTAGATCATTTTGAATGACCTTTGCTGCTGCAACAATGTTTGCCACTCCTCCTATTTTTGTGTCGTCTGCAAATTTAACGAGTTTGCTTACTATACCAGAATCTAAATCATTAATGTAGATTAGGAATAGCAGAGGACCTAATACTGATCCCTGTGGTACACCACTGGTTACCTTGCTCCATTTTGAGGTTTCTCCTCTAATCAGTACTTTCTGTTTTCTACCTGTTAACCACTCCCTAATCCATGTGCATGCATTTCCTTGAATCCCTACTGCGTTCAGTTTGAGAATTAATCTTTTATGCGGGACTTTGTCAAAAGCTTTCTGGAAATCTAAATAAACCATGTCGTATGCATTGCAATTATCCATTTTCAATGTCGCATCCTCAAAAAAGTCAAGTAGGTTAGTTAGACACGATCTCCCTTTCCTAAAACCATGCTGACTGTGTCCCAGGATATTGTTACCATATAGGTAATTTTCCATTTTGGCTCTTATTATAGTTTCCATAAGTTTACATATAATAGAAGTCAGGCTTATTGGTCTGTAGTTACCTGGTTCGGTTTTGTCTCCCTTTTTGTGGATCGGTATTACGTTTGCTATTTTCCAGTCTGTCGGTACAACCCCTGTGTCAAGAGACTGTTGCATGATCTTGGTTAGCGGTTTGTAAATAACTTCTTTCATTTCTTTGAGTACTATTGGGAGGATTTCATCCGGCCCAGGGAATTTGTTTATTTTAAGAGCTCCTAGTCCCTTTAACACTTCTGCCTCTGTTATGCTAAAGTTATTTAAAATTGGATAGGAACAGATCGACATGTGGGGCATGTTGTCCGTGTCCTCCTTTGTAAAAACCTGTGAAAAGTAATCAATTAATAATTTGCTATTTTTTTTTCTTCATCTATGATTTTGCCATTTGTGTCTCTTAGACATTTAACCTCCTCTTTGAATGTTCTCTTGCTGTTATAATATTGGAAAAACATTTTGGAATTGGTTTTAGCCCCCTTAGCAATATTGATTTCTATCTCTCTCTTGGCCTTTCTAACTTCCTTTTTGACTTGTGTTTGCAGTTCCAAGTACTCTTTCTGTGTACTTTGTTTTTGGTCCCTTTTAAACGCTCTGTAAAGAGCCTTTTTTCGCTGAATATTTTTTTTAATTGATCTATTAAACCATTTTGGCCATTTTGTTTTAGATTTAGATTTGTCTGCTTTTGGGATGTAATTGTTTTGTGCCTCTAGTACTACATTTTTAAAATACAGCCATCCTTTTTCTGTGGATGTTTTCTCTATTTTACTCCAATCTACTTCTGTTAGTCTCTGTTTCATACCTTCATAGTTTGCTTTTCTAAAATTATAAACCTTAGCTTTAGTCATTACTTTTGGGGTTTTAAAAAATACTTCAAATGAGACCATGTTGTGGTCTGAGTTTGCCAATGGCTCTCTGACCTCTTTTTAGTTATTCTGTCTTCATTATTTGAAAAGACTAAATCAAGGCATGCCTCCCTCTAGTCGGTGCCTTGACAAATTGCGTTAGGAAGCAGTCATTTGTCATTTCCACCATTTCAATTTCGTCCGTCGTGCCCCCCATCGGTTTTCCCATTTTATATGGGGGAAGTTGAAATCCCCCATTAGTATGGCTTCTCCTTTTCTACACACATTTCGAATGTCATTGTATAACAGATTATTTTGCTCAACGTCTGAATTTAGCGGTCTATAGCATGTTCCTATTATTATGCCCTTTGAATTTGTGTCCATTATTCTGACCCATATTGATTCTGCATTGTTTTCTTTGTCCTGATTTAACACCTGGGCTTCAAGACTATTTCTTATGTATAGCGCTACCCCTCCGCCTCTTCTGTCCTGCCTGTCTTTCCTATATAGTGTGTACCCACTAATATTATATTCGTCTCCATCACTCTCAGACAACCAAGTTTCTGTAACACCTATCACATCGTAGTTACTTGTTAGTGCAGTAGCTTTAAGTTCTAACATTTTGTTTCTGAGACTTCTAGCATTAAGATGAATACATTTAATAGCTGTCTTACCTGAGTTGTTGCCTTTGTTTTGATGTGGTCTCCCTTCTGTTTTTTTGTTTTCTCCCCCCTTCCTTTCTAGTTTAAATGCTTCTGGACCTCCTCAAGGATCGTTTCTCCGAGTAGATTGGTTCCCTTTATGTTTAAGTGCAGTCCGTCCCACCTATATAGATAATCCTTGTTGTAGAATGTGCTCCAATGATGAAGAAAGGTGAAGTCTTCCTGTGTGCACCACGATTTCAGCCATGCATTTTGATTTTGTATTTCCAGCTGTCCATATGGTCCTTTGCAAGGTGCCAGCAGTATCCCAGAAAATACCACAGATTTGGTCTTGTCTTTTAGCTTCCTAGCTCTCTGAATTTGTTTTGCAGGGATCTTGGTCTGTCTCTTCCAATGTCGTTTGTACCGAAGTGGACGACTACTACCGGGTCGTCTCTGGCGAGGGTCACCCCCACTGCAATCTACACCTGTATTTAGCCTGGCCCAACATGATGTACTGTGGCAGAACAGCGGGTACACTTACTACATATGCCAATCACTCAGCTTCTTATTCGCTTTATGTATCTATGTTGAATAGGTAGCCTTGCATTTAACGGGTTAAATCACATTGTGCTGCTGATTTCTCTGCAGGTACCTGGCGAGGGGCAACCCTCCTGCAAGTCCCATTTGTACTTAGTTCTGCCCCTGTGGGTCTTGCAGAGGGGTTGCCCCTTGTCAGGTACCAGCAGAGAAATCAGCAACCCAAAGTGATTTAACTCTTTAAATGCAAGGTTACTTCTTCAATGTAGACAAATACATTTATGCACTTAAAAGCTTGCGAATAAGAAGCTGGCGAATAAGCCAACTTCAGCCTTGTGTTTTACAGTGTAAATGTATGAAAAGAAGACAGACGTAGCCATAATACGGTCAAATTTAATGTCACTTCTGTTAATGTCGCACTGTGCTTATTCTCATCAAATTGAAATGTCCCGGCCCGAATATAATGCATACTGTGACTTTGATGTTTTGTTTTTAAAATGTATTAATGACCAATGCATTGCTGAGTTTGTTGCGCTCAGGTATCAGGTGGTGTCTGGAATGATCCAAATGCAATTAAAACAGTGGGTGGAGGCATGAAATAAATATATTTATAACTTCTCTTATGCAATTATTTCAATAGCGATTAATACCCTTTGCGGTCCATTTCAATAAATTAAAAGTAAATCAGCTCATTTTTGCTGTTTAATCTACTATTTGTTAATAATACAAGTAAAACTTCAAAGAAAAGTTTGAAGTATCTGGTATTGCCAGGCAGTCTCCCATCCAAGTACCAACCAAGCACGCATATTATTATTATTATTTTTAAGCAGACACACTTGTCCAGGCCAACTTACAATTGTGACATACAATTAGCCATTTATATCATCAGGTTTTTTTTTTACTGGACCAATCTAGATAAAGCAGCAGTGTGTCCCCCACATGTGATTGAACTCACAAACGTCCAGTCAAGAACAAAGTGCTCTAACCGCTACTCCACAGATGCTGCAAGTGACGGATCACTAGTGTTTCGTTGTATAAGGCTACGGAAAATTCACAATTTCACGTATTTGATTGCTTACCGTGAGAAATGTAAATATTGTTGATTTCTGGCTGAGGTATGAAATCAGATTCCGAAACATGGCAAAAACTGCACGCTGTTTTTTTGTCAATTCCACCAAACTGGATGCAGCACAAGCAGTTTCTGCATATGGACAGGTTTTTACACCACAAAGACAAACCACGAGTGTTGAAACTGCAACAAGATGCACGATTATTATTATTATTATTATTATTATTATTATTATTATTATTATTATTTATTTTAACACAGCAGCAGTGTCCCCCACCTGGACGGTCAAGAGTCCAGAGCCCTAACCACTACTCCACACTGCTACCTATGCTGGCCTTCAACAAATAACTAGTTTTCTGCTCACAAGCTAGATAATTTCTGTGTGTCTGTGTGTGTGTGTCTGTGTGTGTGTGTGTGTGAGTGTGCGTGGGTGTGTGTGTGTGTGTGTGTGTGTGTATGCGTGTGAGTGTGTGCGTGCGTGTGTATGCGTGTGAGTGTGTGCGTGCGTGTGTGTGTGCGCTTTTGTGTATGTGTGTGTGTGTGTGTGTGTGTGTGTGTGTGTGTTGGTATCTACTGTTGACACAGGAACTACCATTAAAAGTTTCAACCTCGGTGACTTTTATGTGCTATTAATTTTAGGCAACTTGCAATATATATATATATATATATATATATATATATATATATATATTTTTTTTACATGAAACTTGCATTTTTTATATAGGTATATAAATGTCAATTGCTGTGGATTTAGACAAGGAAGCTACATGCCACTCTTGTGTGCAATTCCATTCTATGGTATCTACCAAACAAACAGGAAACTAGAAATTTTCAAACAGGAAATCGAAAATTTCTAGACTTGAGCAGCACCTTCAGGTTTTCAGCGAAAGCTGGTCAGGCTTGGATGTAAGCTTAAAAAATGAACAAATTTCAACAACTGCGCGGTGGTGCAGCGGGCTAAGGTTGTGTGCTCGTCAAGAACGTCATATTGCGAGTTCAAACCATGTTTTTTTTTTTCCTGCGATATGTGCGGTTTTAAAACATAAATAATTTGTTTAATATAAATGGTGTGGATATCAAACTGCTTGCACACCCTGGTATGTTTTGATGTTGACCAACATGAGGAATCACATAATTGGTAGATGTCCAGTTATTTAGCTTTTCTGTTTGAATAGTCGCTACACACCCTTAAAAAGTAGACGGAAGAGGGAGAAGAAGAAGAATAATTTTACCTTAGTTTGACGACTTATATCTCATTGTGTACAAGAGGTATGTACGTTTTTTTTTCACATTTGAGGTAAGAAAGTTTCAGACTTTTGATACTGGTACAGATGGTAATTCTAAGTGATTTAGTTTTGCCACTGCAATATGTTAAAAACAGCTAAACTCTTTGAGCTGTATAGAGGCTCTCGGTAGTTTCAAACAAGTTTTTCTAACTTGTACGAGGGACTACCGTTCCTCTCAATCTAAAGATGTTTTGAGTTGGATTTGTTGTTTTTTGGGATCTTTGTCCTGTCTTTCTATTGTTAAAACTCTGTTACAAGTTAATGATTACTTTCTTATTGTAGGAGGAGACTTTAATGGAGCTCTTAATCCTGTTTTAGACAGGTCCTTACAGGAACAGACAGCTACTCGCCTCCTATCTTCTCTATACCTTTTATAGGTCTTCTTCTAGAATCAATTATATTTTTATATCTCCTGCTCCTACTAACTCAATGTTAAGAATCAATATACCGCCCATTCTAATTTTGGACCATTCCCCAGTCTTTTGTAACTTCACTGCTGTCACTGTTCATTCTCGAGCCACTAGATGGTGCTTTAATTCTTACTCAATTAAATCATAAGCTAGAATAATTGTGATAATCCTCTGACTTTATGGGAAGTTACAAAAAAATATTTCGAGGAAACTGTATTGCCTTTTCATCAAATTTAAATTCCAATCAGAACAAACGGTTCACATATCTTGAAAATTAAATACAGATGCTAGAGAGAGAACAAAAGTTACGATTTTCAGATGAAAGAGCAAAGAAACTGAGTGTTCTCAAGGGAGAATTTTATGCATTGTCTATGACTAGAGCTGCATTTATTATGCACCACACTATACAAAAATACTACAAGGTGAAAAAATTGGCTCTAAAATTGAAGCACAATGAATCTAGGGCAGCCATTAATGCAAGGGGAAGGGTCTGTAGTCTGAGATCCAGAGGAACTTAACACATTTCGAAAATTGTATTCCAACCTTCACACTTCTGAAAGATTAACCAATACACAGAATTTTCGATCTTCCTAAAATTACAACAGAAGACAGTCAACTTTTGGAAGCCCCTATTATGTTGAAAGAGCTGAGAGATGCATTACAGTCCTTACAAAACGGGAAAGCACCAGTTCTTGACGCCTTCCCCCAGAGTTACTGTCACAAGTGACGAATTTTAAAGGGGTTTTTGTGTACTGTTGTTTTTTTTTATTTTTCTCTGGAATCTGCTCCTCTTAACCCCCAGTTGGTTTTATGTGTTGTGAAACGATTGCACCACTCATGGGTTCGTGCCCCTGTAAAAACTACGACCCAGCACACAGAAATGGATTTTCAAGCGCGGTTGCGCTAATATTTTAATAAACACAAAAATAAATACAGCAAAACAAAACAAACACCTAACTCCGATTTGGAGCACTTACTACGCAGGTAATTTCCCTGACTAACTTGCAGGACGGCTAAGCCGTTTACCTGGCATACAAACAAAAAAACCCTACAGGTTTGCACAGCACTTACTTCAAGGACTGCTCGGAAGCAGAGCACCTCTCCTGCTTCCTTCTACTCAGCAGCCTAGAGCAGACTAACTGCTTCCCTTAAATACCCTGCACCTGGCTCTAATTTAATAATAAGCACCAGGTGCAGGGAATGATTCATAATAAAACAATTAACAAATCAATTAAACAATAAAGTAAAACAATTAAACAATACAAAAAGTGCATTTTTTCCCTTCAGGGAGGTTTTAACCCCCTCCCTGCTGTCTCACACATCCCGCTGCCTTACAGTGTGTTGTGGCTGGCTGTGAGGTAGAGCATTTTCTCCCCAGCAACTGGAAGTCCTGCCTGGTTAGCGCCACAGCCAATGGCAGTCCAGGCAGGACTATATAAGGGGTTGGATTTGAGAGCAGGCGAGGAACATGGAAGACAGGAGGAACCAGGAGGAGTGTGTGCAGGCAGGGCGCGTAGCCTTGGGGAAATATACTGTGCAATACCTTGGGAAAACGATCATTTGGCAACAAGAACTTTGTTGTGGGGACGGACTCGCACTGGGACAATATCCAGGAACGGGTTTGGGTTTTTGCTTGTTTCTTTTGTTGGGTTGGGACAATATAGGGAGGTTGGCTGTATTTTTTTCGACTTGTTTTGTTGTGTTTTTTTTTTTCTTTCTGGCTACTGTATACTATCATTGGTGGGTGACAATCATTTTATCATTTAAGGATTTCGCAAATACGTTTTTTTTTTTGGATTTACAACAAATAGCGATTTATTTTTGGACGCTCGTTTTTTGTTTGTTCTCCTTGGTGGAGCAAGGGACGGGTGTAACTGCTCGGGTCCCAGTGCTTAATCCGGGATGCTTGGGCCCCCCGTGGATCCTTGATAGGAGGCACATTTTTTCCTTGATTTCTGGAAGAGGGGAAAGAACAATTAATCGTCCATGCAAATTGTTTTGTCTGTATTGCTTACCTGTACTGGCTGGCCCCCTGCACCACCGTTAGAGTGTGCTTGAGGCCTCCAGTGGTTCACCTACCTTGCCTTTAGGTTTGGAGTCCAGCTTCCAGGTTGGGTCCGGTGGCGGCAGACGGAATCGAGGCGAGGTCCATGGAGCGTGGTGAGAGAGAGAGAGAGGAGAGAAACACAGGGTTAGAGATCGGTCGAAGGGAAGTGACCAGAACCTTTGGGGTGGAAGGTGGAGTTTACTTACCTATATTTCAGTTCCTGATGGCCCTTTTCTTTGCCCCACTCTCCTGTCTCAGGTCCTTCGGAGGCGGCAGCCGATTTGCAGTGGCGAGATCCAGTAGGGGGTGACGGCTCCTGCATCGGTGGGAGGCAACAGCGGTGGACCGAACGAGTCGGGGGAAACCGTGGGAGGGCGGGGTCTACTCCCCCCTGGACTATTTCTTTTGTTCTTTGTTTGTTTTGTCCGTAGTGCATGAATATTTTTTTTGAGACCATGACCAACAGGAGGGGACTGCCTAGTGTGTGGAGTTTTCTTTTATTCCTTTTTTTTTGGCACTCCCTTTTGGAATTTTAACGTACCTTTTTTTGTATTTTGGAGTGGTTTGGTTTTAGTACTTTTTTTAGTACTGTTGAGAACAATAAAAATTGTTTTATCAGACGCCGTTCCATTGTGTGTGTGTGGAACCCGGGGGACAAAGAACCTACACAGGGGAACAAAATAACTGTTCGGTTACTAAGGTCCTTGCCTTACCAAAAACAATGTGGCGCAGTCGTCAGCTACATAGGTACACTAGCTAGATTATCTCAGGTCACCCTACCCGTGACACTACTATTGGTAATTTGGGACATGGTTGGGCCATTGATTTTAAACTCCATTAATCACACTATTCAGTCTGGTACATTCCACAGAGACCAGAAAACAACATTGATTTGTCTCTTATGAAAAAAAAGGTAAGATCTGCATGATTGTTCTAGTTATCGTCCTGTTTCCATCATTAATAGTGAATTAAAACCGTATGCCAGGGTTTTAACCCTGTTTTTTAACCCTAACTCTGCATTCCCTCCCACCCCCTTACAGTGCCTTGCATAAGTGTTCACCCCCCTTGGACTTTTCCACATTTTGTAGTGTTACAACCTGGAATTAAAATGGATTTAATTAGGATTTTCTGTCACTGATCTACACAAAAGAGTCCATAATGTCGAAGTGGGGAAAAAATCTACATATTTTTCAAAATTATTTACAAATAAAAAACGGAAAAGTCTTGATTGCATAAGTATTCACCCCCTTTGCTGTGACACCCCTAAATAAGCTCTGGTGCAACCAATTGCCTTCAGAAGTCACATAATTAGTTGAATGGAGTCCACCTGTGTGCAATTAAAGTGTCACATGATGTCAGAAGAAATACACCTGTTTCTGGAAGACCCCAGAGTTTGTTAGAGAGCATATCGAAACAAACAGCATCATGAAGACCAAGGAGCTATCAAAACAAGTCCGGGATAAAGTTCTGGAGAAGCACCAATCAGGTTGAGTTATAAAAAAAAAATATCCCAAACTTTGAACATCCCCCGGAGCACCGTTAAATCCATTATTAAAAAATGGAAAGAATATGGCACAACCGCGACTCTGCCTAGAGAAGGCCGTCCACCAAAACTCAGTGACCAGGTAAGGAGAGCATTAGTCAGAGAAGCAACCAAGAGGCCAATGGTAACTCTGAAGGAGCTGGAGAGATCCACAGCTGAGATTGGGGAAACCGTCCATGGGACAACTATAACCCGGACACTCCACAAAGCTGGGCTTTATGGAAGAGTGGCGAGAAGTAAGCCATTGCTGAAAAAAACTATATCAAATCCTGTTTGGATTTTGCCAAAAGGCATGTGGGAGACACAGCAAACATGTGGAAAAAGGTTCTAGAGGAAAACCTGTTTCAGTCTGCAAGAGACCTGGGACTGGGGTGGAGGTTCACCTTCCAGCAGGACAATGACCCTAAACACACAGCCAAAGCTACACTGGAGTAGTTTAAAAACAAGAACCTGAATGTCTTAGAATGGCCCAGTCAAAGCCCAGACCTCAATCCGATTGAGAATCTGTGGCAAGACTTGAAAATTGCTGTTCACCAACGGTCCCCATCCAACTTGACAGAGCTTGAGCAATTTTGCCAAGAAGAATGGGCAAAAATTGCAGGATCCCGATGTGCAAAGCTGGTAGAGACTTACCCAAAAAGACTCACAGCTGTAATTGCTGCCAAAGGTGCTTCTACCAAGTATATTTTTTGTTTAATTTAACTTTTGTGTTACAATAAAAAATATTTTGCACCTTCAAAGTGTTAAGTATGTTGTGTAAATCAAATGGTAAAAATCCCAATTAAATCCATTTTAATTCCAGGTTGTAACACTTCAAAATGTGGAAAAGTCCAAGGGGGGTGAATACTTATACAAGGCACTGTACAAGCAATGGAAGGGGCAAGGCAACACAAGCAACCACAGACAGCCATCATCAGTTACGATGAACAAGATACAACTCTGGGGGAAATGTACTCTACAGATAACACAAGACATTACAGGTATTACAGCACAACGTATACAGCCCAACTGTGACGGTGAGGCCTCCCATTAAACTGTTCTTACCAGAATGTGCCTTTCAGAAGGTGCATTCTGGGTAGAGAGAGAAATGCGTACGGATATTTAGGGAAGTACTGATAAAAAGTGCACGCTGTCTGCTGGAGACCTGGTTGTGGTAGGACACTGAGGTGTTTAAGCTCGTATACAAAGGGTTAAAGTGATGGAAAAATCATAACTGTTGTCTTGTTTTGTGCAAGGATTGCTGGTAGTGTGCTACTGATATATGTATTCGAAACTGGAATGTTTAGCTACAATGATTTAATTAAATGATTGCCAAACATGTGTCTGCAAAGCTTATCGTATGCATTGTAACCAGAGTAGTGAATGCTGTGGCAAAAGGCAGCGTGACGCATTTGTAAGGGGGGGGGGTCTTTCTCTCGCAGTTAATTTTACTGGATAGGGATTTGTTTATATCTATGTGTGTGTGTGTGTATATATATATATATATATATATATATATATATATATATATATATATATATATATATATATATATACTGTATATATATAGTGCTGGCGTTCTCTTAACTATAACTAAAATAACGAGTCAGCACACAATTGAATTAGTTCGGATTTCTCTTTTTCTTTACTGCTGCAGTTTAAATAGCGGATCGGCAGCTGTGCATATTTTTAATGCACAATTACATAGGCATTAACACAAGAAAAGAATACAAAAGAAAAAGAATATATATACATTTGGCCAATAAAACTATAACATAAATGTAGTACTTTTTGCGGTACCACTTTAGCAACACGTGTGCCTTAAAACAATAAGTTTCTTGAATTAACACTCATCTGATCCTTAAAGCAATGTCCAGTGTGAAGTCTTGATCGCAGTTCAATGTAGTTTTTCAATCTAATTAAAATATTGAGAACTAAAATATTCCTAGCCTTCTCAGCTACTTCAGGTCTTTTATTAAGGATTTGATCCGAACACCACAGACACACATCACAGCCTGGCGGCATCCATCTTAGTTTTCTACATTCACTGGAGAGCCTGTTGTATTACTAAACTAACCAAAACAACCACAATCAAATAATTGGATTGGTTACTAATTGTAATTTCTTTAAATAACTCTAAATTTCAAATAAACATTCTCGATACACTGAATTTATAAAACATATTTACTGGTAAAATGCAGTATTATGAATTACTACAGATATACAGTACATGTATTGAGTACAGTGTACACTGCACAGGTTTAAGGTTTAACATAACTTTCAAGTAAAGTTGAATATTACTCAAATTTCAGAAACATCAACTAAAGTTAATTTGGCAACACTTACCTAAAATAAAATATTGAGAACTAAAATATTCCTAGCCCTCTCAGCTACTTCAGGTCTTTTATTAAGGAGTTGATCCTAACACCACAGGCACACATCACAGCCTGGCAGCATCCATCTTAGTTTTCTATATTCACTCGAGAGCACGTTGTATTAAGGGTTTTAAAGGTATGTTGCCAAATTAAAACAAGTCTGCCGACTAAATATTAATAAAGTCTTATTTTGATTTAATTAACTTTTTAACAGTAATAAAACAACTCTAGTCCTTTGTTAGTAACACTGTATTCTGTTGTTCATCCAGTATAACACTGAAAAACTCTCATACTGACATGACACAGCACGTTTCTCTCGCCCATGTAAACACATTTTCATAACAGTGTACCTCATACACTTCCATTTTTGCAGGTGACAATATCTTTGTGTCATACATCTGTCACATGGGTGTCCTGTTTTTAAAGTGCTCCCGTTCCCCCTATACATGTTACTATGAATGCTAATGCCGGCCCATCACCCCTTCCTCCCTAGCAAAACACCGTATTATGCCATTGAACATCTGCAATTCATACAACAGAAAGTTATGCTACGACATAGATTCATATTACTATTGGTAGTCCTTCTGTCATGCACCTGTGTCTCACAATCTACCATACATATGCACTTCCCCTCATGTTGCCCTTCATGCAGTTCCCCACCCAACTAACTGACGCACATCAAACATGTAGATGCCACACAAGACATTGATCATGGCAGTGGAATTCTTAGAGGTACAGTGTGATGTTGGTGCCACTATTATGCATCTCTCTCCTACTAGACCTGCATAAGCAGTGCCCAGATATACACGACACACTGGCATGGCAGTAGACCTCTTACACCTAGTGGACCATGATGATGGATGTCTCTTGTGTTATCTGCAGAGAGTTGTACGTTGTTTGTCTTAACTGATGATGGCTGTCTGTGGTTGCTTGTGTTGCCTTGCCCCTTCCAGTGCTTGTAAGAGGGTGGGAGTTAGGGTTAAAAACCGTAGCATAGCATTTCTCTACTTTTGTCATTTTAATATGAACCCTAATTGATGCATTAACAAAGTTTTTGCCAAGAAAATCTTTCCTTTTTGAGAATATATTTATAGCTAGAAAACCTGTATATTGTATTATAGAGCACAACAAGTAAAAGTGGCTATATTTGTATCTACAATACACGTGATTCGTTTTTCTTCACCTATTCACACAAAGTGTTTAGCAATCTTAGCCCCACCCAGTGGCTGCACTGTGATTTACTGGGCCCTGGTGCAAGACTAGACCCCCCCCAAAGCACAGCTCTGCTGCAGCACAATGTAAAGAAAACCTTTTGAAATTAATGTTATCAAGTACAAAACTTAGTACGAAAATGTTTCTGTAGAACAAAAAACACATGTGCATGTCAAAACTTGGCCCAAGCGAAAACATAATTCGATGAACAAACTTAACAACTTAATATCCCAAAAGCATTCCAAAAGACGTTAGTTAAGGTGGAATTTTGTGAGGTAGACAGACTCCGACACGTTCAGCTTGTTCCATGTGAAAATCAATGAACTGTATACTATTCATGAAGATCTCTAACCAATCGCCTTTCCTTTTTGTAATATTAGATTATTTTTTATTCTGACCAACACAATTTTAACAATTTTGCACCTTTTTTATTCTTAAATAAAATCTTGTTTTATATTTCTGACACGTGGTGTGAATGTCGATTATTGTCAAGGGAATCCGAGTTCAACATGATCCTGAACTTAAATAAGGTATATCTCATTTCTCACATTTTGACGTCCGAGTGGGCAACTAGAGACTAATTTTATATTTAAATAAATTGTATACCTAATTCACTACACATGTACAGCTGTAACTGGTCTATTAGAAGACAGTTAATTAGCAGTGAAGGTGCACTCCACTTTAACCGGCTCCAAGGGACAATGGAAATCAGTACTTTGCTGTATGAAACTGCGAACAGAAGTACTTTAAATATAAACAATACAAGAAAGCTTAACTGCCAAAGAACGGGAGCTTATTATTTATACAAAACACGCCCCTGTGGGCCGTACAATGTAATAAGTAGTAGGGCCTACCATTTTACAAATTTATATTTTCGCTAAATGTAATTATAATTGTATACGTTATACATTTTAAACTACAACAGCTGTGCCAACAAAAACATAGAATAAAAGTAAATAGCAACTGTTTTTCCTGCCGGATGTCACAAATGCCGTCATGACTGTCATATGCAAAATATTTACCTGTGGAACAGGAAAACTGTACCTAATAAAATGGTACTGTATGTATTAAACTGCACGTATTAAACGCAAAAGACATGTCTATGGAACAGGAAAACTGTATGTATTAGACAGTATATACGTCATAAACAAGTCTGTTTTAACCAGAGTAATTCCCCATTAAAACCCATGTTGTTTGGCAGGGACATTGCTTCTCAATACATTGTAAATGGATCTGCGTTCTAACAGGATCCGTTATAAGTGGAGTGCATCTGTACAGCTATGGCCAAAAGTTTTGCATCTCCTTATTTAATTAAATAATTTTGCTTCATGGAGTCAAATGAAGCCTGTGGAATAATGATACGTTAACATACTGAATTACATACCGCTTTGTAGTTTTCCATACTTAACAAAAAACTGTGACATTTAACCACTTCAACACCATGACGTACGCACGTACGTCAATTGAAAACCCTCTTACAGTACCATGCCGTACCTGCGTCGTCAAGTTTCCCAAGCGATTCCAATTGTGGGCGTTAGAAGACTGAGATATATTGCAGGAAGCCACTCAGCTTTTACAGTATATATATATATATATATATATATATATATATATATATATATATATATATATATATATATATATATATATATATATATATATATATATATATATATATATATATATATATATATATATATATATATACTGTATATATATATAGTATAAATTTATAAAAAAAAATAATTTTTTATTTATTATTAGTTTTACTTGTTTAGTTATAGCTGATATAGTTTTTACGTGGTCTTTGTATAATGAGTGAAGTTGGTTCGGAGGATTTCAATATCAGCAACAGTGAAGCTGACTTATCACTCAGTGATTATGATGAAGAGGATGTGGAGCCAAGATCAATACAAACTGTACGAACAGAAGAGCATGCAGCTACTTTACAGGTAAGCCAGCTGCAAACGGGAAGCTGTTTGGTTTGAAATGGCAGTGCTGTGACGAAATACTATCAAAACACAGCACTGGGTACAGGCAATGCGGCAGCCAGATCCATCACAATGCCTGTGCAAAGTAGCTGTGTACACGCATTTGTGACTATCCCTCCAACACAAGCGAAGCAGACACCATAAAAAAGGTACAGCGGTTGCGAAGGCAATCCCGGGTTATGTTGTATTGAACATTTCAATAAATGGCACAGTCGATACTGGCACACATTTTTATTTGATAATTACTGTTTACCGATTATTATTGTTATTATCATTATTAGCAGAGAGGGAGCTGCATCTGAACAGTTGAATGTCTTCGTGCAGCAGGAGACAGTCGTCGTAAAAGAAAGTAATGCTGTTCCATTCTTTTAGTATGACATCATTGAGGGAATCAATGGAAGGGATCAAGAGAAGAAGATAGGAGATGAAATCTCTTCCTTGAGGAATTATCCTCATTGCGTAGTTTAAGTGGCCTAGGAGGGACAGAAGACTATGTTTGGCAGGAGGGGGACCAGACAGAAAAGTAGAAATAATAGATACCAACGACATGCAGTCAGTGGAAGCAGAGGAAGCACTGCTTACCCTGTTCAAATGAAGAAAATGTCATTTTTTTAAATTTCAATTATTGGCATATATTTATTATTTATTTACACAAATTACATATTTTTGCTTTATAACTAACATTGTGTACTTTATTGTGTCATTTTCGACTCCCTCTATCGAGAGAGCTAGCTGGCTGGCTGTGCTGTATGTGCGATCAGTGCTGGAAGCAGAAATTCTAACTGCAGTCCTCAACCTCATTAACAGCCACTGTACTACTGTTAACGCATGTGTAGTAAACTGCACACTGTTCAAGCCGTACTGGAAGCACTGCTTCTCAATGATGTAATGCTTTTATCCAGTTCCAAGTAACCAATCCTGTTACAGCTAAAGAAAATACGTTATTAATATCGTGCAGTGAACTTCAGTAAAATGGAGATGGACAAGTTGAAGGCGTTTGTGAGAGCAAATTTTGACAAAAAAAGAAAATTGTTGAAAATGGAAGATCAACACCCGATCTTCCAGACGTGCACACAAGGAAGGGCCAGAAGATACGTAGGTCGTTCAGTCGTGAGTGGTACACCAGAAAAGATTGGTGGTGCGGCTGTGCTACCAGTAATAGATTGTTCTGTTTTCCTTGCCTCTTATTTTCCACCACTAAAAATGCCTGGACAGATGCAGGGTTCAACGACCTTAACAATTTTACGAAAGCCACCACTAAACATGAAACATCAGCAGTCCACATTCAGTGCCAGGTGTCTTTAAAAACCTTTGGGACAGCTAAGATCGATTTGGCACTAGATGAACAAAAGATAATCCAGACCGATCAGCACAATAGAAAAGTGACTGAAAATCGAGAGATCATGAAAAGACTAATTGATGCAACATGTTTTTTAGTTAAACAGGAGCTGGCTTTTTGGGGGGGGGACGAGAGCACTACATCAAATAATAGGTGGAATTACGTTGAGTTGTTGCAACTTCTGGGCAAATTTGATGAAACCTTAGCCTCACATCTCCAATCATCATCTGTGTTTTCTGGCTTGTCAAATAGAATACAGAACGATCTAATTGAAGCAATTGCCGAAGTAGTTAAGAATAACATCAGAGAAGAGATTAACAAAGGCCCCTTTGTTGCGGTCGAGGTCGATGAATCAACAGACATTTCTAATATCGCACAAGCATCTCTGATTTTGCGTTATGTGCTGAATGATCAAGTTAAAGAGGCATTTATGGGATTTGATGATGTCAGTGGTGACAGAACAGCGTCAGCATTAGCGGACTATGTAATTAAGAAATTGGAAGATTACAACTGTGTACAAAAGCTGGTTGCACAAACGTATGATGGAGCCATTGTCATGTCATCGGAACTAAATGGGTTACAGGCAAAGATTAAGCAAACAGTACCAGAGGCAGCATTCAACCATTGTTATGCTCATAAATTGAACCCAGTGCTATCTCAGTCTACAAATCGCATATCCGAATGCAGCATTTTTTTCAAAACTGCAGAAGGGGCTTGTATGCTTATTTTAACAAATCTGCAAAGCGTACAAAGCTCCTTGATGAGGTTGTGCGACGGCACATTCCACGGGCTGTGTCCACAAGATGGAACTCTCACCACTCAGACCTATTGGAGATGTTCAAATTAATTAAAGACAACGCTGATTATTGGGACTCGGACTCTCTGATGATGGCAGAGGGATTTCGTAAGTGGCTATCAAAAGCATCAACTGTTTTTCTATTGATGGTTTTTGGAGTTTTTTCCAACGAAACGGACGCACTTTTTAGAACTTTACAGACAAAAATAATGGACATTGGGTACTGCTTACAGAAACTCGAAAGCACCAGTATTTGCAAAACAAGCGCCACTCATTTGAAACATTTTTTGAGAGATATGAACACAAATGCAACGAATTGTTGATCAGAGAAAGTGCCTCACGTTCCTCATCAAGTCTCCCAATCAAAACAGAAAGGGAACTCCTCTTCTTAAAAATCTTTGATACCATAACACAACAAATGCAAGTTCATTACAGCAACTTTAGAGAGCTGGAATTCATTCGCCTGGTTGATGGCAAACAATTTCGTGAAATGTCACAAAATTTTGATGAGAAGAGCTTTCACTCCCTGAGCCAAACAGTTCCCCAAGCAACAAAGCTACTCCAATTGATAATAACATTACCAGCCACAACGGTGTCAGTTGAGAGAGGTTTTTGCGAAGAAAGGGAGAAGAATGGAATTAATCTACAAATAACGAGTGAGTAAATCATTTTAATTTGTAAATGTAAAACATGTTTTCCAGTTTCCCATGCTTATAATTTACAATTCACCCCTGGTAATATGAAACTGACAGTCTATGGGGTTGTTTACTTGCCAGCTGATTTCGTATAGGCTATTTGTTTTCAATAGGCTACATGACTTAGCCTATATGGCGATGCATTATTGTAAAACGTGTTTTACCGCTGTTATTTAATTTCATTCGCCATAATACATTTATTGTGAACCCGACACGCTGTCATTAATTTTGAATTTAAGGCGTAACTTTAAAAATTACCTGAAGGTTTTAGGAGTAAACATAACATAATAATGTGTCCTTGTGTGGCGGAGTGTCCCGCCCCTATTTATTATTATTTGTATTTGTTTGCTCGGCGCGGATAAAAGCGGCGTCTTTTGTTATTGTTTTTATATTTATATTTAAAAACCTCGTGAGGATGCATGACTGATCAGCTACTGATTCTTTAACTAGCTGACAGTCATGCATCCTACCTAACGCTGCAGAACTGTGGCCGAGGGGTAATAAGATAACAACTAGTTAACCCCTCGGCAGAGTATAAGAACCAGCAGTTGTCCGTTCTGCAGGTGGAGTGTTGGAGTAGAGAATAATGGGAGAGTGGAGAGAGGCTGCGTAGAAGACATAAAAACAATTGCTAAAACGTGCTGGTTTAGCCAGCACGCCACTTATTTGTTTGTCTGTTTATTCGTTTGGCCCTCGTGCCCTTTGCTTTGGTTTGTTGTTTTGTTTAAATCTTTTGTTTTTGTTGTATTTATTAATAAATACGCTGAGTGCCGTTGCACTCAGCTTCACCCGCCCATCCATTGTTTTGGTTTCAGTTACTTCCTGGTCTGTGACGTCATCACACTCACCACTGCGAGCCAGCCTGCCACACCTTGTTAAAAAATCTTGTCTTGTAGTCTGCTTCCCCAGAGCTTTACCCCACCACACGTGCCTGATAGATACAATACAATTTTTTTTTTTTTCTCCCCAGGGAAGCAAGGCTGAAAAAGACTGGGAATCCAGGGTGAAGCCTAGAAACTCGATGGAAGTGAGAGGACCCAAGGTCTTTTCTGATGCTAGGGGGATGCAGAGATTTGAAAATAACGATTTGAGGATCGTTAGGTTCTGGGCAGGGGAAGCGTGGGGAAAATCAATTAGAAGAAAATCATCCAGGAGATGCAGCAGAAAAGGAATGCTGTAGTTATTAAGGAGGATCCAGCACAACGCTTCTGACAGGGCATCGAATATCTTCGGGCTGCTTCTGCAGCTGAACGTCAGACGAACAGAAAAGTAAAATTTTGAACACCACTGTACTCCGAAGAGGTGTCAGAGGGCAGGATCAATGGGACAGGTTCCTTCATTGAAGTTATTACAAATCTGGTGCGCTCCAGAATATGTAGTATTGCGACCCTGACCGTCTTTTGATCTGGAGAGGATGAAAAGATGAGGAGGATTGCGAGAGAGGGATATGAGGGGACGGGGTGGAGGGTCATAAGAACATAAGAACATAAGAAAGTTTACAAACGAGAGGAGGCCATTCGGCCCATCTTGCTCGTTTGGTTGTTAGTAGCTTATTGATCCCAGAATCTCATCAAGCAGCTTCTTGAAGGATCCTAGGGTGTCAGCTTCAACAACATTACTGGGGAGTTGGTTCCAGACCCTCACAATTCTTTGTGTAAAAAAGTGCCTCCTATTTTCTGTTCTGAATGCCCCTTTATCTAATCTCCATCTCTCTTGTGACCCCTGGTCCTTGTTTCTTTTTTCAGGTCAAATAAGTCCCCTGGGTTGACATTGTCTATACCTTTTAGGATTTTGAATGTTTGAATCAGATCACCGCGTAGTCTTCTTTGTTCAAGACTGAATAGATTCAATTCTTTTAGCCTGTCTGCATACGACATGCCTTTTAAACCCGGGATAATTCTGGTTGCTCTTCTTTGCACTCTTTCTAGAGCAGCAATATCCTTTTTGTAACGAGGTGACCAGAACTGAACACAATATTCTAGGTGAGGTCTTACTAATGCATTGTAGAGTTTTAACATTACTTCCCTTGATTTAAATTCAACACTTCTCACAATATATCCAAGCATCTTGTTAGCCTTTTTTATAGCTTCCCCACATTGTCTAGATGAAGACATTTCTGAGTCAACATAAACTCCTAGGTCTTTTCATAGTTCCTTCTTCAATGTCACTATCTCCCATGTGATATTTATAATGCACATTTTATTGCCCGCATGCAATACTTTACACTTTTCTCTATTAAATTTCATTTGCCATGTGTCTGCCCAATTCTGAATGCCGTCTAGATCATTTTGAATGACCTTTGCTGCTGCAACAGTGTTTGCCACTCCTCCTATTTTTGTGTCGCTCTGCAAATTTAACAAGTTTGCTTACTATACCAGAATCTAAATCATTAATGTAGATTAGGAATAGCAGAGGACCTAATACTGATCCCTGTGGTACACCACTGGTTACCTCACTCCATTTTGAGGTTTCTCCTCTAATCAGTACTTTCTGTTTTCTACCTGTTAACCACTCCCTAATCCATGTGCATGCATTTCCTTGAATCCCTACTACGCTCGGTTTGAGAATTAATCTTTTATGCGAACTTTGTCAAAAGCTTTCTGGAAATCTAAATAAACCATGTCGTATGCTTTGCAGTTATCCATTTTCAATGTTGCATCCTCAAAAAGTCAAGTAGGTTAGTTAGACACGATCTCCCTTTCCTAAAACCATGCTGGCTGTCTCCCAGGATATTGTTACCATATAGGTAATTTTCCATTTTGGATCTTATTATAGTTTCCATAAGTTTACATATAATAGAAGTCAGGCTTATTGGTCTGTAGTTACCTGGTTCGGTTTTGTCTCCCTTTTGTGGATCGGTATTACGCTTGCTATTTTCCAGTCTGTCGGTACAACCCCTGTGTCAAGAGACTGTTGCATGATCTTGGTTAGCGGTTTGTAAATAACTTCTTTCATTTCTTTGAGTACTATTGGGAGGATCTCATCCGCCCAGGGATTTGTTTATTTTAAGAGCTCCTAGTCCCTTTAACACTTCTGCCTCTGTTATGCTAAAGTTATTTAAAATTGGATAGGAACAGGTCGACATGTGGGGCATGTTGTCCGTGTCCTCCTTTGTAAAAACCTGTGAAAAGTAATCATTTAATATATTTGCTATTTTTTTTTCTTCATCTATGATTTTGCCGTTTGTGTCTCTTAGACATTTGACCTCCTCTTTGAATGTTCTCTTGCTGTTATAATATTGGAAAAATATTTTGGAATTGGTTTTAGCCCCCTTAGCAATATTGATTTCTAGCTCTCTCTTGGCCTTTCTAACTTCCTTTTTGTTTTGTGTTTACAGTTCCAAGTACTCTTTCTGTGTACTTTGTTTTTGGTCCCTTTTAAACGCTCTGTAAAGTGCCTTTTTTCGCTGAATATTTTTTTTAATTGATCTATTAAACCATTTTGGCCATTTTGTTTTAGATTTAGATTTGTCTACTTTTGGGATGTAATCGTTTTGTGCCTCTAGTATTACATTTTTAAAAAACAACCATCCTTTTTCTGTGGATGTTTTCTCTATTTTACTCCAATCTACTTCTGTTAGTCTCTGTTTCATACCTTCATAGTTTGCTTTTCTAAAATTGTAAACCTTAGCTTTAGCAGCAAATGGTGGGGTGGGGTTAGCTTTAGCAGCAAATGGTGGGGTGAGCGGTGGAACAAACTCGCCCCGGCAGTCGGGATAGAACTCGCATATGATGTCCCTGAAATGGCCGAGAGCTAGAATGAACTCGGAAATGGAAGTGTTTTGAATAAGCGGGGGTCGGAGGTTTTACGTGTAACTGAGAGGTCGGTGCACTGGACCACCCTGTTACTGATGGAATCTAGTGTGTTAGTGAGTAGTGAAACAATGTTAATATCTGCACCTGCTAAAATCTGGTTGCGTAGGCCAAGGGACACGGGTACAGAATTTTTTAGGGAAAAACCAGACACTGCAGAGGGAGAATGTAAAGGGTGGTTATTGAAAAACTGGAGCACTGAGGGAATTGAGGGGTGCCGGCAAAAAGGCCGGTAGGAGGACGGAGCAGCTATGGGGGGAAAGAAAAAAGAGAGCTGGGCCTGGCTGAGGTGAGAACACAGAACCTGCTAATGGGGCTTGCTGGGAACCCAATGTAGAAGTAAGGAATACAGGTGCTTGCTGTGAGCCTGGGAAAGGAACCGCTGGGAAGGAAGGAAGAGTGGACAGAAGAGCGGGGCCCTGCTGGACAGCCGTTTGATGTAAGGAATAGAAGGGGGCTGTGTTGCCCTGTTGAAAGTTTGTAGATGAAAAGGTAGAAGGAATATTAGACAGAGAGGGAACCACTAGGGGGGACTGCTGGATGCCCATAGTGGCCAGAGAGGTCACTGCAGGGGCCTGCTGGATGCATGCACTGAAGGGGGTCGGGTGCGGGGTGTAACCTGAAAGGTTACAATTGCTTGTTGGACACCAGTGGCGGATGTCGAAATCCCGGGATGGATCGTGGGAGCAGCCGCTCCTAACTGTAAAAATAGGCTCTAGATCTAAATGCTCAAAACTGCTGATGAGCCGAAAGAAGAACAAAATTTCACAGAGAAAAGATCACTATGGGGGCCTGCTGGATGTTCACTAGAGGGCCGCTTGCTTCAGCACACTGGGCACTGAGGCAGGACGATCCCAGAGTAGCGTACCTCCTCCATGAAATCTGCGCCAACAGCTCCAGGACCTGAGCCATCTGTGCCTTCATGTCCATGATGTCCCTCGCCTGTCTCGATCGTTTGACCTGATTCACCATCTGTGGAGATGGGGAGCGGCTGTGAGAGGGTGGCGGCTTAGCCTGTGCACAGGGGATACCCTGCAAGGGGCTCTGGGACAGTTGGGGGAGGGGGGGAACCGGGGCTCCTAGGGCCTCAGACGGCCCGGTCATAGGGGATGAACATTCAATCCCCATGGCCCCCAAGTCTTCTGCAAGCACCTGGGCTAAAAGCCGCACAGATGTACAGATGTCGCAAAACGTCTCGTCCCCTAGGGCTAAAGTGGCGTGCTGGACACTCAAGCACCACGCCCACAATGTATGTCCATCCTCCTGGGGCATGTTCGCCCTGCAGGACGTACAAGCATGAAACCAAGACATTCCAGCTGGGGTATGACCCTGGCACTACACACTGTCTTGGACTTAGTGTAACCACGGGAGCGCCTAAGCACTGCATGTACCGTGGTACAAAAGCACCGAGAGCACCGCGTGCACCAAGGCGCTATGCGCGACCGAGGCAATCGAAAGAACTAGCACCACGTGCACAAAGTGCACCGTGTGTCCCGATCACTAAGGCGCTATGTACGCCAAGGCACCAAACCGCACCGTGTGCACCGAGTGCACCAAGTGCACCGAGTACCGTGTGCACAGAATGCACCAAGCACTGAGTGCACCGAGCACCGAGGTGCTATGGACAACGAGGCACCGATGCAGCGTGAGCACTGAGTGCACGAATGCCATGCGTAGCGGTTGCACCAAGCACCGACTGCACCGAGCACTGCGGCACTATGCGCACTGAGACGTCATGTGCACCGAGCACCGTGTGCACCGAGTACGCCGAGTACCGTGTGCACTGAGTGCACCGAGGCACTAAGCACAACGAGGCACTGAAGCGGCATGCGCACCGAGTGCTGTGTGTATTGGGTGCACTGAGCACCGAGGCACCGGCCAGCGCACTGAGCGCCGTGTGTACCGAATGCACCGAGCACCGAGGCGCTATGCACCTCAGCACGAATGCAAGGGAATTGCAGTCGACTCAGAGGAGTTCTTTCAAAAAGACACTATTTAGTGACACAGAAGCATACCTTACCGTAGGTGAGAGGCAAAAGAGGAAGTGAGCTCCACAGAGCGACTACTTATCCCCTCGGTAGGCGGGACCGAGGACGTCACTCCATGGCCTATCAGCAGCTCTGACATAAAATGCTCAGCGAATACCAACCTAAGGCGGGCATATCCAAAAAGTATTGGTTGGTGGTCATCTTCGACTTGAAAGGGAACTGTGTTTACAATCTCTCTTTACTACTTTCACCTGAAGAAGAGACCTTTGAGATCTTGAAAGCTTGTGATTACTTTTTGTTTAGTTAGTCCAATAAAAGGTATCACGTCTCCTTCTCTTTGTCTAATATATTTCAATGCAAGTTACAAAACTGCATAACTGAATACCGTGCTACTCTGCTACGATGCTTCACTGAAATATTCTGCTACTGTATGCATTAAATAAAATGATTAATTTAATTAGTGCTCCCCTCAGTTTCCATTCATGATAATCAAGATAAATCTATTGTGCATGTTCTTGCAAACCATCATCATCACCTCATCACCAGCACCTCATTGTCCAGTTTAAAAGATTTTAACCTGATTTGAGTTTAAACCAGTTGGCTAGCCGTCTGGAGAGGGACTTAAAAGAAAATTATTCAGAAACAATTGTATTTGGCATTCCCATAGGGGAGTCTAAAGAAAATGTCTTGCTAAGTTAAGTTAGGTCCATTCTGGGCAAAGTTACCACAAAGAAAAATTACTGAAACACAAATAAATAAACACACAAAAAATGTTCTTTAATTCCCACAGACCTGATATACTTCTCCATCTTCTGTCCCGACCTCTGTTTTATTTTCATATTTATCATGTTCTGAAATGATTGGCAAGCAAATTTGTTGTACCCCTTCAACTTCTTGAATATCATCACACTGACGTGGCCACTCTGGCAATCATCATTATACAATGTACCATGCTTAGATGTTACATATTGGTAAAATGAGTGGAAAACGTTACACACACAACATTAAAATTAGGAGAAGAGCTGAGAACAATGTTGATATGACTAAGACACTCTTGGAGAGTCAGAGTTAAAGCAACTTGATAGAGTGCACCTCCAGTATTCTATGTTTGACACCTGAGGTTGAAAGCGTCTTTTTTTTTTAAACCACTGACAATAGTATATCCTACTTTTAAAAAAAAAAAAACCAAAAAATATATATTACAGTGGCACATTAATGTTCAATCCTAATTTATTTACTTTATTAACTTTGATTAACACACAAATGTGGATGTTTGGTCTCGTGGGTTAGAGCTCTTGATATGGACCATTTCGTTCTGTTCAGTTGTGCAGATTCCAAGATCCGGATAGTGAAAAAATGGTTAAAAATATGGTATTTTTTTGCAGTTTTTTTCCACTCTCATGCACCCAAATGGGTTGGAATTGTTGTCTGAAAATATCAGAGCAACAAAGCAACTTTGGGTTATGAGCATGCTCAGTACATCTCTTCAAGTTAGATGTTTGATCATGACAAAAGAATTGGCCTCAAAACAAAAGAGGGTCCAATTTTTGTTTCGTCAAAAAGAAATTGGAATTTAATTTATTTTGTCATGAGAAGGACCTTTTTTTGTGAGCTGTCATTCTCACGAAAAAATAATTTGGACAGCTGTTGCCGGGTCCTCGGTGGATGTTTGCACCCGAGACAAACAGCGCTTTCCTAGGCAACAGTTCAAGGGACCTCCCTTACATTTTACTGGCTGGTATCTCTGCCCCTAATACCCCTAATTTTGTTCTTCTGCTTCCCCTTTACCAGAATATTTTATTGTATTTCCTGTGAAAACAGAAAAAACAACTGCCGGCCGAATGTCCATAAAAAAGAAGGAAATTATTTGCAAAAAACACTGTTAATGCACCAGTTAGGGTTGATATTAAAACGGCAAAAGAATTCTAATGACATGGCCAGTGTCTAGTGTGGCATCGACATGTTTGATGTGCTGTCAGTTTGTTGGGTGTCGGTGGGGAGCTGCATGCAGGCAACATGAGGGGAAGTGGATATGTATGGACGATCATGAGACACAGGTGCGACAGGAGGAGTACTAACAGTGCTGTAATGCAGATCTATGAGATGTCCTAGCATAACAGATTGTTGTGTGGAATTGGAGATGTTAAATGGCATAACACTTTTGCAAGGGAGGATGGGGTGTTGGGCCACCACTCGCATTCACAGTAACATGGAAAGGGGGAGGGGAGCACTTCAAAAACAGGACACCCATGCAACAGATGCATGACACAATGATATTGTCATGCCAAAATGGAGGCATGAAATTCACTGTTATGAAACTGTGTTTACATGGGTAAGGGCAGCACCGATAACACGGATCAACCAAGAGTTTCCCAGTGTCATACTGGATTAGCAACAGAATACAGACAGATGTTTAATGGGAGGGATGGCCTTATCGTCACAGTTGGGCTATATACGTTGTGCTGTCATACTAGTATGTTCTGTGTTCACAATTTCTCCAGTGTCTTAGGTCTATATTGGCAGATAGCACATACATGCATTCTGTAAATAGCCATCCTTATCCCCATGACCCCGTCAGCCTCCCAGTAGGTCTCTAGGGAGCACTTTTTTTAGGTACCTTTTGGAGAGACAATATGTACACTGCAAAAAAAAAATCTTATTTAAGAAATTTTTCTTATATTAACCCTTTGCAGATGGCCCATTATAATTTAAATCGAATTCGATCAATGGCGTAATTGCTTACTACGCGGTGATAAGTGTGTTATTTTTTTTTCAAATCAGCATAAAAACCTTCAGCAGACTTCAGACAATCAAACAAACAACAATTAGTCCGCTCTGTAGTTCAAGATCAATACTTTTATTTCATTTTTTAGCAATATATATATTTTTTTTCTGCTGAGGGATTCAGCAACCACAATGTGTTTTACAAGTACAAATAATTACCTGACAGCATACTAAATCACCCCAAATTTTTATAAACAAACAAAACATTTACTGTAGTGAAATATCTGTGTGACAAACTTCAGGCAAACCAATCAAAATGTATTTCACTAAAGCCCTTAACCAATAGAGTTGAGTTTTTGGACGCAGTGCAGCATTTCAGCATCTCTGGTTGCAGTGTTTACTCGAGATTACTGACCAATTCTTGACCAGAGGGGTTTCGAAATCATTTTGCAAGACCCAGAACACTTACTGATCCAAAAGAAATATGGTAGAAGACATTTTTGTAGAAGATGCTGATGGAATAAATGCCAGAAGGAGAGGAATATCTCTTGAATTACGAACTTCTACACACTGATATGAAGATTCTGAAGTAGATGAGCCTGTGAACGTTCTGGTTTTGCTTGTTTAGTTTTCAATAGATGTTAGTTATGTGAAGTAAGCCCTGGTTATAACTATACTAATGTGTACATGGATAGTACATTGTCCAATTGTTTAGTGTAGGCTAATGTGTTACACTTACAATATTGCATCAGACTTTGCTGTTGTTAGTGTTACCCTTTATTTTATTTATGTATTTTACATTTTTGGTTCTTTTTTCATTTTGCCATTTATGGTCCAATATAGTATATTACTTGTATAGCTATTAATTAGTTATTATAATTTAATATTTATTTATTTATTGTAAGGGATTATTTTTTGTATCGTATAACATGCAGCAGGTGTGATGGTAAACAGGAGCCCCTTACCCGCTGTCCTCTCTGGTATTGTAGAGGTCTCGGTGGCCTGGGTTTTTGTGTAACAATGCAGCTTGAACACGTGGTGCCTCCAGGGGAATATAGGTTCCCCCACCTTAACTCTCCAGCTGTATTTCTGAAGAGGTATTGTGCAGCAACACAGTCAATACTTCACTTCAATATTATAATGACCCCAAAACCTTTTTCCCTATAGTTAACTCAGAATATCATTTAACTATATAGGGGGCATTACTGTAGTAATAGTATTAACAATTATACACAGCTTATCATATATATATATATATATATATATATATATATATATATATATATATATATATATATATATATATACACAAATTACACAACAATAGTATACTATAACAACAATGATTGGGTTTATTATAGTAATATAGATTATATTGCTAAATAAATGCAGTTCAGTTTAAAGGGCAACAAACACTATAAAATAAAGAAAATGGTGCTATTCAATCTATATCCCTCCCACTGTGCACATGTATTGTTTGTTGTATTTTTTACAGTCAATGTTCCTGTTGTGCAGAACTAGTTCTGTGTTTTATTTCGTTGGAGTACTCTTATTTTCCACGAGGTTTGTGAATGTCATTGACTTGCAGGTGGAATGTATTTTACGTTATTAAACTGTCGTCCTTCTTTTTTGTTTTAGCCGCCAATTATTCATTCCAATCAAACGTAATTTTCCTCAAATTCACAATACACTTCCAGATATATTTTCTCACTATTCACAGAGGAATATCACAAAATTCAAACTGACCTGAGATCTGTTTTTCTCTTTTGTGGCGGCGTGGGCCAAGCTGCAGGGTCGGCCGTCTAGTCTGCAGTCAACGTGACTGTCCCCTGTGTCAGGCGGCGTGCAGCGTGAGCAGTGTCGTTTTATTCAAACTGGTGTTTTCTTTTTCATTTGTAGATGCATCCAGCGATTGGATACTAGGTATTTACAGATTTATTTAAACTGTAATAATTTTGACAGTGAAAGCGTCGCTCCACCGTCTGTATTGGGTCTTTCCGGTTATTTTTCCCGACCAGCTGCCAGACGTCTGTTTTCAGTCTCGCCTCTTCTCCTTCTCTCTTTCTCTCAGCTCAAATTGAGACGCACATCCTGCCCACGCGTCATCACAGGCAGAGGCACAGATTCCCTGCGGTCCTAAAGAGCTCAGTCACTCTACCGTAGCTATACAAATAACCTGCTTTGCTGAAGGGGGTTACATTCTCCCCTCTTTAAAATGTCTGATGCCCCCATCAGATTAACTTCTATACACGATCGGTACCGATCTGGTCTGGTCATGATCCAGTAGGAAATGCCCTGTGTATGTTTTCGAACGACATGTAGCGGTTCATCCCTAGAAGTACCTGGTGAATCATAAGTAAGGCGGACAATCGGCTTCACTTCACGACCACTTCGTCTTGGCTCTAAGGTCTTTGGCTCTGAAACTGAGGGAATTCTCCCTCTTCAGATTCTGTATCCGGTGCTGGATCTACTTCAACAGGATCCAACACACTTTCAGGTTCACTATCTGCACGCACACTAATATCCTCTTCTTCAGGTGGTACGTCTGCCTCCACGGGTAAGTCTGCATCGTTCTCCACAATATTCTCAGTTTCAGCAGAGGGTTCTGGGCTCTGTGATTTGTCACTCCCAGAATAATCAAAGATTTGAGTGACCTCACCTTCCTCTGATTCTGAATCAGAACTTGAATTTAACTGTTCGAGCGGATGTTCTTCTTGGCTAGTTTTCTGGGCTTGATCCAACAGACCCCTAGTCCTAGGTCTGGACACAGATGTACTGGGTTCAGTTACAGAAGGAACGGTCACTAACTGCCCAATAGGTAGTAAGTGGTTTCTGTGAAGCACTTTTATCAGTCTCCGACCCATCTCCTTCTTGAGACGATAAACAGGTATGTTTGGCAGTTTTCCAGTAACCACAAATGGTTCAGCATTCCACCTGTCTCCCAGTTTATTTTTTCCAGGCACGCCTAGACTTCTTATCAGCACCCGATCTCCAGGAAACAACTCTTGATCCCGGACCCTGAGATCATATCTGGCTTTGTTTTTCTGGGCCATCTTCTGTGCTGACTCGAGGGCTAAGCGGTAGGCATCTTGCAGTTCTTGTTTCAGTTTTTTGACATACTGAAGGTAAGTTTCTGGACCAGCTCCATCAGGTGAAACACCAAAACAAATGTCCACTGGTAGGCGAGCCTCTCTCCCAAACATAAGGTAGTAGGGTGAAAATCCAGTGGCCTCATTTTTGGTACAATTGTAAGCATGCACTAGGTGCGAAACATGCTGGCTCCATTGGATTTTCTTGCACTTCTCCAGTGTGCCTAACATGTTTAGTAAGGTCCTGTTAAATCTTTCGGGCTGTGGGTCACCTTCAGGGTGATAAGGAGAGGTTCGTGATTTTTCACTCCCAACATCTGTAGCAGTTCTTTGATCACTCGGCTCTCGAAATCACGCCCCTGATCTGAATGTATCCGGCCGGCCATCCATAATGTACAAAATACTTCTCCCAGAGTACTTTGGCCACGGTACAAGCTCTTTGATCTCTAGTGGGGAAGGCTTGAGCATAGCGTGTGAAATGGTCCGTTATGACCAGGATGTTGCTGAGACCTTTGCTATCTGACTCCAGAGATAAAAAGTCCATGCACACTAGTTCCATGGGCCTTTGGCTTCGTATGTTGACCAGTGGGGCGGATCTCTTGGGCAGCGTCTTCCGGGCTATACAACGAAGACAGTTTTTGCAGTGTGTCTCCACATCTTTGCTTTGATGGGGCCAGTAGAACCGTTTTCTCACCTGGTCCAAAACCTTGTCCACACCAAGGTGTCCACTGTCATCGTGCAGGGCTTTCAGAACAGTTCCTCTATACTCCTGGGGTAACACTAGTTGTTGGAGCTGCCGAGGTGGATCTTTGACTACTCTGTAGAGGACTCCTCCCTGAGCACGAGCTTGTTCCACTCCCTCAAAAACAGTTTGGTGTCAGGATGATCAATCTTGACCCATTGAACAGGCTTATCCAGTTTCTTTGCAAGCAGCACTCCCTTGAGGCAGGGGTCTGTCCTTTGAGCTCTCTGCAGATCCCCATGACTTAGTCTGGGAAGCGATGTTACTTGCAGCTCAGACGAGTAAGCATAGGCATCTGGGATTGCAGCAGGGGTGCTCCCAGGGTATCTACAGCCCTAAGATGGTTTACTGTGGCATTCTCTGATTGCATTGTTACCATCTTACACATGGCTCGGATCCCAGGGGCAGATATCTCAACCCACTCATCATCAGCATGTCTGTTGGGGTGAGGCCTTCTTGACAGGGCATCTGCATCGATGTTATGACGTCCGGCACGGTACACGATTTGGAAATCATAAACAGCTAATGAAGCAAGCCACCTGTGTCCAGTTGCATCCAATCGCGCCGACTTCAAGATATAGGTTAGGGGGTTGTTGTCAGTTCTTACAGTGAACTTGGCTCCATACAGGTAGTCATGGAATCTATCGACAACTGCCCACCGCAGTGCCAGAAATTCCAGTTTGTGGACTGGATAGTTTCTTTCTGATGCAGATAGGCTTCTGCTAGCGTATGCTACTGGCCTCAAACTGTCAGGATATTTTTGATATAGGACGGCTCCGAGTCCCTCCAAACAGGCATCGACATGCAGGAGATATGGCTTTGTGGAATCAGCAAATGCTAGGACCGGGGCACTGGTCAATTTTTCAATCAGTGTGTGGAAAGCATGCTCGCAACTTTCCGTCCACCTGGCAGCAAAAGGCTCATTAGTTTTGTAGTACGTCTCCTTGGAGTTTGAAGACTTCTTATCCTTCCTTGTAGGTGGATAGCCTTTTGTCAGATCATGGAGTGGCCTGCAAATGGAGGAGTAGCCCGGTACAAAACGCCTGTAGTACCCACAGAATCCTAAAAACTCTGCAATTCCTTCAAATTGGTCGGTCTCGCCACGTGGTGAGAGCCTCGATTTTAGCAGGGTCGGTTGCAATGCCTTGCTGAGACACTATGTGACCTACATACTTGACGCTGGTTTGGCAGAATTGGCATTTATCCAATGATAGTTTTAAGCCTCGTTCCTGCAAGCGATCCAACACTTTGAGGAGACGTTCTTCATGCTCCTCAAGTGTCCTTCCAAAACTATGAGGTCATCCAAATAAACCAAGACTTCCAGGAGATTCATATCTCCAACTGTCCTCTCCATTAGTCGTTGGAGCGTTGCGGTGCTCCAGATATCCCCTGTGGCATGCGCTGGAACTCATAGAACCCCAGGGGACAAATGAACGCGGTTTTCTCCATGTCTTCAGGGCTCATCGGGATTTGATAATATCCGCTCCGTAGATCAAGAACAGAAAACCAGCAGCTTCCTGACAAACAATCCAGAGCTTCGTCCACCCGAGGCATAGTATATTGATCAGGTATGGTTCGCTTATTTAATGTGCGATAATCAATGCACATTCTTACATCACCATTTTTTTTTCGAGCTACCACAATGGGCGATGCGTAAGGGCTTCTAGACTCTCGAATGATGCCAATCCTCTGCAAATCCTGAAGATGTTTTCGGATGTCTTCCACATCGGCAGGTGCAAGTCGTCTTGATCGCTCTCTGAACGGGGTGTCATCTTTCAAGCGAATATGATGTTCTACTCCACGCGCACATCCCACGTCCCAATCACAAGTTGAGAAAACATCAGCTCTCTGGGCTAATTTGGTTTGCAGCCGTTCTTTCCAACTGGAAGGCAAAGGGGAAGTTCCAAAATTCAGTTTAGCCATATCAAAACTTGGTGTTCGCTGCTTAGTTGGAATGGAGTGAGCCACGGTTGCGGCCGGGTACACGTGTGCTATCAGTGTGCCCACCGGTATTGTGACAGGATGCGCTGAGGCATTGCAAACGGGGACCTGGACTGTGGCAGTCGTCTTGTGTGACGTTTGAGCTACTCCCTTCTAATAAAAAGACCGTTCGGCAGTCGGTCATCTTCAGGAGCTTCGATGAGAATCAGCTGATTTTTCCCCTCATCTGAGACTTGGGCTTTTCCCTCAACCACCTGTACGGTACCAGGGGTATGGTCACTGGCAAACAACCCAGCGTCTGAATGGTTCCTATTGGCCCTCTAGCTGTCTGCAAGAGTTCTCTCTCTTTCTTGATGTAAGCATCGAGGCACAAGGCATGAATCGTTAGTTTCCTGGCATAATTATCTCCTGCTCGGTCGCGACACACACGAGCCAGTATCCCAAATATGGCAGCATTTGTCCCTATTAGGCAAGGGATATGGTTAGGGGAACCAGTAGAAGGACAAACCAGGGCTAAGGTTTCTAACGTCTGCTGCACACCCACAACATCTTCAGGGAATTCCAGGAATACATTGATATATCCCAGATATGGATACTGTCCCTCCCCAAGGCCCCAGATAGCAAGACCAGTAAGTGGGTGCAATGGTAGGTGACTGAGGTGCTCCCTGTAGTAATGCTCAAAGATTATCGTAACCTGTGATCCAGTGTCAAGAATGGCACAGCATGGGTGACCTTCTATTCGCACAGTTACTTCTGTCTTAGGGCCACACAGACCAGCAGGCCATGGATTTGTTGGTGTATTTCTCACAGTGTTACTTTCCAGGCTAAATAGCTCCTTTGAATCGGAGTGCGCTTTTGAAGATAGGGGCCCAGGGCACTCCTTTACTGGGTCCCCTCGTAGTTTCCCAACGGATTCCCATACATGGCTTCAAGACGTTCAGCAACCAAAGTAGCATTTCCAGTGTTGACACACTCCTTTATCCTATGACCATCCAATCCACAACGGTAGCAAAAGGATCTGAATGGAGCTCTGATAGTAGTTGGAAATAGCTGCCTTCCAGCAGAGTGGAGGTTTGTTCCATCTTGTCCAGTTCCTTCAGCTGAATTCTCCCTCTTGTAGAATGGCTGACGACCCCTTGCGCGGACATCTTGGCGTGGCCGGGCATCCTGATAGTGATACTGCTGCTGCACAGTCAAGGATGACATTTGTTTCCTAATCTCCTGTAGCTGCTCTTTTAGGCTATCCATTTCTGCATTAGGGGCTGGTGTGACATCAGGTGTGTTAGCATGATGCACTCTAATGGGCGCTGTGGGGGGGTTTTGCTTGAGGCTCTCTCTCTCCTCTTCCTCTCTGATCTCTTTTATCAGAACAGAAAAAGTGGGAGGATTATTCTGCCGTTCTTTAAGCCGGAGTTTAACTAGGCACATGTCAGAGTATATGGCTCCTTTAAGTAGCTGATTTAAGCGTGCTTTTCCTAATGCACTGACTTCTATGCCTCCCTTCACATATACTTTCTGTAACAACTTCTCCAACCGGGCCAAGAATATATACAGCTTTTCTCCCTGCTTCTGCATGGTAGTGCGAAATCGTAAATATAAGTCCTCTCCGCTCTCTGTGCTTCCAAACATGTGCTCAAGTGTACTGAGGTATTCTTGAGCCGATGCATCCGGGTTGGCCACACGCAGTGGTCTGACAACATCAAGAGCAGGGCCTCTCAGACTTTCCACTAGCCTTTTCCGCTTTTCTCCTTCTCCACACTGCCATTCTTGGATCATATGTGCTGCTTGGTCCATCCAGGTGTCATAGTCCTCCTCCTGGCTTTCCCAATAGTAGATAGTAAGTCATCTGTAGCGTTTGTTGATGAGGCTGCTTGAACTCCAGCTACTTCTTGCAGATCGTTCAGTGTCTTTCCTTCAGTCTCCAAAAACATTTGCAGCTTCTTTTTGAAATCGGGAGTTGGAGTTTGGGGGTCAGGCATTAAAAGTACTTGCTGCAACGTCAAAGGGGGACTATCACTATCTGTATCCATGGTCTCTGTCAGGTCCACCTCAACCAGATCTTTGTCACTGCAACACAGTGCGAACCACTGATCATCATTCAGGTTGTAATATCTTCCCAAACACTTTACTCTTCCCAAATCATCATTAGCGGAGTACTTCTAATAATTTTTGTGTGGTAATGTTCTCAGGAGATTGCCTACCCAGAAAGCATGTGGTGGAGCAACACCTTGACAGCGCACCATGCCAGTAACTTAATTTTGTCCATTTCGATGGCTCAGAAACAACAACAGCAATGCTGGTCAAACTAAATGGTCGCACAATTACTGCTTGCTTAGCAATTAGCCTCCCAGCGGAGCCTCCATTATGTAAGGGATTATTTTTTGTATCGTATAACATGCAGCAGGTGTGATGGTAAACAGGAGCCCCTTACCCGCTGTCCTCTCTGGTATTGTAGAGGTCTCGGTGGCCTGGGTTTTGTGTAACAATGCAGCTTGAACACGTGGTGCCTCCAGGGGAATATAGGTTCCCCACCTTAACTCTCCAGCTGTATTTCTGAAGAGGTATTGTGCAGCAACACAGTCAATACTTCACTTCAATATTATAATGACCCCAAAACCTTTTTCCCTATAGTTAACTCAGAATATCATTTAACTATATAGGGGTATTACTGTAGTAATAGTATTAACAATTATACACAGCTATATATATATATATATATATATATATATATATATATATATATATATATATATATATACACAAATTACACAACAATAGTATACTATAACAACAATGATTGGGTTTATTATAGTAATATAGATTATATTGCTAAATAAATGCAGTTCAGTTTAAAGGGCAACAAACACTATAAAATAAAGAAAATGGTGCTATTCAATCTATATCCCTCCCACTGTGCACATGTATTGTTTGTTGTATTTTTTACAGTCAATGTTCCTGTTGTGCAGAACTAGTTCTGTGTTTTATTTCGTTGGAGTACTCTTATTTTCCACGAGGTTTGTGAATGTCATTGACTTGCAGGTGGAATGTATTTTACGGTATTAAACTGTCGTCCTTCTTTTTTGTTTTTAGCCGCCAATTATTCATTCCAATCAAACGTAATTTTCCTCAAATTCACAATACACTTCCAGATATATTTTCTCACTATTCACAGAGGAATATCACAAAATTCAAACTGACCTGAGATCTGTTTTTCTCTTTTGTGGCGAGCGTGGGCCAAGCTGCAGGGTCGGCCGTCTAGTCTGCAGTCAACGTGACTGTCCCCTGTGTCAGGCGGCGTGCAACGTGAGCAGTGTCGTTTTATTCAAACTGGTGTTTTCTTTTTCATTTGTAGATGCATCCAGCGATTGGATACTAGGTATTTACAGATTTATTTAAACTGTAATAATTTTGACAGTGAAAGCGTCGCTCCACCGTCTGTATTGGGTCTTTCCGGTTATTTTTCCCGACCAGCTGCCAGACGTCTGTTTTCAGTCTCGCCTCTTCTCCTTCTCTCTTTCTCTCAGCTCAAATTGAGACGCACATCCTGCCCACGCGTCATCACAGGCAGAGGCACAGATTCCCTGCGGTCCTAAAGAGCTCAGTCACTCTACCGTAGCTATACAAATAACCTGCTTTGCTGAAGGGGGTTACATATATTGAAAACTTGTTGTTTTTAAAATGTTTTACGGACAAAGTGCACTGTAAGTATTTTTCTGAAACAAAAGTTGTTAAAATCAGAAATATATATTTTTTTTATGTTTGCTGTTGCTCAGAGATTATTCATATTCATACATATGTAAGTACACAAGTATACAGACGATATTTGTTATTAATTAAAAAATATTTTTAAAGCAATTGCATGTTTTTTCTACTTTTGTTTTGCTTTCTAGTTGGGTAAATTAAGATTTGACTTAATGTCAGAGTGTAACCCTTGGTATGTCCAGGTTCTACAGATACTCAGCTTCTCAAAAAGGTATCACACTCTATGCTTTAAATGGATATTATTATTATTTATTTCTTAGCAGACGCCATTATCCAGGGCAACTTACAATTGTTACAAGATTACGTTATTTTTACATACAATTACATTATTTTTACCCATTATTTTTTACATACAATTACCCATTTATACAGTTGGGTTTTTACTGGAGCAATCTAGGTAAAGTACCTTGCTCAAGGGTACAGCAGCAGCATCCCCCACCTGGGATTGAACCCACGACCCTCCGGTAAAGAGTCCAGAGCTCTAACCACTACTCCACACTGCTGCCCTTAGAAATAAAGATTCAAAAGGTATGTTTTTGTTTAAGCAAATATAAATTGTACTTTCTACATCACACTTCATTTCTGCTGCCCGTGATAAAGAGCAAAAGCAAGAAGAGTATGAACATTATGATTAAATACCAATAAAAAACTCAAGAAAATACCGAAAAATACAAGGGTGGCAATTTCTGTCAAGGTGGCTCATTTTGGCAATTATATCCATATATACATTAACTCATAATAAGCTAGAACCCTGCTAATCACTTCTTAAAATGGTAAAAATGCACACTCGTTAAACAAGACCAAACATGATATTTAAAAAAATATTTAATTCTAGTTCCTGCGGTGTGTGGCTACAACTGATAACTTTACATATTTTAATTAGGAGATCAGTAAATGACACTTATGAGGGCATTTCTGAAGAAAAAATAATTTTCAAGTGGATTTGTAAACTTTTGTGTCACATTCAAACTAGGTCAGTATACTTGATCATAGAATGAAATCATTATTTATTTAGTAATCTGCAGAACAGCTTTTTAAAAATGTATAATACTGTATACTTTAAGTAGATATTTGGTCTGATACATGCTCTAAAGTTAAGTCATCTCAGTCAGCCCTCAAAATGTTAGAATTCTCACTGTCTACAAGGGTTAAAATGTTTATAAAACTACAGCAGTGTCGCACACTATGAAACTGTTCTGTGTTAAATAAAATTAGAACAGATAGGACTACCAAACGCAATCATTTCGATGCATCCTGATGTTTTTTTTTTTTTAAAACAATACAGTAAACGCAGATGTCAGACAGCACAGACAGTTTTACATTATAGTCAAAACTGTGTGTTTATTTTAACATACCAAACACAGTGCTTACCTGGAATTCTGATTTCCTCACTTATATTTTCCCATAATTTCTTTGTATTCTTTATCTAGATATTTCTTGTGCTGCTTATCATAAAGAACAGGTTATTGCTCCACTGCTATAATCAGACGTTCCCCCATCTTGCCTGCGCTATTTGGAGTGCAAATAACATGAAGAACAGGATTGCAAAAAAACTTTTCGTTTGACATTATTGTTTGTTTTCCTTCAGGATCATGTTTGTGACACCGTTTTTGCAGCCTGCTTGGTACACGTGATGGACGCCAGGCTTGGGGGTGGTGTTAGAAGGGGAGTTCTGATTGGTTGCATTGTGTAAAATGTATGCAAATGCTGGGCTATAAAATGAGGTGGTTTTAGCAGCTTATAGACGACTTTTGAGATGCAGCGGGAGTTTGACACTCTGTGGAGCAGTTACATTACAGTGACCACATTTGTTTGTTTGAGTGCTTGAGTATATTAATTGTGTTTTATAATTGAAACGTGTGTGATTGTTTTACACTGACACCTTGTTTATATGGTGTCAGTTTATGTGCACGTCACTGCCCGGGGATGTCTGCATGACACTGCCCTGGGAATTGTTTGCACAAGCAGCAGTTTAAGCTCTGGGGAGGTTCTATGGCGGGGCCCAGGAGGAGGGAGCCACCAGCTACGCAGAAGGGGGATGGGGTTGAGGACAGGAGACCACCTCCACCAGCTGCAGTTCAGCTGCCAGGATACCTTGGCCAGAGGCACCAGCCTGTTCACGGTCAGTGCTGGCATTGGACGAGGACTTCCCACCGTGGCCACCACCCAAGGACCAATTGCTGCCCCTGTTCCTGGGCCGGAACATTAACCATTAAGACTTTTGGGACTTTGGGGGGCAGGTGGCCATTGGGGCCAGGTGTGCTGTGCACAAGGGGGGGGTATATGTGGCAGGGCAGAAAAGTCACGTAATGTACAGGGGGCAGGGCAAAGCACTGTATGTAAATAAATGTATTGTTTGGTGTTGTATTGGTGACGGGTGAATGTATTATGATTTAAAAATGTATTGTAAATACTGTAGTGTTTTATGTTTATTTAAATGTGTGATTGTTGTATTTAAATGTATTTTGTGTTTAGTTAAAAACATGCCATTTTGTTACTGTTATTGGTTTGAATGTGGTCTGGCAGAGCCGGTGTTAGTAGCTTGTCTCTGAACAGACCGCTTGTGTGAAAGCATGGTCGGCAGTCTGTGATTATTGACTGTCGACCATGCAAACTAAAACTCTTGCAGAAGGTGACTGTATCCAGATTAATTCATTGATTCATTTATTGCTAGTCTGGAGATGGTCACCGGTATAAAATCCTGCAGCTTTTGTTGTTCTGGGTGGGTGTTCAGAGGAGAGAATGAGAGCAAGTGGAGAAAATCAAAAACAAAACCGAAAGTAAAAAGTAAGCAATTGCTACTCGTGCTGGGCAGACCAGCACGGTACTTGTTTATGTGGTGTCAGTGTTTGTGATTTATTTTTGTTCAACCCTTTTGTTTTGCTTTGTGAGCAATGTTTTTGTGAAAGTATTTCATTTATTTTTGTTAATAAAAATGGCGCACAAGCATGCTTTTCACCCGTCGTACCTGTGTGTGTGCCTCTGTCAGCTTTCTGGTCTGGGAACGTCACTGCTGCTCGGCCATCCTGTCACATTAGTCAAAAAAGCACAGGCACCTAGCTTCCAAATCAGTGGAGAAAAATGCATTTAAAAACCGTGATCGGTCAAAAAGACTGCTACAGTAGTTCTAGTGTTAAACTGCAGTATATGTACGTACATTCCAGTAGTGTAAATATTTATTAGGATTTATTAAGATATTTCCTTGTTTGTAAGAAAATACTATGAACCTTGCGATTACTTTGCTGTCATTCAGTCTTTCTGTCCATAAAGGCCTTTTTATATTTTGGTTTTCAGGAACAGTAACTAGTTCTAATTCTGGGAACTTATTTAGTTGGCTTTCAGCTAAGGGCTGTTTGTTACACCGTACTGTACTGTACCGACCCGGTGCTACAGGCACTGAACCAATACCGAACCAACCCGTACCATTGCCTGTTTTTATCCCTGTGACACAAGCAAGGCCAGCCTGCCTTTGGCAGATTCTATTCCTGCCTGGAGCAGGAGTACGCAAAGGAGGCACTGGTAAACTGCAGTTTCTATGAGTTTTGTGCGCATTTCTCCAAACGTACGCTGGAGAAACGTCTCTCCTGCAGCTCTACAGAGCGCTCTACGTCCCTCACTCCTGCACAGAAAGTAGCCCACGCAAGAAGCTGTCCTCATGGTCTTCTTCATCCTCCTGTGCCTCTCCTTCTCCTCCTCTGAGAAATAATAGTCACTGGTCCAAGTGATAGGTGGAGCAAATGGAGAAGCTCTGGGCTTGGGGTTTCTAGCAGAGTTGCTGAGTGAACATTCGGCACTGTCTGGCCCGTCTGTCCCTTTGGGGTCCCAGGGGGCTATGAGTGCAGATTGGCAGCAGGATGACGTGCTCTCCATTGCCACCTCTGAGGAGGTGGACGAACAGGAGCTGGCTTTCCCATCTGAGGATGTGGAGTCGGACAGAGCATCCCCTGCGGTTAAGCTCTCCCTGTCAGCAGAGCTTATGCCATTGATCAAGAGGGCCACTGTAGTCTTGCAGCTGCCCTGGTCTACAGATGTTGAAGCAAGGCAGTCAATCTTCACTGACAAGCTTGCCACCTCTCTCGTGTCCCCCTCCAGTGTACCTGGATTTTCTCTTTGAGATCCAGTCCTCCTGGGGTTCCCTGGCTACAACTCCGGCTGTTTCCCGGTCTATGGACGCCTTATGTAGGGTGCACGATGTGGAGAAGCTGGGCCTGGTAGGACCAGTGGAGGCTTCTATTGCAGTGTTGGTACAGGCGCCTAATTTAGCGCTCCTGTCCAAGGGCTATTTGGGTCTCAGAGGTGATCCTTAAGTGTGCCGATTCATCCAGTGAGTTTGTCGCATGGCTGGGCAACGTTAACAGCATTCTGGTAGCCTACCAGTCACATTTGCTGCGGTCCACAGGCCATCACCACTACAGCTGGATGAGCTGTGCCTGGTTAATAAAAACCTGCTCCATCTGTCTAACCTGAACAGGCAGGCATGGGTAGAAATCTGGTTGCACTGGTAGCCACACGCAGGCAGCTTTGGCTTTCCTAGGCACGCGTGCCTGATGGGGACATAGCGCCACTGTTGGATGCCCCTATTACAAAACTAGGGCATACCTTTGGTCCCATGGTGAAAAGGATGCTACAACACTCTCACAGCGCACGGGAATCCACGAAGGAGCTGGTGCACTTGCTTCCAAAAAAACGACCACCACCAGACATCTGGGTGCTTACTACCATTCAAAGTGGCTACTCTCTGCAGTTCAAGGACGGTCCCCCTCCCTTTTGGGGTGTGACTCCAACATCAGTCACGAACCTGCAAGACACCGCAGTGATGTCTCAGGACATAGCAGCTCTGCTGCAAAAGTGGAGCTATTCGTAGGGACACCCCTCCACCTGGAGGAAGGATTCTACTCCAGGTACTTCTTAGTGCCCAAGCAGGGTGGTGTCCTCCGACCAATCCTCGACCTCAGACAGGTCAACCTGTGTCTGAGCCGAAGTAGGTTCAAAATGTTGACAACGCAACAGCTGCTGCAGTCAATCAGACCAGGCGACTGGTTCACCACGGTGGCCCTCAAAGACTACTTCCACATCCCCATAAAACCGGCACACAAGAAGTACCTGCGGTTCGCTTTTCAGGGAACAGCGTATGAGTTCCGGGTCTTGCAATTTGGCCTCTCTCTAGCTCCACGTACCTTTTTGAAGTGCATGCAAGCTATACTGGCCCCACTGAGACTCAATTATTTGGACGACTGGTTCATTTGTGCCCAGTCTCCAGCTCACATGGAACTGGTCACCGGCCACCTTCAAAGGTTGGGTCTTATGGTGAATCATGCGAAGAGCCAGCTCACGCCTTCTCAGACAGCCTCCTATCTAGCAGTGTGCTAGGACTCCAGGTCCATGCTGTCCACTCTGTCGGATGGCAGAGTGCAGAGAATAGCCACCCATTTAGAGCTATTTCACTTCAACAGAGCGCTCATGGTAGTGACGTTCCAGAAATTTCTGGGCTTGATGGCAGCAGCTTCTCAGACCCTACCTTTGCAACTCCTGCGCATGCGTCCTGTGCAAGCCTAGTTCAACAGCAGGGTTTTTCAGCCCGCAATGAACCGCAACTGCCTATTGACAGTGTCTACGCCTTGGTGCAGTGCTGGGCAATGTCACCAGAAGGGTCATTTCCATGGGCACATCCAACCTGTGTGGAATGGCAGGGGTTGTGGAACCCCCATTGGAAGGGTCTCCACAGCCATATTTTCGAGCTGCAGGCAGTTTACCTGGCCGTGCAGAATTTTTTGCAGGAGACTCGGACAAAACAACAGTGGTGGACTATATTAACCACCAGGGCGGTCTCAGGTCTCCTAGTCTCCATTGTGGCCCACAAGCTTTTGATCTGGGTGCACAAGAACCTCCTCTCACTGCGGGCAGTACACCTGCCCGGGGTGATAAACTGGGCAGCGGACCTACTCTCAAGGGGAGTTCCCAGCCCGAGGTGGTGAGCCTCATTTGGGAGAGATTCGGGAGAGCAGAGATAGATCTCTTTGCCTCCCAGGAATTGACTCACTGTCCCCTTTGGTTCTCCATAACAGGAGAGACAGGGACCAGCTGGCAAAAGATGCCATGGCACACCACTGGCCACTCGCCATTTACCCGCTGTGTCTAGAGAAAATCAGACAGGACCGGGCCAAGGTGCTGTTAGTAGCCCTTTATTGGCCCAGGTTTTTAGCTCTGATGCAGCTCCTGACCAGCCAGTCGTGGAGACTGCCCAAGTGCCGCAACATGCTCAGTCAGGCGCGGGGGACCTTATGGCATCCCGACTCATCGAGCCTGCAGCTCTGGGTCTAGCTGCTGTGAGCCATCTGAGTCTGTCCAATAGGGTTATTGAACCTTACAAAATGCCAGACCATCATCCACACATTCCCAGTATGGGCACAAGAGGAGTGTTTTACAGATGTGGTGTCTGCCCCGTGGGTTCGACCCCATGACCTGTCCCCTACCAGTAATACTGCAAATTTTTCAGAACCTGTTTGATGAGGGGAACTCCCCCTCTACATTAAAGTCTATCTGGCAGCCATTTGGCTTGCCATGTCAAAATTGACTCTGTCTCCCCAGGAGCTCAGCTTCCTGGTGGGGCAATTTATTGAAAGGGGTTTGGCAGCTTCGGCCGCCTATGAAGGACATTGTTCCTCGCTGGAGGTTAAACGTGGTGCTCAATGCACTCTTGAAGTCATCATTTGAGCCCATGCATTCAGCTGTCTGAAATCAAGTTTGCTTGCTATCATCTTCGCAAAGCAGGTGAGTGAGATGCAAGCTTTCTCCTTAGATCCTAATTAATATTTACAGAGGCCAGGACAAGGTTGCACCAATCCTGCCTTTTTCCAAACACTATCTCAGCATTCCATGTCAATTAGTCTGTGGAATTGGAGGCTTCCTTCCAGTCTGACGGGGCTGCAGCTCCATTCGCTCTGCCCAGTGCAGGCCTTGGTGTACTATGTTGACAGGATGAAAAGTTGGAGGCTCTGGGACGGAGGCCTGGCTAAGCAGAGGCTGTCAAGCCCTGGCTAAGTAGAGGCTGTCCAAATGAATAGTAGACACAGTGCATGGCAACTTCATGGGCTTTATTCCAGGGTGCATCTGTCAAGGACATTTGCAATGCAGCGGTGTGGGATACTCCCCATACCTTTGCTAGGTTCTACAGACTTTTATTATTATTATTATTTGTTTATTTAGCAGACGCCTTTATCCAAGGGGACTTACAGAGACTAGGGTGTGTGAACTATGCATCAGCTGCAGAGTCACTTACAATTACATCTCACCCGAAAGACGGAGCACAAGGAGGTTAAGTGACTTGCTCAGAGTCACACAATGAGTCAGTGGCTGAGGTGGGATTTGAACCGGGGACCTCCTGATTACAAGCCCTTTTCTTTAACCACTGGACCACACTGCCTCCTTAGGTTGTGGACCTTAAAAACCCTGGTTTTGGAACAACACAGGCACAGAGGCGAGTTTCTCCCTCAATTTCTTAGCCCTAGCTACTTGTTACTGGGGTTCCGTATGGTAGCGCACAAGGCAGCTTCGGCTTGTATCCGGTCATGTGGCAATCTTGCCCTTACGATGGCTTGGGTATACTTACTGTGACGGGGTGCCTGCCCCTTTTATGTATTAGTATTCTTTTCACTGTATTATTATTATTATTATTATTATTATTATTATTATTATTATTATTATTGCGTTATGAGTTATGTATTATGTGACAGTGAAAAAGCTGTATTGTTATTCTTTGCAGGGCAGACGAAAACCTTCAAGGTTGCTGCGTCCATGACTGAAGCAGGCTTGAATGAAAAGTTACAATGAGATCTGTGCGTGTGTCGCGTGCACGGGGGAAGGCAGCAGCATAGCTGGTAGGTGACGTAATCACACACAAAGACATAAGCCCCATATATGCTCCTTGCAAAGGAGCCGGCTCTTTTGAACAGCGGTATCGGCTCTATGATTTAGTGCTAGAGGTCGCCCTCCACCTGTGTGTGGATTGCCTCGCCCTGTGTGATGTGCTTGTCTGCGTTAACCGAGATCACTACACATGCAAGTCATTTATGTCCTTGGGGGTGGGACATTACTGCGTCACAGGCTCTGCAAGTAGTTTTGATATATCTATTCAGGTTTCGGGACTTAACACTAGAACCGCCGCGGTTATACTCATACCTAAGACCGCCGCCGGCAGTCAATATGACGGTTACATTTTAAACAACATCAATATTAAAATGAAAGACATACTGTCAGATACAACTCAAACATTTTATTCAAGCACGTCATATCAAACATCTGCACAGCCAAAACCCTGTATTTAAATGAACAATTAAACATAAAGGGGTTTATTTTCTAGCTTACCACATATAAAGCACTACTTCAAAAAATTAAAAACTATAATAAAATAAACATTTCAAAAGTGTGTAAACAGGTGTGTGTACATACAAAACTGTATAAACTAAAGCAGTTTTTAATTTAAAATGAAAGTAACATATGTTTTCTCTGTGTAACACTGAATCCAGGTTGAGCTGCAGCAGCCTGCTGCTTTGCAGTTTTCTGATTGAAATGTTTCTGCTGAAGCGCTGTGGCTAGCTTCAAGATGAAATTTCTCCTACTGATATTATCCCCGTTGCATTCCTTGTACAAAACAAAATAACCTATGGCTGCCAGGTCCAGTAGAGATAACAATAGGCTTGTATATAAAAATTCAATAGAATATTGTAGGTTATCTTCAAAATAAAAACATGTATTGTAAAAGGCAGTCAAAATGACTGCTCTGGTGGTTCTAGGTAGAGGGGTGTGACATAGAGCAAATGAATCCGAATCAACAATCTCCCTCCCAACCGGGACAGTGTGCCCTGGACTGGATGGTTTGGCAGTTCATTCCAGGGTCAGTTAGAAGTCAGCCATCCAGAAAGGGGGCGGAGTCACAATACCAGAAGTCATCGCCTTAATGCGGTAGACGATGTGTCAGTCATGTATTGGAGGATATGTGATTGCACTTTGGATTGGATGTTGCTGCAGATTGGACATATTATTTTACTTTACCAGACCTTGTTGAGTCACATGGTCTGTGGTTGTGGACATTGCAAAAAAAATATTTGTAAACACCTGTCAATTTGGAAAGTGCAGTGCGGTCTGCAGTGACTTGCTACTTTTAACAAAAAAAAAAGAAATTGCCTGAGACTTTCTTTTAAAATTGAGGTATGCATCAGGCTTGTTTTCATGTGCATCTAGGCATTGGGGATCAACAGCAGATCTGACTGTTTTCTTTTTGATCAGCTTGTGACACAACTTGTGTCACTGCTGAGTGCACCATGTCATCCTTTGACTCCTGTATGTATTTTGGAGTCCCTGGAGAGCAGTTTCTTTTTGAAACTGTAGGATGGAACTGCAGAGCTACTGGGTCATGGAGTGACAGCTGAGCCCGCTCTCCCAGGTGCCACATCAACTATCACAGGATCTGGATATCTGTGTGTGCCAATTTAATACTGCAGTTTGTGACTTTGGCCATTTGGATATGACTTCTAGAACTGCAGCAGCTATCTCCCCAAAATCTACACAGATACACACACACACACACATATATATATATATATATATATATATATATATATATATATATATATATATATATATATATATATATATAGGGTTGCCACCTGGACAGTCAGAGAATTGCCATCTGTGTCCAGGTGGCTGGAATTAACATGCCCGGACGCCCTAATGTCCAGTTTTAAGTGAAACGCATAAGAAACACCAACCTTCCTTTAATATTTTCTTTCATAAATTAGTTGCGTAAATGATTATTATTATTATAAATGTACTGCTTAGTACTGATCTGTACATTCTACTTTGTACCCAGCATTTGAGTGACAATGAACATATCCATGTAATGTAAACAATCTAATTGAGGTTTTGCAGTCACGTGACCCCAGGAGGTTACGCCACCATACTGGCAGTCAAAACAACCATGGCAGCTAATGCAAAAACGGTATCTTCCACAGCAAAATGTTATGTATTTACAACCACAGAGCACACTTCTTACCTCCAGTCACAGGAATTAGAAAGATATAATGATGTGCCAGTGTGGCAAAGTGGTTTGCAGTGTGCAGGTGTAGAGGTGATGCAGCGCTCAATACATTAATTATTGAGTACTTAATACGTTAATACATTATCAAGTAACAAAGTGTAGCCTATCCAGCGTATTTTAATTCTGCCCAATATTAAGATAAAACTCAAAAGTATATGCTCCTTACTGTTTAAAATTCACAAAAATTACTTAAATTGGTTTAACGGTCATTGCTGTACCTAGAAAGACCGTCACTGACTATTATTTATCTGTAATTGTGTAAATAATGTCTAACACTGCAGTTGGCCACCACCATGGGTGTTCATCCTTGCGCCACCTTCAGGCACCGCATTCACAACTCAGGCAGGGGTTTGTGTTTTTCTTTTTTTAACAATAATCTAAATATACCATCTTCTTAAGTTTCACTGAACATTAGGAAATAACTTCTTTATGTACTTTTAAAACTTAAAGTAAAAAGTAAAAGAAAAGGAAATCTCCTTAAAACTGTTTAACTACTTTACAGATCATATATATATATATATATATATATATATATATATATATATATATATATATATATATAGCAGGAGCTCTGCCTTTAAATATATGTAGTTTTGGGCGCTAAGATGGCTGCCCAGGACAAAAACTACATTTCCCAGCAGGCTGCACTCAGCCAAGCTTGGCAGCAATTATATGGAATTTAGTTGACCCGATGCTAATCAGGCCAGGTATTTAAGGGCACTGCAAAGGTGTCTCTTTGTTTGTGCTCAGGCTAATGCCTGTATGTGTGTAGAAACCCGGCTACTGTCATTATAGTTAGGAACCTATTTGTGTAAAGTGTTAGTGCTCATGAAAGAGCGAGGTTTTGTTCTGTGTTTTCTTTTATTTTGTGTTCTTTGATTACAATAAATACATGCATTAGCTCTTAAACCAGCCATCTTTGCATCTGCACCGACACTATCCTGCCGCAATATATATATATACAGTTGTAGTCAAAGTTTACATACCGCAGTGGAAATTTATAATTCCTAGAAATTTCTCAAAAACAAAGAATTTTACGAAAAATCTTTTGTATCAAAAGTTTTGCTTTTGTGGATGAAGAAAACAAATTACATAAGAACATAAGAAAGTTTACAAACGAGAGGAGGCCATTCGGCCCATCTTGCTCGTTTGGTTGTTAGTAGCTTATTGATCCCAGAATCTCATCAAGCAGCTTCTTGAAGCATCCCAGGGTGTCAACTTCAACAACATTACTGGGGAGTTGGTTCCAGACCCTCACAATTCTCTGTGCCTCTAATTTTCTGTTCTGAATGCCCCTTTATCTAATCTCCATTTGTGACCCTTGGTCCTTGTTTATTTTTTCAGATCGAAAAAGTCCCCTGGGTTGACATTGTCAATACCTTTTAGAATTGTGAATGCTTGAATTAGATTGCTGCATAGTCTTCTTTGTTCAAGACTGAATAGATTCAATTATTTTAGCCTGTCTGCATACGACATGCCTTTTAAACCTGGGATAATTCTGGTCACTCTTCTTTGCGCTCTATTTAGAGCAGCAATATCCTTTTTATTATTTATTTTTTAGCAGACACCCTTATCCAGGGCGACTTACAATTGTTACAAGATATCATATTATTTCACACTATATAGATATCACTTTATTTTTTACATACAATTTCCCATTTATACAGTTGCATTTTTACTGGAGCAATCTAGGTAAAATACCTTGCTCAAGGGTAGAGCAGCAGTGTCCCCCACCTGGGACTGAACCCACGACTCTCCGGTCAAGAGTCCAGAGCCCTAACCACTACTCCACACTGCTGCCCGTGATAAACAGCAAAAGCAAGAAAAGTATCAACATTCAATTAAATACCAATACTAACTAACGAGGTGACCTGAACTGAACACAATATTCTAGATGAGGTCTTATGGACGAAATTGAAATGGTGGAAATGACAAATGACTGCTTCCTAACACAATTTGTCAAGGCACCGACTAGAGGGGAGGCATGCCTTGATTTAGTCTTTTCAAATAACGAAGACAGAATAACTAAAACAGAGGTCAGAGAGCCATTGGCAAACTCAGACCACAACATGGTCTCATTTGAAGTATTTTTTTAAAACCCCAAAACTAATGACTAAAGCTAAGGTTTACAATTTTAGAAAAGCAGACTATGAAGGTATGAAACAGAGACTAACAGAAGTAGATTGGAGTAAAATAGAGAAAACATCCACAGAAAAAGGATGGCTGTTTTTTAAAAATGTAGTACTGGAGGCGCAAAACTATTACATCCCAAAAGTAGACAAATCTAAATCTAAAACAAAATGGTTTCAATTAAAAAAAATATTCAGCGAAAAAAGGCACTTTACAAAGCGTTTAAAAAGGACCAAAAACAAAGTACACAGAAAGAGTACTTGGAACTGCAAACACAAGTCAAAAAGGAAGTTAGAAAGGCCAAGAGAGAGAGAGAGAGAGAGAGAAATGAGCATTGCTAAGGGCGCTAAAACCAATTCCAAAATGTTTTTCCAATATTATAACAGCAAGAGAACATTCAAAGAGGAGGTTAAATGTCTAAGAGACACAAATGGCAAAATCATAGATGAAGAAAAAAAAATAGCAAATATATTAAATGATTACTTTTCACAGGTTTTTACAAAGGAGGACACGGACAACATAACCCACATGTCGACTTGTTCCTATCCAATTTTAAATAACTTTAGCAAAACAGAGGCAGAAGTGTTAAAGGGACTAGGAGCTCTTAAAATAAATAAATCCCCTGGGCCGGATGAGATCCTCCCAATAGTACTCAAAGAAATGAAAAAAGTTATTTACAAACCGCTAACCAAGATCATGCAGCAGTCTCTTGACACAGGGGTTGTACCGACAGACTGGAAAATTGCAAACGTAATACTGATCCACAAAAAGGGAGACAAAATCGAATCAGGTAACTACAGACCAATAAGTCTGACTTCTATTATATGTAAACTTATGGAAACTATAATAAGATCTAAAATAGGAGGCTGTGTGGTCCAGTGGTTAAAGAAAAGGGCTTGTAACCAGGAGGTCCCCGGTTCAAATCCCCCCTCAGCCACTGACTCATTGTGTGACCCTGAGCAAGTCACTTAACCTCCTTGTGCTCCGTCTTTCGGGTGAGATGTAAGTGACTGTGCAGCTGATACATAGTTCACACACCCTAGTCTCTGTAAGTCGCCTTGGATAAAGGCGTCTGCTAAATAAACAAATAATAATAATAAAATGGAAAATTACCTATATGGTAACAATATCCTGGGAGACAGTCAGCATGGTTTTAGGAAAGGGAGATCATGTCTAAGTAACCTGCTTGACTTTTTTGAGGATGCAACATTGACAATGGATAATTGCAAAGCATACGACATGGTTTATTTATATTTCCAGAAAGCTTTTGACAAAGTCCCGCATAAAAGATTAATTCTCAAACTGAACGCAGTAGGGATTCAAAGAAATGCATGCCCAGTTCTGAATGCTGTCTACATCATTTTGAATGACCTTTTCTGCTGCAACAGTGTTTGCCACTCCTCCTATTTTTGTATCATCTGCACATTTAACATGTTTGCTTACTATACCAGAATCTAAGTCAATAATGTAGATTAGGAAGAACAGAGGACCTAATACAGATCCCTGCGGCAAAAGAAAAAATTTCTTTTGTTGTCGTGGTGTGACATATTCGCCAGTGTGTACAGGCCTTTTCTCTAAAAAAAAGTGTATACAGTAAAGCATTAGGATATGCGCTGCCTGGCCACTTGTGTGCATTTCTATCCTATTGGATTTGGTGGGTGTGACAGGACGGGCTGAGTGGTAGTGACGTCAGGCCAGAAGCAGGAACTGAAAACACACAGGCAGGTAGTACACGGGTGCAAACGCGCACTGTGGCACTATTTTTATTTTTAACAGAAATAAATAAAAAGATTATACAAAAACCACTGCTCATAGAGTGAAAATAAAAAGGTTGTACAAAAACAAATCTCGCACACAGCACTTGTAGCAGTTGTTTTGGTTTTTCACTTTCATTTTGTTTTTCTCCTCTCTCGTTCCCGTTCCTCCTCTCGAACACCCATCCTGAAACAGGGAGAGCTGCAGGCTTTTATATTGGTGACCACCTCCCGATTAGCATCAAATTAAACAATTAATTAAATCGGGAGATGGTCACCTTCTGCACAAGGTTTTGTCTGGATGGGGCTTCCCCATCCACGCTGCCAAACACTAACAAACATACTGCTTTGCCGTCACATTTATACATAAACAACAAAAACCAAACATTGTATTTTAAATCAATACTAACCATAACAAAACAATAACAAAGCAAAACACTTGTTTTAACTAATACAAAACTATACATTTTAAATCATAATACATTGTGTTTTTACATAAACACAAAATGCAAATACCCGTTCTAAAATAGACAAAACAATACAATACATTTAAACAGCAGGGCTTTGCCCTGCCCCCTTTTATATGTGCAGGGCTTTTCTACCGCCCTGCTACAGTGGGGTTGAGGCCTTTATTGACCATTTTACCCCACATAAATACCTTACTAATTAAATATCTTGGTATTGTTAAATAGAGCAAAATATTTACTGTATATTATTATTATTATTATTATTATTATTATTATTATTATTATTATTATTATTATTATTATTAGGCAAATAGTTCAATCACAAGGCCATCTTACAGGGGAATATGTACCCCACAAAATAATCCATTTTCGAGTAATGCAGATGGGAGTGGACTTAAAGGGCATTAATGTACCTCCCCTAGTCATTCTGCATTAAAAAAATACTTTTGTGAAATACTGATGAATTCATTTATATTTAACATCAATTTAGTATAAAGCATTTCTATAAAGTGTCATTACCGTAACAGTTCCGTCATTACCAAAACAAAATAAGTTGTTATGGTAGTGACTGTTACGGTAATGACAATTTTAAGAATTTTTTATGAATTTATAAAAATCTGAGGCCTACACATTCTGACCTTGCCTAACTATTATCTGCTGTATTATTGAATTGTATTTTGTCACACTTGTACTTGCTTGAACCAAAGTCATTGTATTCATCATTGTATTTATCTTGCTCTTAATTGTATTATTACTTGCACTGTGAATTTTGAACATATAAATCATGAAATAATTCTAACCTATAATCATTTGTTTCGTAAAACATTTAATCATAGCAGAATAGCGTGTACGGTAATGACACATAATAAACCTAATCAATGATTTGCAGACACCTGAAGTGATTTTTTTTAAATAAATGTTTGAATCTGATCTACTCACCATGTGGCCATGCTGGAAATGATAAGATCACATGCTCAAAGAGGTGGCCTAAGTCATATTTTCACTAGGGGTCAATACACTGTGAGTTACGGTAATGACATTCAAAACTGGGGATAGGTTTTCAATTGCTTTTTATTCAAAATAAAAAATATATATATTTTAAAATACTAATTCAACATTATACTATGATACAACATTCCTTTTTAAAAAATATTGTCATGTTTTAAAATTATTCCATAAAATACAGTTGTTTTGATGAGAAAGAATAAGAGCTGGAAGTGGGGACACTTTTATAAAAAATCACCCTTAAATGTTAATATTGCATAAAAATAGTTATGCATATTTGCTAAATGTTAATGAAAACAGCAAAAGAAATATATGTATATTGCATTCGACAAAACCTTTTTTATTTTAATATTTAAATACACTTTTCTTTGAGGTGGGGACACAATTTGTCCCATTTCTGTAGAATGACCCTTATATGAGATTATTAATTGGAAGTACTAACACAACATATTAAACTTAAACATTTTTTCCATTTAGTTTGACCTATTATTTTTGTACACTCATGTTCCATTATGATGCCTTCTAGCAGTTACTCCCTTTGTCTGACACTGAGTGACTTTTTCCAGTTTCCACTTTCTCAGGATAGGTTATGGTTTATCAGAATGATTTTTTTTATAATTTGCAGAATTTAGTCTTGTTCTCCGATCCGTGATTAGGTCCCCTGCTTTGGAGAAGTCTTTCACTTTCCACTGATGTGACAGCTGTGCCAGCAAAAGCAATGAATTTTTGCAATCAGCCAAAGGGCAGAATCCAAAGGCTCCCTCTTCTTCAGCTCACCTTCAGCTCATTGTGCAAAGCAGATCCTTCCATGTTATCATCGTCTTCAGGGCTGCTGTCAGAAAGCTCATAGATGCTTTCAGATGTACATGCTCTCTTGGGTGGAGCTGGATCACTTTCAGCTGGTCCACATAGAACAGACTAACCTTTGTTCACAGCTTTTTTTTGCTCATTGTCGAAAAGACCATTTTAAACCGTGGATCGAGGAAGGTTGATATCTGACAATCAAGGTCATTCTCTAAGCTTGATAACCTTGTTGAGATTTGACTCAAAAGACAGTCTTTCACCTTCAAGCCAGATTCAGATTTGGTTTCAAGCTTTCCAAGTGCTCTGTGAATTCCAACCACTGTAGGGACAATGAGAGCTGCAGCTGGATACTTTGCTCCAGAGAATTGTGGTGGCTTCCTGGAATGGCTTGAGCATCTCACACACTTCTAGGAGCATCTTATGTTCAGCAATTATGTTTAGTGCTGGTCTCTTCAGTTTCACAGCTGCAATCTGTAATTGTTCTGCTTGCTGGACCAATTTTTCAATCATTGGCAAGCTTGAGTTCCATCTTGTAACACAGTCCTGTAGAATTTTCTGTGGTTCAGCTCCAGTTTCAATCAGATACACCTTAGCATAAGCATGCCAAGCACTCTGTGACTTCTTAAAAAGGGTAGCTATGGACCGACAATTTCCAATCACGGAAGATATTTCTTTGACTGAAACTTTGCTGTAGGCAGAGGTGTAAGCTGTGTGCCAAACAAGAGCGCCGTTTCAACTTCAAGAGACTGCAGCACATACAACACTGGCTCCACTGTCAGTGACAGCACATACCACTTGCTTTAAGTTAAAGGAGTCCAGCACATTTTGCACAGAGGAGGCAATGTTCTCCCCAGTATGGGACTCATCAGCAGGAATGCAGCCAATGAATTGTATAGTTAAATTCCACGCCGATACAGGTCCACAGATCAAAAGTAATGACAGCATGTGATTTAGACATTCGTTCTTGTTTTAAAGTACCCACCATGCCTGAGTATGCATTGCTCAACAGTGCTCCGGAAACTGTTTTTTTGAGGCTGTTTTGTATCCTGGACAAAGCAGGTTCAGGACCTTTCTGAAAAGATTAAAGTTCCAATCAAATACTTTCTACAAAATCTCTTATCCAAAATGAAAGTCAGAAAATTCTCCTTTAAAAACAATGCTTTAATAAGTAACAGTGATACATTAAATATGAAGGTGATGCTTAGAATTGTTTTATGCAATATAAGCTTAACAATACTGTAATTACTATTAAAAAGCTTTGTAAATTTTTTTTTTTTTTTAAAGTTAAATGTGATGATACAATATTCAATAAGTCTTGTTCTATCCTTCTAAAGTAAACAAAAAGAGATAATAAACTTTAAAAAAAATCTTAATTTCATCTAAAGATGAAAATGAGAAATTAAAATTAGTTTTTCACAATTAATATTTATGGATCATTTTCTGTTAACAACTAGTTAATAATAGGGCTGAATGTTTTTTCAGTTAAAAATACTTATATTCCAAAAGTACTGATTAGTTACAGAAACAGAGTATTGGTAAATATGTTGTTTTGCAGAACATTAAGCCAGTATCCACACGGATGTGATTTACATCTTCAATAAAGTACTTCTGTTCTAAGTTCTAATGTAATATTAAACTACTTACACAATTCAGCAAATACAGTAAAGTGTGAGCATATTCATTTTTAAACTAAGTAATATGTAACTTGTTTCCTCTTTATATTGACAAACACAGTGTTGTGTTGTATTTTTCAGTTGGTTTACTTTTACTAATGTACAATGTTTAGAATCTGATTTCATACCTTTAACGACTTAAAATGTAATAAAAATGCAACTTTCTTTCATCTCAATTTTAGTTATTAAATAAATATGCTTTGGAGACTTGTTCTCAATTAATACACTAATGTAACAATACTGTGGACAGTAATAATAATGTAACAATACTGTAGATTGAGTATTTCAATATTAATTAATATTATAATATAATAATTAATATTCCTTTCAATATAACAATATGTATTTCTCCAAACTGGGCATATTTACTCCAAAAAAAAGATCTTTAACATAATAAAGTGAGATGATTTACAATTTCTTACCTAAATGAAGGTGTTTCTACAGCACAAAATGGTTGCAGATCGTTGTTTTCCTCATGAAATTTTCAAACTCCCAGATAGCATTAAAAATATATATTTTAGCTGAGGTTGCTGTATTTTCTTTTTTTCTTGCTCCTGAAGTATTTTTTTGTAAACATTTGAGTGACGTCTTTCCAGGTGCCTTTTCTGATTGAAAGACTTCTCACTCAAATTCTCATGTCACAGCTTGCATTGTGTTTGGCAACATCTTTATAACATTCCTCAGTTTGCTCGCCCTGTGCCTCAGCCATGCTGATATGGAGAATACTGAAGTGGTACTGATGCAAAATGTTAAAATGGAGCATCTGGGGGTAGGGGCTAATAGGATTGTCCACTCAAAAGTTGAAAAACAGATTTCATGATTTCCACTACATGAGAGTAGGCGTTAAAACTTCATGCTGATATTGGACTCAGCTCTCGCCAAGATAAGCAACTAAGACATAGCTTCTTTTACTGTAAACTGTGATCCATCTGTGTTTCCTTCCTTCAAATGATGTAGATATCCTTCTGCCTGGTGTTGATGGCTGAAGTGTAATGCTGGCTCCAGGGATCAGCCTATTTTGCCTCTCTGGCGCATCAGCACACACAACGGCTGCAATGCTGGCTACAGGGATGAACCACAGTGCGGCCTCCCTAGCGCATCAGCAGAGCAACCGTCTGGACTAAGCTGAGTATGGTACTTCTCTGGGGTCTTCAAGTGGGCACCGTCCATTCTTGGTGTTTCGTCGACTAGAGGGCTCGACAGTGATTCTGGCATCACCCCTCTCTGTCCCCCACTCAGCTAAGCCCAGCTTACTTACCTTCCTTTACATCGACGTTGCTTTCTTTCTACTATGCTTGAGGTCCCCACCCAGAATCTTTTCGTCTCAACCAGAGCCAGTTGCTGCTCCTCTCTGCTGCTTCAGATAAGTTCTTCACTATGCACCGCAACTCTTGACCACTGAATCCAATGTCTCTGAAAAACCAGGTTGTGGAGTGTGCCACAAATCCTCGATAACCCACCTCCTCTGGGTAAACCTGGACTCTCCATACTCACTGTTCTGCTTCAGCAGCTAGTTGAGCATACTGAAGTTTCTTCCTTTCATACGCTTCATCCACAGCATCCTCTCATGGCACTGTTAACTCTACCAAGTGAAAAAGGCATGCTGATCCAGACCACAAAGGTGGTCAAAGGTTACTGGTGGCAATCTCAGGTGGGAAAATAAGCCGTTGTCCAACATCTGCCACCATTTTCCAGTCTCTAGCAGCTTACAGTTGTCCCAGATGAGTTTTGGTTTTAATACCTTTTCTTGGAGGTTGTGTCCCTAGATGGAGGAATGTTGTTCTTCGTGTGTCATATATTACTGGCATTGGTGGCAACCTGTTGGTTATGCTGCGCTTGTCTTCCAATGCTAAGGCCAAACATCGCAGCACCTGGTCATGACGCCAAGTAAACCGTCCTTGGCTAAGACCCACCTTACATCCTGTCAAAATGTGTCCTAATGTAGCTGGCGATGAACACCACGGATCCTCTCCTACCATAGTTTAATGTTCTGTGGTGATGGGAGAACATCATACGTTGACCTGATGAGGAAACTGATCCTGCTCTGTTCCATTGTCCATAGATCTCAGCTGATCTTGCGTTGTTCCACACTCTCCCATGTCATCCATTATCTCTGTTTGGCCTGGGAAACTGCCTTTATGCACGCCATCCTCTCCTGCTTTTGTACCTCATTGACTATCAGCTTCCTCTATTGATCTGGGGCTGCTTTGTGCCATGTAGGAGGAGTTGAACTGAGACCAAGCCCTCGCTGTACTTGCCCCATGATATCACTGATATGAAGGGCAGCCTTTGCATCTTCCACAGCTTCCTTTGCCACCCACTTTCTTCCAGTTTTCAACACAGGTGCTGCCTCCTTCACACATTCGTCATGTGACTCTAACAATGTAATTTCCAGTTGAACCTTGGCACATGTAAACTCCTCGGTTAGAGCTGAGACTGGCAGCTGCAGTATCCCTTTACCATACAGTCCCATTCGGCTGAGGCAACTCCTAACCATTTCCTGACGTATGAAATGATTAATTCTTCCAGCTTCTCTACTGTTGGCAGTAGACCAAACTGAAAGCACCAGAGTTTAAGTTTGCCTGGTAAGGCGCTGCTGTCTATGCTCTTCAACCCTTGCACTGCTTGTTGTCTCACTTCCCCACACAAACTGTGTCCTTTAGGTCCATTTCCCAAGACTTTTCACAGGCTTCTCAGACACTGTTGGTATTGCCTCACCGTTAATGCAGAACCTCTTATCCACTACTTTACCATTAATTATAGAGATGCTCCTTGACTTAGTGGGCTTGAATTGCATTTGTGCTCATTCAATGTTATTCAATAGTTTGCCCAATAAGCAATTAGTGCAGGCTACTGTTGTAGTCATGATTGTCATGTCATCCATGTATGCTCTAATTGGTGGCAGTCGCATTCCAGAAGCCATGTGTTCTCCTCCCACTACCCATTTTGACACCCTAATAATTACTTCCATTGCCATGGTAAAAGCCAGTAGATAAATGATGCATCCTGCCATTATTCCAATTTCTAGACATTGCCATGTAGTGGTGAATTCTGTAGCTGAAAAACAAAATTGCTGAAAAAATCAAATACTGCCTAAAGAAGCTCATGTGGTACTGAACCGTATGCATTGGCTAAATCCAGGAATTTCACATGGAGCTCCTTCCTCTCCTTTTTAGCTGTTTGAATTTGCTATCAGATCACATTGATGTGCTCTAAGCATCCTGGGAAACCTGGAATGCCAGCTTTCTGTACTGAAGTGTCAATGAAGCAGTTCTTCAATAGGTAAGCTGACATCTTAAGTAAACAAGTAGTGAAGATGTGTGTGGAGTCAGGTGATTTATGGGTTGGTCAGAAAGAGGCCTTATCTTTATTTATGTGGCAATTCAGGTGCAGGGGGCACCATGACTCCAGCAAACCAACCTTTGGCCAATCAAACATCAGGACATCATTTCTGAAAACATTGCTGTAAAATGAAGTGAATTTAGGCGGAGCAAGGGTTTGGTTAAAATGACGTCATTTGAAAATACTTAGAAGAGTGTGGAGTGATAAATGGACTTGCCTTCTTTTGCAAGTGTTTTACAAGAGATTATAGATTCCGTTCTGGAACTAAGAAAGGGAAGATGTCATAGGATTAAAATAAATAAAAATAATGTGTTATTTACTAAGTTGGTGTGAGAACGGCTTTTATTTCATCAACCCTCACACATAACAATACATATGAAGTTACATATTCTGTTAATTCAGGTAAACTGGACTTAATATATCAGTGTTTAATGTAAAGTAGGAGAAAGTGGAACAGCTCTAGGACCTCAGCTCTGGCTCCAGGCTCCAGAGCACTACTAAAAGAAACTGTCCAGCTCTGCTCCGGCTCTGGGTCTTGAAGCTGGCTCCGGGCCAGTCCTATTATGTGTACATGTAATGATTTCCACTAGCCAGCTTGATAAAGGCTGTTTTGTATTTGTAGTACGTTTCAGTGGTAATTTAATATGCAAAACATCCTCTCCACATTGCAATTACTAATATTCATAATTTGCATGGGAAATTTCAAGAATAAAATATACTAAGAAATCAAGGATAAAGTTTAGTGAAAATTCACCATTTGTTCCATTCTTAATAACTATAGACTCAACACGATTTATTGTTCTAGATTAAATATGTTATAAAGGTACAAAGTTGAAACAATATGAATTTTCTTTAAAATGAACTTCCCTCACAGGAAACACAAATATGAAACGTAAAAGTTATATTATTATTATTATTATTATTATTAGCTTATTTGGCAGACACCTTTAGGCAACTTGCAGGCGTTATAAGGTTACAGTGCAAGAACAATATTTAAGTAAAGAATAGTTTACAGGAAGTGCAAATACTACTAGACTACAATATGTAATAACAAGTAACAATTTAGCTACAGTGACGTAATAGTAGTGCAATAGTGCAAGGATAGTGCATAAGCTAAGGATCCAGTAACTTGGGTCAGGCAAGTCCAGTAAATAGTAGGAGAGGTAGATCAAGAGAGGTTAGAGGAGGGAGAGGAAGCAGAAGAGAAGTAGAGGTCAGATTTAGAGGTTGAGTTTGGGGTGGTGAGAAGGTGTCCAAGTTGAGATAGCCGAGAGTCTTTCTGAGACGCGGGAGGGGATGTGGGAGTAAAAGGAGGGAAAGGAGAGGAATATCTTGGCATCATACACATAATGGTAGGAAAAGCCAAAAGAGATGAGAGTTCCTAGCAAGCGGGTGTAGTGAGAAGAGGAGGGGTACCAGGACATACTTGAGGTACACCTGTAAAGAAGGGGCGAGGAGAAGAGAGAGCCACGCCAGGAAACCTTGAACGAGCGTTTAGAAAGATAGGGGGAAAATCAGGTAGGAGTCGTGCCTGAGATCTCCAGGTCAGAGAGAGAGGAGAGGTCAAGGAGAATTAGAATGGAAGAAAGGGAGGCAGCCTGAGCAGAGAGGAGAGAGTCATAGAGTATAGAAAGGAGGGCGGTTTCTGTGGAATGTCCAGGACAAATCAAATCAAATCAGTTCAGCACCGACAGCAGCAGCATTACAACAAAAATGCACAAACTCAAACCTTTTGACCAGGAGACAAGGTAATGCTGCTACTTCCCTCATCAGAATCGAAATTGTGTGCTAAATGGCAGGGGCCATATGAAGTGATTTGGGCGATAGGGAAGGTGATTTATGAAATTAGATAGCCCGATCGCTGTAATGAACGTGAAATTTATCATGTACATTTATTAAAGCCCTGGCAGGCAAGGGAGGTCTTGTTTATAGCCCCAGGCAATATAGAGGATGATTTAGGCCCCTGTCCAGAGACTCCTAGCACAAAAATAATTTCGATGGGGTAACAATTGGTTCCAGATCAGCAATGGGAGCTGCGTAAGCTTATTTACAACTCAGCAACTTTTTTCTGACTTGCCCGGCAGAACTAACTTGGTTGAAAATGACATTATCTCTCCACCAGGTGTCACAGTGCGAGAGAGACCCTCCCCGATCCCAGAAAGTCGACGAATTGGCGTTCGCAAAGAGGTATGGGACATGCTCAAGCTTGGGGTGATTGAACCTTCCAGGAGCGAGTGGTGCAGCCCTATTGTCATAGTGGCCAAGAAAGACGGCACCAACCTCTTCTGAGTAGACTTCCGGAAGGTAAACACTATCGCCAACTTCGATGCGTACCCTATGCCTCGGGTCGACAAACTTTTAGATAGACTGGGAAAGGCAAAGTTTATCTCTACTCTGGACCTGACAAAGGGATACTGGCAGATCCCCTTAACCCGCAGTTCTAGAGAGAAAACTGCATTTTCAACACCAGAAGGGCTGTTTCACTTTAAAACCATGCCGTTTGGGCTACATGGTGCGCCTGCTGCCTTTCAGAGACTGATGGACCAGGTTTTACGTTCACATCATGAATATGCAGCAGCGTGTATTGATGACGTGGTTATTTACAGCTCCACCTGGCGAGAGCATTTGGCTAGGATTGCAGCCATCCTTCAGTCTCTAAGGGTAGCCCGGCTGACAGCTAACTTGAGAAAATTTGCCAAGACAGAGACCAATATTTGGAATTTTTAATGGGGAATGGAAGGGTGAGATCCGTGGTCACCAAAATCCAGGCTTTGGTCGATGCGGCGATCCCCAAAACCAAGACTCAGGTGAGGTCACTACTGGAATTAGCCGGTTATTACCGCCACTTTATCCCCGAGTATGCCACAGTGGTTAACCCTTTAGTTGACCTCACCAAGAAGAGTGTTCCAAATTTAATTAAATGGTCAGCTGAGTGTCAGGGAGCGTTTGATACTATTAAGCGTAAACTTTGCCAGGCCCCCACTCTTATCACACCGTATTTCACCAAGAGATTCATCCTCCACATCGATGCGTCGGATGTGGGTTTGGGTGCTGTCAAAAGGTAGACGGAGTAGAACACCCGATACTGTATCTCAGTAAAAAGATGCTACCTCGGGAGCGCAAATACTCTGTAATCGAAAAGGAGTGTTTGGCCATTAAATGGGCTACTCACTCGATATTACCTGCTGGGACACTTATTTGATCTCGTCACAGACCACGCCCCACTCAAGTGGTTAAGCACAATGAAGTACGGCAATGCCCGGATAATTCGGTGGTATCTGGCGTTGCAGCCCTTCATGTACCACATGCTACACCGTGCGGGGAAAGACCATCAAAATGCAGATTATTTTTCCAGGGAGGGGGGAGTAATGGGAAACATAGATTCAGCTGACTGTTCCTTTGGCTCCACTCTGAGCGGTGGGATATGTGACAGAAATACAATGAGTTTTGGTTGTAAATCTCCCTCCCGACCTGTGAGGGTGCTAAGCAGCGAAAGTAGAGTTCTTTGGACGGGCTGGCCTGACAGTTCTTTCCCCAGGCTGGGAAGTCAGTCAGTCTGGAAGAAAGCGAGACTCCGTTGCAGGAACGTATTGACCTGGAAGGGAAACGACATAGCAGCTACAGATAGTAAAGACAGCTGCACTCGTTTACCAAGGGGTCATGCGTGATAGCATAAAAAGGGGCCGGAGAATTGCAATCTACTCCTTCACTTTGGTTACGGAAACATAACCCGGATGGACCCGTGCAGCATTTTATAAAATATTGTGAGTGTTTGTTTGTCTTGTCTATAATTGTTACTTGTGTTTTATAGACAGCTAACACGTTCCGGAGCTGTCGCTAAGGGCCAGCATAAAAACCTGGAACAGCACTGCACTATTGTCACTCATTAAACTGTATCACCCACCACAAGCACTACTGCACGCACCCAGGACTGGTGACCGTGTTTGTATATTGTGGGAGGGATACCTGTGTTTATTGCTTGGGACTGCAACCCGTTATTATTTAACCCCGTGCATTACACATTGCTGTGTATTGCCGGGGATCATTGTTTTGGTCACCAGACCTGGAGTATAAAAATAAAATACCCCTTTTCCATACCGGATTACAATCTCTGTCTGTGTTATTCCTGCACTGCATCACCTCTGCACCTGTTCACAATCAACCACTTTGCCACAGGAATCAAAATGCAAACAGGAACAAAGCAAATCAAAGGTGATACATCAGTGATCTCACATATAAGTTTCAGTTGATGGTGTTCTGAGCTGGCATCAGTGTAGATGTTATTTACTTCTGAGCCAAGCTGAGCTTTCATGGCATCAGAGATGTTGGCTTTTTTCTGAGCCGGCATCAGTGTAGATGTTAGTTTCTGAGTTGAGCTGACCGGACCTGACCAAAGAAATTACTTCGTACAGCACAGATATACAGCTAGGTTACGTAATTTCCTTGACCAGATTTGGTCTTATTTCCCTAGCATGAGACAAAGCACATTAAAAGTTACATTTTTCTTCTTCTCTTTACCAATGTCAGCAGAAACCCAGATAACAAGAAGTTATATTTAAGAACAATGATATGCGTTTTGCTCAATTCTCGCAGGCAGCAAAGTGCTATACTCACGCATCACAAGGTCGAACGACAAGGCTGGTGATTGCAAACTGCAGATGTACAGCTACATTTTAAGAATGTATTAACCCTGCATTGATTCAGAGCTTACATTAAACACAGGAAAATCACACAATGTTTATAGACAGTTTCAATGATTTCTTTACTATTTAAATAGGAAGCATAAGTAACAGGTTGTATAATGAAAAGGAACAGAGGCTGATGAAACAATAACAGCTTGTGTCATTTAACTGGAACAATGTGTACACTGCCCCACACAAGGTGCATGTTTATCAGAAAAAAAGCCTACGTGTTCCAGTAGTATGTTATTATGTGTTCTGTGACACTTACCTAAAGTTATAGCATGTCACTTTTAACAAAAGTAAATGGTTTTAGAACCATTTACAATTGGTTTGATAATGGTTTATATATAGACTCAGAACAGTTTTCTAAGCAGAAACAAAGGTTTTATCATCCTTCCATGGTCACAGCTGCACTTGCTGAGTTATGAAAAGCCAGTTACTCCCTACAAGGCTAGGGCAACACCTAGGCAAGAGTTTCAAAATCCTTACACAACCCCATTGTGCGGTGCCGGATATGGCTTCGGGCAAACCTTATGGCGTTCATTTTCCCCTTTGTATGTATGTCCATGTAAGCATTTACATTCATATCCTCCCACTATGCACCACTTTTATGTCCGTGTATAAAAGTGCACACACTGCATTCGTCGTGATCGCTGCAAACCAATATCCCATCATCGGTGTATCCTTGAGAACACTGGCATGAAACATCTCTTTCACAGATTCCTAGGGGACGACATGTCACATTGCCTCTCCCTGTATCCAGGTAATGAGTCCCATTGTGATGTTTGTGGCACCTGCCGGAATGGCCAGTCCTGACTTCCACAAGAAGTACACCCCATGACCACCTCCACCAATGATGGCATCATCTCCTGTAAAACAAGTGTAGTGTTCATTCTTTGTTAAAATCATCCCTCCCAATAGATCCCACTTAGATGGTCCATGGTGATCATAATGATCAATCTCAAATTCTGTCTCCAGTATAGACCTTGGCAGGCAGTAAACTCCTTACTTAACTCATGAGTTTGTTGGCAAAGAACAATGCATGCACAGAAAAGTCCCGTTCTCAACAAGAAAAAGTTAGGCAATTAACAAGATTATTAAAAATATATTAAAATGTTTCAGTCCCACCTTGAATGGGAAAGAACAGTATTCACATTAACAAACCCATAAACGTAAACTTTTATAATACAAAATATAAATTAAATAATGTCAATGCCTATACTTTTGATGTGGTCAATACTGAGAGAGACCAATACTCAAGCTGTCATAAATCACAGGTATTTGATTGCCACAAACATTCCCTTAAGAATTGTTAATTAATAGACCCTCCAGTTGCAAACTATATATTATAGAATATCAGTTTGCAACTCTGTAGCATTCCTTTTTCTGTAACAGGAAAAGTCAGACAGCTTCTCATCAGTGGTTTGTTTCAACCTTTTACAGGTTTATGAAATTCACACTGTGGAGTGCTGTGCTGCTACCCCTTACCTAGCACAGATAGGATGCATCTAAAACAAGAAGGAAATAAGTAAGTTCCATAAAGCAAGCTATATTATTGTACTGAAACAAACATGACCAACAAGCTCACTGCAACCTTGCTTTCAATAACAAACTTATTACAATAACAATAACAAACTAGGTATTTGCGTGTCCCTTTACACCCTTGCTGTTGCAGCAGCAGTGCTGGCTTTAATCAGAAATGCCTCCAGCCATTTGTAGAATGCATCTACTACCACCAAAATATAGCGATAGCCTCTTTTTGCTGGGGGTAAGGGTCCCACATAATCAATTTATAAATTGGTCCAAGGGCCCTTTGCCAGACATGTTGGCCTCAGTTTTGCCCTCCTCTTTATGTGTGATTGATTAATTTGTGTGCATACTAAGCAATTAGTGTAATATTGCTCTATGTTTTTATCCTTGTCCAGCCACCAAAAAGTGTTTTTCACCTGTCTTGTTGTTTCTGATCCCATGTGTCCACCTTGATTGTGGGCGTGATATAAATTATCTTTACGCAACCCTTCGGGTGGGATTAATTGGGCCGGCATGGGTGAGAGGTTGTCCATCTGCACTTATGTAGCCCCGTTTGTTCCAGATGGGCAAGTACTCAGTAAGTGAATTCACTACAAAAGCAGAATCTGAGTATATGTTCAGTGGAGTGTAGGGAAACAATGTGAGCGTCTGCGAAACTGCTATTGCCTCTGCTTTTTGCACCAAAAAGGCTGGAGGGCATTTGTACAAATAATCTCCATCTGGAGAATGTATCGCAAAACCTGTATAATACTGACCCTCCTGCCAGTATCGAGATCCATCTACATCAAAAATCGCATCGGGCGCTCTGATTACCTGCTCTTGACAATGGTGAGGGGTACCCTCATACAATAGAGCCGTTGGTAACATTGTGACTGGTTTTGTAAATAGATTGCATTGTCCCAAGTCCAAAGTCCATCGTGACAATAACATCTGCAATGGTGTATGTGGTGCGTGTAACACTACCTGGTTGAACCCATAAAAGTGGGAGATATGCTCATTCTCCGATTCTGTTTGCAACAACAAATCATCAACATACTGAAGCAAACACTGAGGTTTTGAAAAAGCAGTCAACACTTCTGCCAAGGCCTGGTGAAACAAGTTAGGTGTACCCCTGAGGGAGACAATTCCACATATACCGGTGGTTACTGAAGGTAAATGCAAACCTGTATTGACAGTCAGAGTGTAATAGTATGGATCAGAAACCATTTGATACATCAAGCAGAATAATACTTGGCATCAGATAACAGTGAAGCTATTACATCAGGTGTGGTAGCTACCACCGGTGCACATATGGTGTGTTTTTGTTCAGATCCCTGTAATCAATAGAAGGCACAAAGAGCCGTCCGGTTTCTTGACAGGCCATATGGGTGCCTTCACAGGGGATAGACATGGCCTAACTACTCCCTGCCACACCAATGAGTCAATCGTAGTCTGCCTGTGGGGCATGACCTCAGCGAGGTAGTTATACTGCCGCTGTGGGGGTGGATCATGGTCCTGCACGTTAACTTGCAACCCCCCCATGTTTCCACAATCGTGTTTGTGGATTACAAAAGCCTCCCTGTGCCTCTTTAATATCCCATCTCGTTCAGGGTTACCAGTAACCAATAAAGTGTCTAAATCATAGCCTTCTTACTTTTTTACTGCATTAACTGAGTGAACATCAGAGATGAACATCACTTCCTTATTCTCCTCACATTGTCAAATACACTTTTTTTTTTCCCTCCCCCTTGTTTGGAGTTAAACACTCGGTTCATGGCACTCGTGATATCTTTAGCAGTGGCCTCGGTAGGCAATTGTGCAGTCAGCACTACTTGGTACGGGCCTGACTGATTTATGAGCCAAGGGTGGCCAATTCGTATCGCCCGACATCCGGGACAACAAGATTTGAAAGATGGACAACAAGTTTTACCATTATACTTTGCCCGTCGGACAAGTAGTTTTTATTTATTTATTCTTCCTATGTTCACTCTGCGGCTAGAAAGGCACTCAGGGTATATTTATAGAGAGACATGCAAGTTTCGGAAGTCTAGCACATATACATACATTTCAAAAAGTGTTTATGTCCCACCCCTATTACTTATAAATGGCTGGCTGATATTCTGTTGGTTAAAAAGAAACCCAGAAATGGCTGCCTGAGAGCGAGAGCCTCTGTCAAGACACACGCTAATGTTTTAAACTTAAGGTATTATTTATGTTTTTTATAAATTAGCAAATAAGTTATACTGCTTTCTTAATACATGAAACTGACATTTAAAATGCAGCAATCTTAGTAAAGTTAAAAAAGAAATACACCATAGTCGCTAAGGTATTAGCGGATTTGAAAAAATCGTGTTGTGTAATTTATAGCACTTCGTGGTCAAGCGTGTACTTGTTGGGAATATGTTTAAAAAAACATAAACTTTACTGTTTAGAACCATTTCAAGACAAACTTTCCCTGGCAAAAAATGTAATGATTTTTTTTCTTTTGATTTTAGTGTTGCTAGCATAGTTTGCCATTTGCCATATTTACATTTTTTTAATATTTAAATGCTATATTAAATTAATATTTTACTATATTAGTTATTTATTGGACATGAATAAAACAAAACATATCACATATCATTCACACTTAGCCTGACATGCATAAAATGGCTTGATATCCCCAACCGTTTGTTTTTTCACAAATTATTATTAGGATTCCCATGTAAAACAGAAGCTGTGAAACAATTAACAACTGGTCTTCTTTAAATTAAAGTTGTTTTGAAAATGCTAGCTGCTGTGGTTGGGGATATCAAGCACTTTTAATTGACGCTGGGACGATGGTGTGTATGTGCGATATGTTATCGTATTCACAAATTATTCTTAGGCTTCCCAGGTAAAACACAGACGTGAAACAATTCACATTTGGCATCCTTTAAATTGAAGTTGGTTTGAGCGCTGTTGCTGCTGTGGTTGAGGAGATAAATCCATTTTACGCATGGCTGAGGCTAAGTGTGCGTATGTGCGGTATGTTATTATTTTCCAGAAATTATTCTTAGGATTCACATGTAAAACAGAAGCTGTGAAACAATTAACAACTGGTCTCCTTTAAATTAAAGTTGGTTTGAGCACTCTAGCTTCTGTGGTTGGCGAGATACAGCCATTGTCAGGTTAGCTTGAGTCGAATATCAAACGAATATCAAACGTTAAGCTAACTTTACCGCGGTAGCATATTTTAGTTTAGAAAAGTAAACGATGGCTGGCGCAATTACCATATTGTATTGATGGGGCTGGTATTTCACAGGACGTCTGGAAGGATGAGGATTCCAACAAATGGTCCGATGCCACTGCCACTGGCTGGTCACCCATTAACCGGTGCAATTCCTCCCAGAACCGAAATTGGGACCTCGAGCTTTGACCGCAGGACTGCAGGCATTTTCTCTCCTGCATGTACAGATATTTCAGTTTCTTGAATTTATCTCGTACCTGCAGGAGTGTTCTATTTATACGAAGTTCAGCCAGGTCCGCAATAATTTGGAGGAGGGAATGAGTTTCCTCATCCGTCCAGCGGACCTGGTGTTGCGTGCTGTCAGAAGGGGTGGAAGCTTGAAACATCCTGCGGGGAAAAAGCTACATTATTCGTAGTATTATTATTATGATAATAATGCTGGTCATAACGATCTAGTAGTTCTCATGCATCGTTCATAATACACTGAAATGAATAAATAATGGTATAAATCAACATCTCTATATGCAGTTTATATATAATTTAGCCGAGACCCTCATCAGGAGAAGCGGATTGATAATAATGGATGGATGGATATTTAACTGATTTGTATAAGTAAGACTGGGATAAGGAAAATCTTACTTACGCTACAGAGGAGGACAGAAAGGCCGTATCCCAAAGAAGAGCGTTCTTTTACATAGGGGAAGTGGAAGAGGTATTGTGTTATTTCATGAAAGTCTATCGTTAAGTATTTTGCACGACTGTGGAGTTTGTTGCTATGGGACTAATTAGGCCAATTAGCGCACACTTTACCATGCTTTACCAAAGTGTAATGACACTTGAGTCACACACTTTTTTTGCCGTGCACTTTTGGAACGAGCACAATCATGCGTTATTTGCGCGTGACACGTCATGAATGCACTATAGTAGCGCGATTAAAACTTGCATGTAAACACCACCATTGTTGCTAGTTATGAAATGGCTTGGATAAAATAAGTGCTGTGATTGGCTGAACAAGATCACATGACCGTGCGGTAATAATTGTCTCACGGCTATGACATCATAGACCAACTTACTTATCTGATCTATTAATATTACTAAGCCTTAATAGTAACAATTATCTAAACAGTGTTTCTGTAGGTAAAAATGTCAACATACAACTGAAACAGCATTTAAATCACGCAACAATCTGTTTTTTTTTCATCTCTGTCACTAAGAACAGAAAAATTGGCAAATATACTGTGGTATTTATTTAGTCAGAGAATAGAACAAAGAAAGGCAAGCAGTTGCAGTAACACTATTCAATAGCCATCTGAGAAATCACCACACAAGTCTCACTCAGCATGTTTATATATATATATATATATATATATACAGTACTGTGCAAAAGTTTTAGGCAGGTGTGAAAAAATGCTGTAAAGTAAGAATGCTTTCAAAAATAGACATGTTAATAGATTATATTTATCAATTAACTAAATGCAAAGTGAGTGAACAGAAGAAAAATCTAAATCAAATCCATATTTGGTGTGACCACCCTTTGCCTTCAAAACAGCATCAATTCTTCTAGGTACACTTGCACAAAGTCAGGGATTTTGTAGGCATATAGTCAGGTGTATGATTAAACAATTATACCAGACAGGTGCTAATGATCATCAATTCAATATGTAGGTTGAAACACAATCATTAACTGAAACAGAAACAGCTGTGTAGGAGGAATAAAACTGGGTGAGGAACAGCCAAACTCAGCTAACAAGGTGAGGTTGCTGAGACAGTTTACTGTCAAAAGTCATACACCATGGCAAGACTGAGCACAGCAACAAGACACAAGGTAGTTATACTGCATCAGCAAGGTCTCTCCCAGGCAGAAATTTCAAGGCAGACAGGGGTTTCCAGATGTGCTGTCCAAGCTCTTTGAAGAAGCACAAAGAAACGGGCAACTTTGAGGACCGTGAGCGCAGTGGTCGGCCAAGGAAACTTACTGCAGCAGATGAAAGACACATCATGCTTACTTCCCTTCGCAATCGGAAGATGTCCAGCAGTGCCATCAGCTCAGAACTGGCAGAAAACAATGGGACCCTGGTACACCCATCTACTGTCCGGAGAAGTCTGGTCAGAAGTGGCCTTCATGGAAGACTTGCGGCCAAAAAGCCATACCTCCGACGTGGAAACAAGGCCCAGCGACTCAAGTATGCAGGAAAACACAGGAACTGGGGTGCAGAAAAATGGCAGCAGGTGCTCTGGACTGATGAGTCAAAATTTGAAATATTTGGCTGTAGCAGAAGGCAGTTTGTTCGCCAAAGGGCTGAGAGCGGTACACGAATGAGTGTCTGCAGGCAACAGTGAAGCAAGGTGGAGGTTCCTTGCAAGTTTGGGGCTGCATTTCTGCAAATGGAGTTGGGGATTTGGTCAGAATTAATGGTCTCCTCAATGCTGAGAAGTACAGGCAGATACTTATCCATCATGCAATACCATCAGGGAGGCATCTGATTGGCCCCAAATTTATTCTGCAGCATGACAACGACCCCAAACATACAGCGAAAGTCATTAAGAACTATCTTCAGCGTAAAGAAGAAAAAGGAGTCCTGGAAGTGATGGTATGGCCCCACAGAGCCCTGATCTCAACATCATCGAGTCTGTCTGGGATTACATGAAGAGAGAAGCAACTGAGGCTGCCTAAATCCACAGAAGAACTGTGGTTAGTTCTCCAAGATGTTTGGGCCAACCTACCTGCCGAGTTCCTTCAAAAACTGTGTGCAAGTGTACCTAGAAGAATTGATGCTTGATGCTGTTTTGAAGGCAAAGGGTGGTCACACCAAATATGGATTTGATTTAGATTTTTCTTCTGTTCACTCACTTTGCATTTAGTTAATTGATAAATATAATCTATTAACATGTCTATTTTTGAAAGCATTACTTACTTTACTTACTTTACAGCATTTTTTCTGCCTAAAACCTTTGCACAGTATTGTGTATGTATATATATATATATATATATATATATATATATATATATATATATATATATATATATATATATATATATATATATATATATATATATATATATATATATATATATATATATAAATATATATCTATACACTACCGGTCAAAAGTTTTAGAACACCTCCATTTTTCCAGTTTTTATTGAAATTTACGCAGTTTAATGTCTCAATGTACTCTGAAATTAAAGCATAGAACAAATAAACAATTGGAGATAAAAAAAGAAATCATGGAATCGTTTTGTTTAACAAAATTTAATCTAAATTTTTGACTCATCAAAGTAGCCACCTTTTGCAGATATAACAGCCGAACACACTCGTGGCACTCTTTCTACAATGGAAATCAAATATTGTTCGGAAAGTTCTTCCCAACACTGTTGCAGAAGTTCCCACAAATGTGTTGCACTTGTAGGTTGCTTTGCTTTCACCCTTCTGTCCAGTTCATCCCAAACCAGCTCGATGGGGTTTAAGTCTGGAGACTGTGCTGGCCATTCCATGATTTGAAGCCTACCGTCTTGTTCTTTTCTTCTAAGGTAGTTCTGACATAGCCTGGAGGTATGTTTTGGGTCATTATCTTGCTGTAGGATGAACCCCTGACCAACTATGCGTATACCAGAGGGTATTTATTGCATGGCGCTGCAAAATGCTGTGGTAGCCGTTTTGGTTCAGGGTGCCACTCACTCTGTGCAAGTCGCGGACTCTGGATCCAGCAAAAGAGCCCCAGACCATCACGCTTTCTCCTCCATGTTTGACAGTTGGTGTCACACACCGAGGAACCATCCTTTCGCCTACTTGACGGCGTACAAAAACCCTGCGTAATGAACCGAAGATTTCAAATTTTGATTCATCGGTCCATAAGACCTTCTTCCAGTCTTCAGTAGTCCACTGGCGGTGCTTCATGGCCCAGGCAAGCCTCTTTTTCTTATTTTGCCATCTTAGCAATGGCTTTCTTACTGCCACTCGACCTGTCAAACCTGCAGCTCGAAGTCTTCTCTTCACAGTTGAAACTGAGACTTGCTTACTTCGACCAGTGTTAAGCTGAGCTTGAAGCTGTTGTCCTGTGAGCTGCCTATCACGCAAGCTGTTGACTCTCAGAAACTTGTCTTCTGATTCTGTTGTGGCTTTGGGTCTGCCAGACCTCTTCCCTCACGCAGAATGCGCTTCGATACCCCCAAAAGAGATCAGGCGTTTGATGACAGGGAACATCAGGGAAACTAGTAGTAGCTGATATTGCGGACCAAATGCCAGCTCAGCCAATCCAACAGGTCCATACACCCTCCTCTGAGCTGCAAGTGGATGCAGTCCCAACATCTTTCATTCACCTGATTTTAAAAGGAACAGAGGTCAATGCTCTTGTTGATACAGGATCAGGAATTTCACTCATTACAGAAAAATGTCATCAGTCCATTCCATCACTACGATCACAATCCTTAGTGAAATCCTTTGTTTTTGCTTCCTCCGTTACAGGACACTTTCTGGGCTCTCTTAATGTGCAGCTGCGTGTTGGAAACCAAACTTTACACTATGTGTTTCATGTTGTGCGTACTGCAAGTCACCTTGTCATTCTAGGCTGGGACTTCTTTCCACAGCACCATGTTACCATTCACCTGTGCAAAGTCCCCACCACAGTAAGTGGGGGCAGGCAAGCCTCACAAGTACCCTGCCACATGGACAGAACATTCTATGGCAACAATTTGCCTCTTTTACTGACACACCACCTCACCCCACTGCAGAGCAATGCTGTTATTCTCTCTTCTATAACTGTGCCACCATTGTCTGAGATGACTGTGACAGCTGGGCAGCAGTGCAGTGAGTGGCCCTGTGAACAGTGAGTATGTGGGTGTGGCGGAGTGTCCCGCCCCTATTTATTATTATTTGTATTTGGCCATCGCGCCTTTTTGTTTTGTGTTTTGGTGTTTTGTTTAAATCTTTTGTTTCTGTTTATTTACTTAATAAATTATGCTGAATGCAGTTGCATTCAGCTTCACCCGCCCATCCACTGTTTTGGTTTCAGTTACTTCCTGGTCCGTGACGTCACCACACCTCACCACTGCGAGCCAGACTGTCACATATGGTGTCTTGCGTGGGACAAACAACGCCTCCAACAGCCGGACCAGGAAAGGAAAGGACGTTTTTTTTTTTGTTCTTTTTCAAATAGTGTTTTTTGTGTTTGGAAAAAAAAAAAAAAAAAAATGGATAAAGTTGATGCCTACATGAAGAGGTGGCATGAGCATCAGAGGGAGTTGAAAGAAGGAGGGGCTACGTGGTGCCTCGCCTGCCTGGAGTATGGGCACCTCCCTGAGGTGTGCCCATATGAAGACCCCTCTTTGTGCAGGCCTTTCGAGGTGAGGTGGAGACTGCGGAGGTGGATCCACCTGAAGGCCATACCATCGCCGCAGGTGGATCAGAAACCTGCCTCACCTGCCTCAAGGGGAGGGTGGTGCTTTGCCGTCGGCAAGGTCGGGCACAAACCACCTGACCAACCCCTTCCATGGCAGGAGGTGGAACTGCTGGTCCCGAAGAAGGAAGGAGGCGATGCCAAGAGGCAAAGAAGCAGGCTCCAGCGCCTGAGGGGGCGCGAGCATCCAGCGCCCAGAAGAGGGGCCTTGAGCATCCAGCGCCCAGAAGTGGGGAGCCCGTGCATCCCGCGCCCATGAAGGTAGAGCCTGAGCGTCAAGAGCCCAAGAGAGGGAAGCTCAAGAGTGGACGCTGGGATGGATATCTTCACCTGGTCGAGGCCTCAAGTTGGTGGGTCACTCTGTCGTCAACTGCCCCCGCCCTGGAGAGGAGGAGGAGGGACGACCGAAGGGCAGCTGGGAAGCATACCTCAGCGCACTTGAGGCCATGAACTGGTGCACTGCCTGTGGGGAATGGGGCCACTTTGTGGTCAACTGCCCCATTCTCCAGGAAGAGGAGGAGAAGGAGAAGCACCGGTTCCCTGCAACAGGCGGAGACTACACGCTGTCCCCACCTCCACCACTTCCAGCAGGAGCAGAACAGTGGGAGCTGCCTCTGTCTCTGCCACCCCCACCTCCACCAGCAGAGAATGAATACCTGCTGGTTCCCTCTCCACTTCCACCAGCAGAGGGTGAATACCTGCTGGTTCCGTCTCAAGCACCGTGGGAGGACTGCTTACCGCTCCCAGCTCCACCAGCAGAGGGTGAATTCCTGCTGGTTCCGCCTCAGCCGCCGTGGGAGGACTGCTTGCCGCTCCCAGCTCCACCAGCAGAGGGTGAATGCCTGCTGGTTCCGCCTCAACCGCCGTGGGAGGATTGCTTGCCCCTCCCACCTCCACCAGCAGAGGGTAAATGCCTGCTGGTTCCACCTCAACCGCCGTGGGAGGGCTGCTTGCCGCTCCCAGCTCCACCAGCAGAGGGTGAATACCTGCTGGTTCCACATCCACCGTCATGGGAAGGACTGCTCTTGCCCTGCTTCGCACCGCCCAGGGATGCCTGCTTCGCACCGCCCAAGGATGCCTGCTACGCACCGCCCAAGGATGCCTGCTACGCACCGCCCAAGGATGCCTGCTACGCACCGCCCAAGGATGCCTGCTTCGCACTGCCCAAGGATGCCTGCCGCACCGCCCAAAGATGTCTGCCGCACCGCCCAAGGATGCCTGTTGCTCCGCATCGCCTGGGGCTGCCTGTTGCACCGCATCGCCTGAGGCTGCCTGTTGCTCCGCATCGCCTGGGGCTGCCTGTTGCTCCGCGCTCGCCTGGGGCTGCCTGTTGCTCCGCGCTCGCCTGGGGCTGCCTGTTGCTCCGCGTCGCCTGGGGCTGCCTGTTGCTCCGCATCGCCTGGAGAGCCACCAGTTACAGGGAATGAGGGAGAAGTGGAGCTCCCCTGCCGCCTCCATGGCCAGGGCTCCCCTCCTGAGTTAGCCTCCCGAGGTCGCTGCTGCTGCTGCTGCCGTCGCCTCCCGAGGGTCCGCTGCTGCTGCTGCCGTCGCCTCCCGAGGTCCGCTGCTGCTGCCGTCGCCTCCCGAGGTCGCTGCTGCTGCCGTCACCTCCCGAGGTCCGCTGCGGCTGCCGTCGCCTCCCGAGGGTCCGCTGCGGCTGCCGTCGCCTCCCGAGGGTCCGCTGCTGCTGCCGTTGCCTGCCGAAGGTCTGCAGCTGCTACCTCGCCTCCCGAGGGTCCTGTTTTGCCTGGGGTCGCTACCAGTCCTGCCATGCGGCAGGAAATACTGTGGCTGGAGCCCCATGAAGGGAGCTGCCGACCACGGAAAAGGGAGGGAGGTCAGAAGACCAGCTTCCCAGCCGCACTTTCGCGGCAGGAAATACTATGGCTGGAACCCCATGAAGGGCAGCTGCCGGCCACGAAGAAGTGGGGAAGGTCAGAAGACCAGCTCCCCAGCCGCACTTGCGGCAGGAAATACTATGGCTGGAACCCCATGAAGGGCAGCTGCCGGCCACGAAGAAGTGGGGAAGGTCAGAAGACCAGCTCCCCAGCCGCACTTCGCAGCAGGAAATACTGTGGCTGGAGCCCCATGAAGGGCAGCTGCCAGCCATGAAGAAGGGGGAGGTCAGGAGACCAGCTCCCCGCAGCAATTTCGCTGCAGGAGAAAGGGTGGCGGAGCCCACGGAGGGAAGAAGGGGGCAGGTTTGGAGACCACCCCAAAAGCAGCAAAGGTCATTCAAAATGATCTAGACGGCATTCAGAATTGGGCAGACATATGGCAAATGAAATTTAATAGAGAAAAGTGTAAAGTATTGCATGCGGGCAATAAAATGTGCATTATAAATATCACATGGGAGATAGTGAAATTGAAGAAGGGAACTATGAAAAGACCTAGGAGTTTATGTTGACTCAGAAATGTCTTCATCTAGACAATGTGGGGAAGGTATAAAAAGGCTAACAAGATGCTTGGATATATTGTGAGAAGTGTTGAATTTAAATCAAGGGAAGTAATGTTAAAACTCTACAATGCATTAGTAAGACCTCACCTAGAATATTGTGTTCAGTTCTGGTCACCTCGTTACAAAAGGATATTGCTGCTCTAGAAGAGTGCAAGAAGAGCAACCAGAATTATCCCGGGTTTAAAAGGCATGTCGTATGCAGACAGGCTAAAAGAATTGAATCTATTCAGTCTTGAACAAAGAAGACTACTGCGGTGATCTGACTCAAACATTCAAAATCCTAAAGGTATAGACAATGTCAACCCAGGGGACTTCTTTGACCTGAAAAAGAAACAAGGACCAGGGGTCACAAATGGAGATTAGATAAAGGGGCATTCAGAACAGAAAATAGGAGGCACTTTTTTACACAAAAAATTGTGAGGGTCTGGAACCAACTCCCCAGTAATGTTGTTGAAGCTGACACCCTGGGATCCTTCAAGAAGCTGCTTGATGAGATTCTGGGATCAATAAGCTACTAACAACCAAACGAGCAAGATGGGCCGAATGGCCTCCTCTCGTTTGTAAACTTTCTTATGTTCTTATGTTCTTATTATTATTTGTATTTTTGTTTTGCGGCGCAGTTAAAAGCGCCGCGTCTTTTATTATTTATATTTAAAAACCCCGTGAGGATGCATGACTGATCAGCTACTGATTATTTAACTAGCTGACAGTCATGCATTCTTACCAAATGCGTGCAGACTGTGGCCGAGGGGTAATAAGATAATTAACAACTAGTTAACCCCTCGGCCAGAGTATAAGAACCGGCAGCTGTCCGTGCTGCGGGGTTGGTGGTTGGGTGCAGAGAGTGTAGGGAGTACGGGAGAGCGGAGAGAGAGTGCGCGTAGAATACAACAAAACAATTGCTATATTTAAAAAAGTATACTTGTTTCTATTTGTTTGGCCATCGCGCCTTTTTGTTTTGTGTTTTGGTGTTTTGTTTAAATCTTTTGTTTCTGTTTATTTACTTAATAAATTACGCTGAATGCAGTTGCATTCAGCTTCACCTGCCCATCCACTGTTTTGGTTTCAGTTACTTCCTGGTCCGTGACGTCACCACACCTCACCACTGCGAGCCAGACTGTCACAGTGGGCCTCCTTGAACCATGCCAAAGTGATAATTCAGGATTAGCTGTGGCCAGAACGCTAACCACATCACATAACAGCGTAGCAGTAGTACGTGTGGTAAATCCATCAACCCAGCCTGTGCATCTATCCGCCGGACATAATCTTGGACAGTTCCATTCCATAACTGGCTGCCCGCACGGAGAATTTCAAATTGTGACTGCCATCACAGCCTCCATGCAGCAGCAGGCTAAACCTTTGGTGAATGTTGACAGTTCCAGCCTGAACTCCCAACAAAAGTCTCAACTTGAGAGTCTCCTGCTCAAATTCTCTGACATCTTTAGTGCTCATTCACATGACTATGGTTACACAGACCTGACTGAACACAACATCAGGACGGGTGACGCCACTCCAGTCAAGTTATGTCCATACTGCACATTACCTGCAAAACAAGCTGTAATGCAGAGTGAAATAGCAAAACTGCTTGAACAGGGCGTTATCCTTGTGTTATTGAAGTGTCTCACAGCCCGTGGTCTTCCCCTGTGGTCCTCATCCGGAAAAAGGACAGTACATGTCGGTTCTGCATAGACTACAGGAGATTGAATGCTATTACCATCAAAGACTCTCATCCCCTGCCACGTGTTGACGATACCCTGGACAGACTCGCTGGTGCGTGTATCTTCAGTACCATAGATCTTACGTCATGCTACTGGCAAATTCCCCTCAATCCATCAGACAAGGAGAAACCAGCCTTCTCCACAGGGTCTGGATTGTACCATTTTCGCATGATGCCAATGGGAATATGTAATGCACCTCCAAGCTTCCAACGCCTGATGGAGTTGGTCTTGCGCGGCCTTCACTGGAGCATCTGTCTCATCTATTTAGATTACATCATTATCTACAGTGCAGATTTTGATCAGCATCTTGAACATCTCAGAGATGTCTTTCACCGATTTCGTTCAGATTAAAACTCAAACCCTCAAAATGTCACCTAGCTCAATGTGCAGTTACCTTCCTGGGACATTCAATTTCCAATGAGGGTGTGCAGCCTGCCCCAGCTAACACAGAGAAGTTACAGACATGGCCAACACCACAATCTCCCACAAAGGTCAGAGTTTTAGGTCTCTGCTCTTATTATAGATGTTTCATCAAAGACTTTGCCCATCTTGCTGAGCCGCTCCACCACCTCACCCACAAGAACGTGCCTTTTGTTTGGACTGATGACTGTGAAGACGCCTTCCAGACTTTCAAGCAGGTTCTGTCCACACCTCCTGTCATGGCATTCCCCAACTTGGAGGTTCCCTTCTTGTTATACACTACACTTCACAGCATGCTATAGAGTCAGTCCTTGCACAAAAATTGGATTCAAAGGAATGTGATTTCCTATGCTAGCCATGTGCTTACAGCTTCAGAGAGGAAGTGGTCCACATTTGACAGAGAACTGTTTGCTTTTATTTGGTCAGTGCGACACTTCCATCACTATCTTGCTTGTCATGCATTCACTATTGTCACAGATCACAAACCCTTAGTGGGTCTGAAAGAGATGCCTCTTGACAATGACCCCACCGGAAGACGGGCTTGGTGGTCTGTTGAACTGGATGTCTATGACTGGTGTATCATTCACAGGGAGGGTTCCAAGCACCTCAATGCCATGTCTCGACACCCGGACGACACTGTTCCAACAGTCAATTCACAGCTGGTTGCTCCACCCCTCACTCGCTACAGAGCAACACAAACAACTCTCTCACCTGCATCAAGCGTGACCCAAGCATCAGTCACAAAAGCGGTCGCCAGCACCGAACTGCCGCAGCCAACTTCCCCATTATGCCTTCCAAGTCAATCCAGCACACAAATCAGTGAGCCTGTGCACCTTCCAGCACTTAACCTGGTGAACATTCAGTGAAACTCCTGGAACCTCCTTAATCAACAACATTCTGACCCTGATCTAAAAATTGTTTTTCAGTGGATGGAGCACGGGAGGAAACCCCCATTTTGGAGACTTCGCCATCTTTCACCCTTCCTCAGAAAAATGTGGATTCAGTTTGGTTGCCTCACAACAAAGGATAAAATGTTGTGGGAGAGAGAAGGGAGCAGAGAAAGAGAAAAAGAAAGCAAAAGCGAAAGAGAAAGAGCACCAGAGAGAAGCATGGGTGTCTTGGGTTATGTTTATTTTGAAGAGTTTTGGGTTTGTAGAGTTTTGTTTACACTTTTTATTTTTTCCTGTCTTGTAGTATCTCCTCCACCGCTGGCTCGAAGGTATAGCTAGGAGATATTTGCAAAACTGATTTGTCCACGCCAGGGACCCTTGCTTGGGTCAGCCAAAGCTGCCTGCAAGCTGCTACCAGGCTTACCAGTCTCTGGCCCAGGGCCTGTCCTTGGCAGCCGGAAATCTGGAGCGGTTTCCCTGATATAGCACTGGCACTGTGTGCACCAAGGCTCTGAGGTCCCGAGGGTATCGAAGCACCGAGGGGCGTACAAGCACCAAGGGCATCTGACTATGGAGCGCGGCGCTGAGGCACCGAGGGCACTGTGTGCACCGAGGCTCTGAGGCTCCGAATGCCGAAGCACAGAGGGTCAGAGATCCCATGCGTGCTGAAGCACCAGGGGCACCTAATTCCTGAGTACTAAAGTGCCTGGGCACAAAAGCACCAAGGCTCCGAGGACGCCACGCACTGAGGATGCCGCACACCGAGGGTACAGGGAACAGGCACCTAGCCTTAACTGAGTGCAATCACACAACCCGGGGTAGGGCATAGCATATGCCAGGGTGGATACACAGGCTTGATGGCTGCAGTAGGCAATAGGAGAGCAGTCTGAAAGCGCATGAAGAAAATAACATATAACAGCAGAAGCTGTGGGTTAGAAAGCAGTCTGCAGCGAAGAAAGAAAGACAACAAAGCGCAGTTGTGCAACGATTATAGCTCAGTTCAATATTTTTAAAAAATAAAGCATGGGAACTCCAGTAAAACTTGAATGACAGCTCTTTCATATAGACTCAATCACAGCAACTGGTTTTAGTTAGTACCTTATCTTACCGCGGTGAGTAGTAAAAGAGGAAGTGAGCTCCGTGGAGTGACTATTTGTTCCCTTAGAAGGCGTGACAGAGGATGTCACTCCTCAGTGAATAACTGACCTGTGGCAGGCAGATCCCAAAAGTATTGTTGGTGGTCATCTTTGAATTGAAAGGGAATTGCACACTTAAGGCATTACAAACCATGACGTTATATCATGTCAACCCACCCCCTGGAGTGCCTTAATACTATTTTTAAATGATTATACAATGTTTAGATGTATATACTTTTTAAATTAACACAGCACATAAAACACAATATTTCTAATAACAGTAAATATCACTAAGACAATAGTTCCAGTGAAAATAAACAACATTTGTTTAAAAGTGTTATATTTTAATAAATTAAGATTTGTTTTTCATAAATATAATAATATTAAAATGTGTATTAAGTAAATTATTTCTGTATATGAATTATATTAACCTATTACATACTAATTTACTATTTCATTAATGGACATACAGTACATATATATTTAAATTGCATTAACCCTTTGCAGTCCAATTATTTTGACCCTGTCAGGCTAGTCAAGTCTTATTTAATTTTGGGGAACAAAATAACACTGTTCTGTTCAAATTGAGTTAAAGTGATTTATTTACATAAAACATGTTTCAAATCACTATATAATCAAAGTGATACTCTGAGGAAAGAAAATTATACCAAGTTTTTATTTTTATTTTTATCTTTTTACTATTTATATGAGGGGAACATTGCAAAAAAAACTGTAAAAATATCACAAAATTATTGGTTTTGCTGAGTTAGAGTGACTTTAGAGCAACGACTCAGGTTCCAGACTTATTGTAAATCAGTAAGACACCCCTAACAAAGAAAATAAGTGAATAACAAACCCCAAACAATTTTTCATCTGTTTTATAACTATTTTTTTTCAGGCTTTTTTGACCTGAAAAAAGAAACAAGGACCAGGGGTCACAAATGGAAATTAGATAAAGGGGCATTCAGAACAGAAAATAGGAGGCACTTTTTTACACAGAGAATTGTGAGGGTCTGGAACCAACTTCCCAGTAATGTTGTTGAAGCTAACACCCTGGGATCCTTCAAGAAGCTGCTTGATGAGATTCTGGGATCAATAAGCTACTAACAACCAAACGAGCAAGATGGGCTGAATGGCCTCCTCTCGTTTGTAAACTTTCTTATGTTCTTATGTTCTAAAAAAAAATGCCAAAAACCAGGTCCGACAAAGGACCGCAAAGGGTTAATACATCATGCAACTTTCATTAACTTTAATTATAGATCAGTGATCTTTACAATAAATGTCCACTTGAACATTGCCAGATATTGTGCAATTTGAAAAAACATGCTTCAAATGAACTGTACTGACTGCTGTACTGCCAGAAGAGGTGCTGCTGTGGATGAAAGCAGCGGCATCAGTGTGAGGATGTTGTTTGTGCCTTCAGGTTTTTTTACCTTCTCCAGGTCTGCTGGTGTTATTGGGGGATCATGTGTTGTTTGACCTTAGTACTGCTATATTTCAGTTTGTATGTCTGAAAGCATTCGATTATGGTCAATCTTTCACTTCTCCAACCTAATGTACAGTGTAACTGTACATGTGTAACACTGACAGAATTCCATCACGTTTCCTCTTGTGCAGCTTTCAGACGCCTTTTCTTCAAAAGTTTTTTTCTAGAATAGTTAATGGTAATTAATCTAGACAGAAACACAACAGAGAAGCACACAGAATGTATAATTGTAGTATAAGTAATAAGTAAAAGAGAGTAACAGAGAGTAGTGCATGTTACATTAAAAAGTAGAGGGGTATTTCAGCCCCTATTGTGCATTTTTTGACTTTTTTGTATCATTTGATACAAAAAATACATTGAAAATACTCCTGAAAATACATTGTACTAAGCGAATCAGGATCAATCTCCACTGATCCGAAATCTTGATCCGATCCTGGAGCTGCGCAGCCGTTACTAGGGAAGCAGACCAATGAGAAGCGAATATGCGTGGCGCATAGATTGAAGATTCAGAATGTTAGAAAATGAAATGCATTTAATTTAAATGACATAAATCAGAAGCAACTACTGTACATGTATAATTTAAAACCAGTGATTCTATAAAAACAGATTGAGTATATTAATACCGTTATCTGGTTTTGTTTTGTTTTTTTTAACTTCTAAAAATGTTTTAATAAATGTTAGCGTAATCATGGTCGTGTGTATTTTCTGACGGACACACAGATATTTTACAGCAGTATATCCACCATACACACAAACATCTAGCTGCAGAATCGGTTCAATGCAAATTATCAACACATTTTGAGCAAATGTAATCAAGTGCTGACAGACAGCTGCAACTGGAAAATTGCAGAGATTGAGGCTGTCAAAAGGTAAGCTTAAGTTATTGAGAAAAAAGGAATGGGGGATGATATGCATTAAAAAAAACTACAATGTTAAATCTAATTAAAGCAATGATTTAATTGTAATCGATAACATGAGAATGCCAGAGGGTTTTGCCTGTCTTTAAAAACTCGACCTATACGTGCCTGACGGTTTAGAATAAAACAAATTGCATTTAGTTCCTCAATTTTTCAAAAGTGGGATCAAGTTCTGAATGTTCTAAAGCTGACCGCAGAAGGAAAATGTAATTTTGCTCTTTGAATTTGCCATGACGCAGTTAAGCTTTTGCAATGGATTTTTTTTTTCTCATTCTGCGATGTTGAGTGTAGGGGTAGCAATTGTAGCAAACATGAAACGCAAGGAACAAAATTCCAAGCGTTTTTTATTTTTTAATATCCCTGCCACGGAGGCTTTTGCGGGCCGGCCAGCACAGGTCAGCGGGCCGCCAGTTGCCGACCATTGGTATACACCATTTGGCTCACCATCACCAATCACAATGCTTTTCGATTAGCTGAATAAAGTCCTTGACAAAGGATGCCTCAAATAGAATTAATTAACAACAAATTTCACAGAAAACCATAAATAAGATTCATTAATCTTAATATGTGTTTTCCAAATGGTGAACTGTCTGTAGAACTTCAGCCAAGACATTTCACATCTCTTTTAAAGTCACTTTAGACTGGATTTAGGATTTCTCTCTCTCTGCTGTGCTATAAAAGGAAAAATCTGCTGAACGGCTGAGGAGGATGAAAGTGGATGAAAATGGCTCAGTGGATACATCAGGTCCCCGAGGCCTTCTTGACCTTTTTCTTGGCTCTTTAATGAGATGACTGATGAAAATTTAAACACAACCCTTTCAAGTATAACATAGCCGACTCCTAACAACTGCATGAGTTCCCCAGAATGCTCATCTCAGAGACTCGATTACATGCTGTTTCTATCCACAGTTCATTTTGTCTCAGATCACACAATGGTCTAACTAACCTTGAGAATGTAATCTTATTGATTATAAGATATCTATATTTAATTATTTATAGTCATCTCTTGTTCCAACACTGGAGCTTTATCCCTAATCCCTTAATAGTTGGTGTAATTTCTTCTGCTAAATAGTATACTCTATTTTGTGATTAGGAGAGGTGCATTTATAAGAAAAATGTTAATCCCGACTGAAAAATTATACTTTCATAATAGACATCATGACTCTCTTTCTTGCACACACTGGCTGGGTTTCCATGGAAAAGAAAAATAAGTCTCACCTTTTTCTCACACTATTTTGGTAGTACCTTTCAGGTAGTGTGGGTTTCCATGTAGTTTTCTTTTAGTCATATAAATTCTCCTTCCAAATGCAAATAACCTTGTGTGACGACTGCCACCTCATTCAAAACTGAAAACCAAAACAAAACAGTTCTTTAACTTTTTATTTTTCAAATCTTTTTTTTTTTTTTTAAGAAGTAGTCGTACACCTTTTTTTGCTAAAAACCTTTTTAATTTAGTTTTATTTTTATTTTTATTTTTCTCCCTGCTCTTGTGTTTGTGTTTGTGGCAGGATGGCTTGCAGTGGTGAGGTGTGGTGACGTCACAGACCAGGAAGTAACAGAACCAAAACAGTGGATGGGCGGGTGAAGCTGAATGCTACTGCACTCAGCGTATTTATTAACTCATAAAACAAAACAAAAGATTTAAACAAACAACAAAACACAAAACAAAAAGGCGCAATGGCCAAACAAATAAACAGAAACAAGTATATTTTAAATATAGCAATTGTTTTTCGCTCGCTCTCCCGTGTTCTTCTCTGTACACTCACCCCGCAGCACGGACAGCTGCAGGTTCTTATACTCTGGCCGAGGGGTTAACTAGCTGTTAATTATCTTATTACCCCTCGGCCACAGTCTGCACACGTTTGGTAAGGATGCGTGACTGTCAGCTAGTTAAATAATCAGTAGCTGATCAGCCACGCATCCTCACTGGGTTTTTAAATATAAAAAACAATAACAAAAGACGCGGTGCTTTTATCCGTGCATCAAACAAAAATACAAATAATAATAAATAAATACATAGGGCGGGACACTCCACCACACATGCCCCCTTGTGCGCAGCACACATGGCCTTTTCGCCACCTCCCCCTTAGTCCCCAAAGTCCCGGCTAGCAGTCCCGGCCCAGGAACAGGGGCCGCAATGGGCCAAAGGTAGGCTCCTCCCACCCAAACAGCCGTAGCATTCCGATGGCCCACGCACAGGCCGGCTCCTCTGGCCAAAAAAATTTTGGGGGTGGTCTCCAGACCTGCCCCCCCTTCTTCATGGATGGCAGCTCCCCTCCGTGGGGCTCCGGCCACCCTTTCTCCTGCAGCGAAATTGCTGCAGGGGGACCTGGTCTCCTGACCTCCCCCCCCTTCTTCATGGCTGGCAGCTGCCCTTCATGGGGCTCCAGCCACAGTATTTCCTGCCGCGAAAGTGCGGCTGGGGGGAGCTGGTCTCCTGACCTCCCCCCCCTTCTTCGTGGCTGGCAGCTCCCCTTCATGGGGTTCCAGCCACAGTATTTCCTGCCGCATGGCAGGACTGGTAGTGACCCCAGGCAAAACAGGACCCTCGGGAGGCGACGGCAGCAGCAGCGGACCCTCGGGAGGCGAACTCGGGAGGGAGCCCCTGGCCATGGAGGCGGCAGCGGGAGCTCCACTTCTCCCTCGTACCCTGTAACTGTTGGCTCTCTAGGCGATGTGGAGCAACAGGCAGCCCCAGGTGATGCGGAGCAACAGGCAGCCCCAGGCGATGCGGAGCAACAGGCAGCCCCAGGCGATGCGGAGCAACAAGCATCCTTGGGCGGTGCGAAGCAGGCATCCTTGGGCGGTGCGAAGCAGGGCAAGAGCAGTCCTTCCCATGACGGTGGATGTGGAACCAGCAGGTTTTCACCCTCTGCTGGTGGAGGTGGGATGGGCAAGCAGTCATCCCACGGCGGCTGAGGCAGAACCAGCAGGCATTCACCCTCTGCTGGTGAAGCTGGGAGCGGCAAGCAGTCCTCCCACGGCGGTTGAGGCGGAACCAGCAGGTATTCACCCTCTGCTGGTGGAGGTGGGAGGGGCAAGCAATCCTCCCACGGCGGCTGAGGCGGAACCAGCAGGCATTTACCCTCTGCTGGTGGAGGTGGGAGCGGCAAGCAGTCCTCCCACGGCGGTTGAGGCAGAACCAGCAGGCATTCACCCTCTGCTGGTGGAGCTGGCAGGGGTAAGCTGTCCTCCCACGGCGCTTGAGACATAACCAGCAGGTATTCACCCTCTGCTGGTGGAAGTGGGAGGGGCAAGCAGTCCTCCCATGGCAGCTGAGACGGAACCAGCAGGCATTCACCCTCTGCTGGTGGAGGTGGCGGAGGCAGAGGCAGCTCCTGCGGCTCTGCTCCTGGCGGTGGATGTGGTGGAGGCAGAGGCAGCTCCTGCTGCTCTGCCCCTAGCGGTGGTGGAGACAGAGGCAGCTCCTGCTGCTCTGCTCCTGGTGGTGGCGGAGGCAGAGGCAGCTCCTGCTGCTCTGCTCCTGGTGGTGGAAGCGGTGGAGGTGGCGGAGGCAGAGGCAGCTCCCGCTGCTCTGCTCCTGGAGGCCTAGGTTCTGGACCTATGGGCTCCCCCCTTCTGGGCACTGGATTCACGGGCTCCCCTTCTGGGCTGGATGCATGGGCTCCCCTTCTGGGCGCTGGATGCACGGGCTCCCCTTCTGGGCTGGATGCTCGTGCTCCCCTCTTCAGTATGCGTGGGGCATATGGTGAACGTGTGCCCATATGCCCCACAGCCAGGGCATAACTCCGCCACGAGGTTTATAACACAAACCTCCCAGCCATCATCCTCGACCTCCTCCTGCTGTTGCTGCAGTTGCTGTTGCTGCTGCAGCAGCTTACCTCTCCCCCTTCTGGGCTGTGGACACACCGACTCCCCCCTCTTGGGCTGTGGACATTCAGGCTGCTCCCACTCAGGCGCTGGAGCCTGCTTCTTTGCCTTCTTGGAGGGGGTTGGTCGAGTGCTTTGTGCCCAACCTTGCCGACAGCAAAGCACCACTCCTCACCTTTGAGGCAGGTGAGGCAGGTTTCCTGATCCACCTGCGGCGATGGTATGACCTTCAGGTGGATCCACTCCTCCGCAGTCTCCACCTCACCTCGATCAAAGGCCTGCACAAAGAGGGGGTCTTCATATGGGCACACCTCAGGGAGGTGCCCATACTCCAGGCAGGCGAGGCACCATGTAGCCCCTCCTTCCTTTAACTCCCTCTGATGCTCATGCCACCTCTCCATGTAAGTATCCACTTTATCCATTTTTTTATTTTTTTCTCCAAACACAAAAACACTTATTCGAAAAAAAACGAACAAAAAAAAACGACCTTTTCTTTCCCAGTCCGGCTCCTGGAGGCATTGTTTGTCCCACGCAGGACACCATATGTGGCAGGATGGCTTGCAGTGGTGAGGTGTGGTGACGTCACGGACCAGGAAGTAACAGAACCAAAACAGTGGATGGGCGGGTGAAGCTGAATGCTACTGCACTCAGCGTATTTATTAACTCATAAAACAAAACAAAAGATTTAAACAAACAACAAAACACAAAACAAAAAGGCGTAATGGCCAAACAAATAAACAGAAACAAGTATATTTTAAATATAGCAATTGTTTTTCGCTCGCTCTCCCGTGTTCTCCCGTGTTCTCCTCTGTACACCCCGCAGCACTGACAGCTGCAGGTTCTTATACTCTGGCCGAGGGGTTAACTAGCTGTTAATTATCTTATTACCCCTCGGCCACAGTCTGCACGCATTTGGTAAGGATGCGTGACTGTCAGCTAGTTAAATAATCAGTAGCTGATCAGCCACGCATCCTCACGGGGTTTTTAAATATAAAAAACAATAACAAAAGACGCAGCGCTTTTATCCGCGCCGCAAACAAAAATACAAATAATAATAAATAAATACATAGGGGCGGGACACTCCGCCACAGTGTTGTACCCCTGAAAAGGGACACAGTAAATATATGAATTAGCAGGACAACGTGTTGTTGCTTTCTTATTTTACTAATAAAGTACAGCAACAGCGCTGCTGCAGTCCTTTCCCTTCCCATTGGCTAGTAGACCATTTCAATCAATGCCAGAATGAATGCTGTTAGTCAGACTCAATCAATAGAACTGCTCTATTATTTTCAAAATGTCAACTTCACTTGAAGCTAATCTGAATTGTACTTTTATCCACCCCCCATAAGACAGAGTCGCACCGTTGGCAGCTACCAGAGTTAGAGGGTCCTGTGCATCAGTTCCTTAACGTGTCTCAGCCTTACCTCAGGCAGGCGTTCTTCATTCCAACGTTCATCGACGATGCACATCTGAGGGCCACTGTCCCAAAGAGCATGCACTTTTAAACCTTTGATGTAGCACTTAACTAGACACTGTCTCCCTACTATTTTCTGCCTTGTCAAATGTATTTGTCCGGCTCCAAAGGGACCAGTGAAGTCACTTTTCTATGACTTTTCTTGTTGTTCTGTAACCTGTGTGGCTCTTTCAGTGTCATGATGACCTCTCTGATGTGAGTTTTGACACATCTTTGAGCTGCGAAGAACACCCCTGCAAATGGAGCACTGCAAAAAGTTCAATGGTTCCCGTTCCTTTCCTTTACAGTTGGCACAGTAGTGGGACACTGTCATGATACTGGTTACACTCTGTCCCGTGGGGGTAACCAACTCTCGTTTCCCGGACCTGCTGGGCATGGGCTGTTCCCTCTAAGTCTGCAGCCTGCTTGAAAATGTTCATGGCTACCGCAACAGTGGTCACAGCGCTCACCTGTTCCATATTGCTGACACTGGAAACACAGTCGTGGCCGACCTCTGGTGAAGCTTGAAGTTGGCAATGGTTGTGCATGCTGGCTAGATGCACCGCAAAGAATGCTGTATGGATTCCTAAACACTTTCAGGACCAAGCATTTTTCAGTGGGATGCTCCCTCAGGAAAAGGCATTTTTTTGCTGTATTTGACTCTCTTCCTATAAAAATTCACTACAAATCCATTTTTTATAGTAACTTGTAGAAAATTGTGTCCTTTTATTCAGAACACTCTGGGGAACATTATAAATGACTTCAACACAATATTTAGTTGTTTTTTTTAAGTTAAGTATTTTTTATTATGTATTCTGCTTGGAAATACATGTATAAAAACATGTTATTCTATGACTCGAGAGACCTTACAATACTTCCTGAACATTGTTGAAAAATATTGATGTTTGGGCAAATTACAAGACATTGTTTCACCTGAGTGATTGCAATGGCATAATACACTTTTATTCTCAGGGTCTTTATAAGTAATAATGGACACTACTCTCGATTATTTTCTCAAAATAAATATTTATAAATAAAATAATAGTTATTCATTCCATTATTATCAGTAATAAGGGAAAAAAACGTACCTGATAACTTTAGTTCATGAAATAGTATCTGCTTATATCCACTCATTTCTTGATATTTATAAATGTTGTAAAAATTGGATTTACAGCATTTTTCCATGTCTGTCTTACCTTTCTTACAAGTTTCTCTTGTCTTTTCTCTCTGCCAAAACTTTCTCCACACTTTATACACTAAATGCCCCACTGACGTCACACACACACAAAAAAAAACTATCATGGAAGTGAACGCCACTCCCTCCCCTATCCAATTATATGTGTTTCACACCTGTACTGCAAAGTACAGTGGCCCTGTAAGTCATCAAAACAAAGTGCATTTTTTTATTGTGTTTACACGATCGCTGTCCTAGAAGCCCACTTGAGTATGACGTGTTAACAATAGCCAGGTCCTTAAAGTGTTAATAAAGGCAATTTCAGCAGTCAAGTCCCTGAGAGAGGCTGTGTGGTCCAGAGGTTAAAGAAAAGGGCTTGTAACCAGGAGGTCCCCGGTTCAAATCCCCCCTCAGCCACTGACTCATTGTGTGACCCTGAGCAAGTCACTTCACCTCCTTGTGCTCCGTCTTTCGGGTGAGACGTAATTGTAAGTGACTCTGCAGCTCATGCATAGTTCACACACCCTAGTCTCTGTAAGACGCCTTGGATAAAGGCGTCTGCTAAATAAATAATGCTAATAATAATAATAATAATATCTGATCGGATTTCTTTGATCTCTGATAGCAGGTTTGAAACACTGTTCTGCTTCTCCTCCTTTGTGTTACATTGCTCTGGTTCTGGTTTGTCACTGGGCTGTACTGTATTAACTTTAACATACTTCTCTTGCTTTACAGACTTATGTTTTCGCTGTCTCTCTACTTCAGTACAGCATGCAACATTAAATTTTTAAGCAGGACATCATCCGTGATGCTCATGTCTTGGAGATAAAGCTGCATGCCGCTTTTGATGTTATCGCTTTGCAAACCTGTAACCACAGAATGCAGGAACATGTTTTGGACAAGTGCAGGGTCATATTTAAGCCCTGAGTCTGCTTCCCGAGAGGTAAACAAAATTTTCTGTCTGAGGTCCATGGCACGAATTAGACATGCTTGCAGAGTTTCTTTAGAATCTTGTTCACTTTTGGTGAGTTGCTTGTACAATTCTGTTGCACCCCTCTCCTGAGACCGTAGAATTCTTCGTATCCTGGGTAGTGTCAAATCAGGACTCCTCTCTAAGTAGCTACGCAGTTGTAAACCTGGTCCGATTGCACGAACAACAGCTTCAACAATTTCATTTTCGGTGTAGCCTTTGCTCAGTCCGTTCTCTATTTGATGGGCAAGACTAGTAAAACTCAATTTGTCCTTCTGTCCTGGCTCCCCAATCTGACCTGCTATTTTAAAGTATTTTCTCCATATGCTAGTAGGTTGGAGCACTTGTGTTTTGTAACCCCAGCTGGTTCAACAATGTCTCCATTTCTTTCTTCTTTAATTATACAGAGCATTGTAAATCCTTTAATTCTGAATGTAACTTATTCTGCTGTTCATGCTGGCTCTTAGCTACTTGCTCTATTTCTTTATTTTCTTGCAAGCTTTTAATTGCATCTCTCACTGCTAACAATTCAACCATGCCACTGTCCTCATCTCAGTCCAAGTATTTTAGTGTGTGCTTAATTAATGACATTCTGCTTTTCCAGGTTATACTTTATCGACCAGATCCAAGGATGTGAAGAAAATCACTAAGGCAGGCAAGGTTTTTTTCAGAAAGGCTATATAAAGCTCCCTCAACTTCGAGTTGTAGGTTCTCTAACGTTAGGTTATTATTATAACTCTCCCTGAAATAGGAACATTAACCATTATAAAATGGGTGTTTCCCCTTTAAGACACCCGAACCTGAAAACTGTATACCAAAGACTCTCGACAGAGCAGTGTGACGCAGCTGCTGCTCCGCCCCCGAGAGGAGCTGCGCACACTGACAACAATGTCATATTCCTTCGAGAACTGTGCCCATGAATGCCGCGACCCAGAAGTTAATGGTTAATATTCCAATTTTTGGGAACCAGGGTTATGATAATAACCTAACGTTCCCTTTTAAGTGGGGGAATATTAGCCATAACAAAATGGGTTAATAAGTTGCAAGGACATGGTTGTATACCACTGAGCTACAAAGCTAAGCCAAAACCGCTTTGTGCTTGTTAATCAGTATCCCAGCAAAGCTGGAAGAAGCATTAGGATGAACTCATCTCTAAAGTTCTTTTGTGAGGGTGGACTGGGAAGCTGCCCTCAGCACTCTAGTGCCGAACCCAGGGTTCTGCTGATCTGTGACATTCAGTCTGTAGAATCTGGTAAAAGAATGGGGGGGAAGCCCACACTGCTGCACTGCATCTGTCCGGGACAGATGCAACCTGGAACAAGCCCATGAAGTCGACTGACCCCTGGTGGAATAGCCGGTGAGCTTCTCTTGCGGAGGCTGATTAGCCATTTCTTAAGCAGTCTTGACTGTGCCTGTCAACCACTAAGACAGACGCTGCTTAGACAAAGCCTGTCTGTGGGACTTAGCCCCGTAGCAGATTGCAATTGTTCTGACTAACAGCTTTTAGTCCTGTCAATATAATACACTAATTCCTGCACTGGGCAAAACATATGGAGCTGGCGCTCCCTGGCAGATTGGAAAGGAAGGTGATGGAAAGCCTCCAATTCCACCTACTGGTTAACATGAAAAACTATGATGGTCGCCATTTAGCGGAGGTGATTGCAAGCAAGAAAGCCGCCTTGAAAGACAAACATTTGAGCTCAGCTGAGTGTATGGACTCAAATGGAGGATTCATCAATACATTAAGCACTACATTCAACCTCCATCCTTCACCGGTGGCCTAAGCCGCTGGGTGCCTTTCAAAAATTGCCCCACCAGGAAATGAGCTCCTGGGGACACTGAATCGATTTTTACATGGCACACCGAGATGGCTGCCGAACAGACATTTAAAGTAGAGGGAGATTTCCCTCATGAAAAAGGTCCTGTAAAAATTGCAGTGTAACTGCCATACGGCATGTCGTAGATTCAAAACCACGAGACAAGCACCACGCCTGGAACACGCCCCACTTGTACCAATATTGGGAACAGATAGAGGCTGACCTGGCATTTTGTAGGGTGTCAATCACCTTGTTTAATAATCCCAGCGGGTTCAAATGCAGCCATTCAGTGGCCAGAGCCAGAGGCCCGATGGGTTGGAGTGCCACAAAGTGCCCTGCGCCTGGCTGAGCAGTCGCGGTGCATCGGCAGTTCCCACGGTTGGCCGTGGGATTCTGGTATAGTAAGCAAACTCGTTAAATTTGCAGACAACACAAAAATAGGAGGAGTGGCAAGCACTGGCAAACAGCAGCAAAGGTCATTCAAAATGATCTAGACAGCATTCAGAACAGGGCAGACACATGGCAAATGAAATCTAATAGAGAAAAGCGTAAAGTATTGCATGCAGGCAATAAAAATGTGCATTATAAATATCATATGGGAGATACTGAAATTGAATAAGGGAACTATGAAAAAGACCTAGGAGTTTATGTTGACTCAGAAATGTCTTCATCTAGACAATGTGGGGAAACTATAAAAAAGGCCAACAAGATGTTCGGATATATTGTGAGAAGTGCTGAATTTAAATCAAGGGAAGTAATGTTAAAACTTTACAATGCATTAGTAAGGCCTCACCTAGAATATTGTGTTCAGTTCTGGTCACCTCGTTACAAAAAGGATATTGCTGCTCTAGAAAGAGTGCAAAGAAGAGCAACCAGAATTATCCCAGGTTTAAAAGGCATGTCGTATGCAGACAGGCTAAAAGAATTGAATCTGTTCAGTCTTGAACAAAGAAGACTACGCGGCGATCTGATTCAAACATTCAAAATCCTAAAAGGTATAGACAATGTCGACCCAGGGGACTTCTTTGACCTGAAAAAAGAAACAAGGACCAGAACAGAAAATAGGAGGCACTTTTTTACACAGAGAATTGTGAGGGTCTGGAACCAACTCCCCAGTAATGTTGTTGAAGCTGACACCCTGGGATCCTTCAAGAAGCTGCTTGATGAGATTCTGGGATCAATAAGCTACTAACAACCAAACGAGCAAGATGGGCTGAATGGCCTCCTCTCGTTTGTAAACTTTCTTATGTTCTTATGTTCTTATGGTGAAATTTTTGCCCATTCTTCACAGGAAAATTGCTCCAGTTCTGATAAGTTTGTTGGGGATCGTCGATGGACTGCAATCTTGAAGTCTCCATAAATTTTCAATTTGATTCAAGTCAGGATTTTGACTGGGCCACTCAAGAACATTAATTCTCTTCTTGTATAACCACTCCAATATGGCTTTGGCTTTGTGCTTTGGGTCATTGTCCTGCTGAAATGTGAATTTCCTCCCCAGTGTTAGAGTCTTGACAGACTCAAACAGGTTTTCCTCAAGGATTTGCCTGTAGTTTGCACCATCCATTTCCCCCTCTATCCTGACAAGCTTCCCAGTCCCTGCTGAAGAGAAGCATCCTCATAACATGATGCTGCCACCACCATGCTTGACAGTTGGGATGGTGTTGACTGGGTGATGTGCAGTGTTGGGCTTGCGCCAGACATAACGCTTGGAATTTAGACTGAAAAGTTTAATCTTTGTCTCGCCTGACCACAAAACATTTTTCCAAATGTCTGCAGTATCATTTACATGCTTTTCAAAGTCCATACATGCTTTAAGATGAGACTTTTTGAGTAGTGACTTCTTTCTTGCCACCCGACCATACAGGCCAGCTTTGTGTAGGGACCGGCTTATTGTTGATGTGTGATATGTGAACACTGACTCCCATCTCAGACACAGAACTTTGCAGATCTCTCAAGGTCATTGTTGGCTTCAGAGTGACATCCCGAACCACATTCCTGCTTGCCCGGCTGCTCATTTTGGGAGGGCGACCTGATCTGGGTAGTGTCTGGGTGGTATGATGCATCTTCTACTTCTTAATGACGGACTGTGCTGAGAGGGATAATCAGCGCCTTTGTAATTTTTTTGTACCCTTCTCCTGCTCTGTGCTTCTCTACCACTTTATCCCTGACTTGTTTCGAAAGCTCCTTGGTCTTCATAGTTGCTTTGTAGGAACACTATGTAAGTTGCAACTTGAAAGTCTTTATATACCGAAGGGATATTATTTATAAGTTAAACCACTTTGAGTACATACAGACTGAAACCATTTCATTAATTTTGTGACCTTTCAAACAAATCATTTGCACCTGAGCTGATTTAGGGCTGCAGTAGCAAAGGGGTTGAATACTTATGCAACTGAGATGAATCTGTTTTATATTTTTTTATATACTTATTTATATTCTGTATGCATTTTTTAACTGTATCAATGTGGAGTAGATTCTACATGTAAAGTCTAATTTGAAAGCATGGAGTATGCTCAGGTGCCAACAAAATGTGAAAACTTTGCAGGGGGATGAATACTTCTGCAAACCACTCTATATACTGTATATATATATATATATATATATATATATATATATATATATATATATATATATATATATATATATATATACAGTATACTGTATATACTCTAAGCACACTCTTAAACTCAGGGGAGACGTTCAGGAGGACATAAAGATGTTTCGGACTCCTGTAAGTGGATTGTTCGTGCACTGGGCTTGCAACGTATCCGGATGACTTTTAATAATCAAGAAACTCACACAGACTAATTTGATTTGCAGTTTTAATGAATCAGAGTAGTATCAGTACTCCTTCGGTTTATTAAATGCTTTAAAATGGATTGAATAGTTACAGACTACGTTGAATCCCAACTGACAGGCAATCTGGAAAGTTCAGTGCCTTAACAGGTATAATAGCATTAATACTTCAATATGTTTATGGTTATAACATGTTTTACCCTTAAGCTTTGCATGCATAAAGCTAAAAACGCCCACCGCTAAATCCTAGAACATCCAATATATACAGCATATATATATATATATATATATATATATATATATATATATATATATATATATATATATATATATATATCACTCTCTTAGACTAAAACATAAGTCATATACCTTATAGCAATGCATAAATATAAAAGAGATATCAATTCAAAATAGTTCTTACCTCCCAAAATATATATGGAAGTGTAGAATATAATGTAAGGACAGAAACTGTCTTCAAAGGCAAAGACTTCTAAATACGACACCAACGGCAATCAGCTCGATCAGAGATCTTCAGAGCATGGATCACATCAGCTTGTAGTTAGCAAGTTGAGTGACAAATGACTAAGATTTTACCTTTGTTTTGTATAGAGTTTTTTCTTCGCTTTTTACGTCAGAAGTCTTAATTAAATCTCAAACATTAATCTGCCTTAACAGGTCCTGTCCTTCAAGTTTTCAAAACACCTGGTAACTCCTTCAATAAGATTAATTAACCATCATCAATAGAAGAGTCTTCTGTAAGAATTTTCTCAGACGTATGGCATATCATGGTCCTATGATATGGCTTCACCTCACTTGTTTTTACCAGGTCTTCATTAATTTCTATGATTCAATGAAGCCATATGTAGTTCACCACTCCCTTTTCCTGTACCAGAAGGTATTTCTTATATGTAAAATATCACTCATTATAGAAACCTTGGATTTCAAACCCCCCAAACATTGAAATTTGCATTAGTTGCCAAAAAGCTATTTCCTTCAATTATCCATGCGCCTGGTACCGTTTCGTTTCAAGCAAAGACAAGGTTAACAAATGAATTACATTCTCTTTGGCAGATCCTACTATATGTCTGACACAGACTGGTACCATTATGCGTTGACTGAAGATTTTACTTTAATTTCTGCACTATATTCTCTTATTTTCAAACTTAACAGTTCTTCTGTTAAAATAAAACATTTAGACTTATATTCTGTTTGAATTATTCAATAATACCTTTGTTTATCTTAAAGACTACTTTCAGATCAAGCTTACTTCTTTAAATAAGAGACTTGACTGTGAACATTTGAGTTAATTAAATGAGATTCTCATTTCAGCTTGAACAACATTACTGGGGAGTTGGTTCCAGACCCTCACAATTCTCTTTGTAAAAAAGTTCCTCCTATTTTCTGTTCTGAATGCCCCTTTATCTAATCTCCATTTGTGACCCCTGGTCCTTGTTTCTTTTTTCAGGTCAAAAAAGTCCCCACTCCTTCAAGAAGCTGCTTGATGAGATTCTGGGATCAATAAGCTACAAACAACCAAACAAGCAAGATGGGGCAAATGGCCTCCTCTCGTTTGTAAACTTTCTTATGTTCTTAAGAACGCCACTTTGTCGACTTTCCGTCTCTCTCGTACTGTGACACCTGAGGGAGAGACAATGTCATATTCAACCAAATTAGTCCTGCCGGGCACGTCAGAAAAAACATCGCTGAACTCCTCATAAGCTTATGCAGCTCCTGTTGCTGATCTGGAACCAATTGTTCCCCCATAGAAATAATGTTTGTGCTAGGAGTCTCTGGACAGGGGCCTAAATTATCCTCTACATTGCCTGGGGCTATAAATTATTATTATTATTATTATTATTATTATTATTATTATTATTATTATTATTATTATTATTAGCAGATGCCCTTATCCAGGGTGACTTACAGTCGTAAACAAATACATTTCAAGAAATCACAGTACAAGTAATAATACAATTAAAAGCAAGATAAATACAATGACTTTGGTTCAAGCAAGTACAAGTGTGACAAAATACGATTCAATAATACAGCAAGTAAGTGTCAGTGATAGTTGCATCAGGATATAATTAAATACAAAATACTACAGATTAAATAACACTAGGCAGATTACAGTACTCTAAAGTACAGGATTAAATGCAGAAAAATAGGGGGCAGATAAGAGCAAGCAAAGCGCATTTAAGGAGGGGTGATAGGTGTCCAAGGGGAAAAACAGAGGAGTTCTACAGGTGCTTTCTGAAAAGGTGGGTCTTGAGGAGGCGCCGGAATGTGGTCAGGGACTGGGAAGTCCTAACATCTGTAGGAAGGTCATTCCACCACTGCGGGGTGAGGGTGGAGAAGGAGCGTGCTCTAGAGGCAGGGGAGCGTAAAGGAGGTAGAGCCAGTCTTCAAGTGCAGGCGGAGCGGAGAGGTCGGTTGGGGGTGTAGGGAGAGATGAGGGTCTGGAGGTAGCTGGGTGCAGTCTGGTCAAGGCATCTGTAGGCTAGTACAAGAGTCTTGAACTGGATGTGAGCGGTGATCGGGAGCCAGTGGAGTGAGCGGAATAGTGGAGTTCCGTGGGAGAAGCGAGGCAGAGAGATCACCAGGCGAGCAGCAGAGTTCTGGATCAGCTGGAGCGGACGGGTGGCAGATGCAGGGAGGCCAACCAGGAGGGAGTTGCAGTAGTCTAGGCGGGAGAGTACCAAGGCCTGGACCAGGAGCTGGGTGGTGTAGTTGGTGAGGAAGGGTCGGATTCTTCGGATGTTGCTCAGGAAGAATCGGCAAGTGCGTGCCAGAGTGGAGATGTGCTGGGAATAAGAGAGAGAGGGGTCCAGCGTGACTCCGGGGTTCTTAGTGGAGGAAGAGGGAGAGAGTGTGGTAGATTCCAGAGGAACAGAGATAGAGAGATCAGAGGAGGGAGGTGGAGGAGGGAAAGAAAAGGAGGTCAGATTTAGAGAGGTTGAGTTTGAGGTGATGCAAGTGCATTCAGGAGGAGATAGCAGACACACAGTTAGAGATACAGGAGCGGATGGTGTAGTCACAGGTGGGGAAGGAGAGGAAAATCTGAGCATCATCAGCATAGAAATGATATGAGAAACCATAGGATGCGATGAGGGGGCCCAGGGAGCAGGTGTAGAGAGAGAACAGGAGAAGACAAAAGACTGACCCTTGGGGGACTCCTGTTGAGAGAGGGCGAGGTGTGCAGGTTGCTCCACGCCAGGTTACCTGGTAAGTGCGGTTGGAGAGGTAGGAGGAGAACCAGGCCAGAGCAGTGCCAGAGATTCCCAGGTCAGCGAGAGAGGATAGTAGAATAGAGTGATCGACAGTGTCAAAGGCAGCAGAGAGGTCGAGGAGAATTAGGACAGAGGAGAGAGAGGCAGCTCGGGCAGAGTTTAGTGAGTTGGTGACAGACAGGAGGGCGGTTTCAGTGGAGTGAGCAGAGCGTAAGCCAGATAGAAGAGGGTCGAGCAGAGAGTGGTTGGAAAGGAAAGCAGAGAGCTGGCGATGTACAGTCCGCTCGAGGGTTTTGGAGAGGAAGGGTAGGAGGGAGACAGGACGGTAGCTCTGGAGGGAGGTGGGGTCAAGGGTAGGTTTTTTGAGGAGGGGAGTGATAGAGGCTTGTTTGAAGGCAGAGGGAAAGAGACCAGAAAGGAGAGAGGTGTTGAGAAGGGAGGAGATGAAGGGAAGTAGAGCAGGAGCAGCAGCTTGAAAGAGGGGAGTGGGGAGAGGGTCCAGGGCACACGTGGTGGGTTTGTGACCCTGGAGCAGGGAGGAGAGGTCAGAGTCTGAGAGGGGCGAGAAGGTGGAGAAAGAGGGTGAGTTTGTAGGGGATGCAGTGGGTGTAGGGGTTGGAGCAGGAGGGGGTGCGGGAGAGGGAGAGGTGTTAAAGAGTTTGTGGATATCTGAAATTTTAGAAGAGAAGAAGGAGGCAAAGTCATCAGAGGAGATAGAGAAGGGGGGGTTTAGGAGGGAGGAGAAGGTAGAGAATAGTTCACGTGGGTTGTTAGTGGAGGCTTGGATTACAGATTGGAAATAAGTACATTTAGCAGAGGAGAGAGTAGAGGAGAAGAAGGAGAGGAGAGTGCGGTAAAGGTCTAGGGCAGCAGGAAGTTTGGTTCTCTTCCATTTCTTTTCAGCAGATCGCAGTGTGGTTCTTGCTGAGCGGAGCGCAGAGGAGATAAATAAGACCTCCCTTGCCTGCCAGGGCTTTAATACATTTACATGATAAATTTCACGTTCTTTACGGCGATCGAACTGTCTAATTTCATAATTCAACTTTCCTATAGCCCGAATCACTTCATATGGCTTTAGCACATAATTTCGATTCTGATGTGGGAAGTAGCAGCATTACCTTGTCTCCTGGTCGAAAAGAAGAAGCGATGCCCAATGTTTTTGCTCTTGCGTTACAAAACATCTCAGCATCTGCTTCAAGGTCTGATTAAAGCGTTCCACCAAACCGTCCATCTATGGATGATAAACAGACGTCCTGATGGGATGTATTTTTAATATTTTATATACCTGCTGTAACGTGTTAGACAAAAAGTTGGTCCCATGATCAGTCAAAATCTCCTATGGATCTCTACTCTCGCTATAATCTGTACTAACTCTGTGGCTATTGCAGCGGCACTAGTGGACCTCAATGGAACTGCCTCCGGGTATCACGTTGCATAATCTACCACTACTAATACATAGAAGGTAGCAAAGGGCCCACTGTGTCCATTGCAATGCATTCAAAAGGAGTGGAAATAATCGGCAGTGGAACCAAAGGGACGGGGTGCACTCGACCCGGCGCTACTCGCTGGCAGTCTGGGCATGTGGCTACATATCTCGACACATCAGTATGAAGACCTGTGGAAACACAGGGTTCAGAGTTTACCTGTGCTATTCTGATGTGGAAACACAGGGTTCAGAGTTTACCTGTGCTATTCTGATGTGGAAACACAGGGTTCAGAGTTTACCTGTGCTATTCTGATGTGGAAACACAGGGTTCAGAGTTTACCTGTGCTATTATGTGGAAACACGGGGTTCAGAGTTTACCTGTGCTATTCTGATGTGGATACACGGAGTTCAGAGTTTGCCTATGCTATTCTGATGTGGAAACAGGGAGTTCAGAGTTTACCTGTGCTATTCTGATGTGGAAACACGGAGTTCAGAGTTTACCTGTGCTATTCTGATGTGGAAACACGGAGTTCAGAGTTTACCTGTGCTATTCTGATGTGGCAACACAGGGTTCAGAGTTTACCTGTGCTATTCTGATGTGGAAACACAGGGTTCAGAGTTTACCTGTGCTATTATGTGGAAACACGGGGTTCAGAGTTTACCTGTGCTATTCTGATGTGGAAACACGGAGTTCAGAGTTTACCTGTGCTATTCTGATGTGGAAACACGGGGTTCAGAGTTTACCTGTGCTATTCTGATGTGGAAACACAGGGTTCAGAGTTTACCTGTGGTATTCTGATGGTACAAGATGGCCTCAAGATGACTTTGATCAAGAGCACAAAACACTTTCCGAAGTAAAATAAAAGAAACCTCTGGAAGAAGACTTTTTGTTGGGCGAAGATGTACTGGTAAATCATCAATCAATGAAATAAATGTTTTTTTCTAAGATTCATGTCCAGTTTGAGTGTCCAATTACAAGAATGGAAAACAGAAATTAGTTTAGCATTTTTATTGATAATATTTTATTGTATACTATTAAGTCTTGCATTTTTATAGTAATTGGGTTTGTCATAAATCATTAGGTGTCTTTTTTACTTCATCAATCTTTCCCTTGTATCAACTAACAGAGGATCTTAGATGCTTGGGGCAAGTGGAGTCATCAAACCTAATATCCATTTACAGCATTAGGGAGGAAGAATTTGAAACGGTAATGTTTCAGATATGTCACTAAGTGTAATTACTAAACTTTTTAAAAGGTAGGCCTAATATGGTGTATTTATACAATGATGCATTGTGTCTGTTTTAACAGGGTGAACCTCATCTGGACGAACGGATTCAATGCTCAGGTGTATCCCCTGCGGTGTGCCCATGTTTTTTTGTAGAGCATGTTATAAATGAAATGTATGTGTTTAAATAAATGATTAGGTGCTGGTTATAGCAAACAACTTGTTAGTGGGTCCCATGGACTGGATTTGTAAAACCCTGAATACATTAATGTAGTGTGTAGCTTTTGTCTGACTTTGTTTTATACACATTAAAAAAAAAAAAAATAGGTTTGAAAACTGAAATACATATTTTCTTTCAGGGTTCAGCAAACATAGTAGTTCTGGATCAAAAAGGTAACCATCTCTATATATTTATAACCTTTTTTCACTTCTAGATTATGTTAACATTTGTTAGCTTACTCAGGTTCTTTAAATCGCTTTTATAATATATATTCTTGTAGTACTGAAAATTAATGAATGTACAGAGACAGAGCTTTGCGGACGACTGGGGTAGGTTTCATTTTTCCTCTCTTTTTCTGCAATGACTTATGGTACAGAAAAGTGAGATAAAAATGACAATCACAGAACTGGCACATAGTGCAATGCAGCTTTAAACAATTTCTACTTTGAAATTGATAAACCAGTTTTCTTCCTTTTTTGTAGATCTGTGTTTTTCTCATATTTCCCGTCAGGTAGGTTTTTTTTTTTTAAATCTTAATGGAAGTGTTTAAATTTTTCAATGTTTCACATTGCATGTTTATTTTATACTTATAAATTACATTGAAAGCTCCCAATTAATTATCTTCTTATTTATGTTTTTATTGTGATATACAGCAAATTACATTCTCAAAGAAGAAATGTTCTGAGGAAGTTGTGGCGATTCAGCCACCTGCTGCAGACACATCTAATGCTGTGACACCTCTTGTGCCATCATGTAAGTGTATATAGACAATTTTTGCTGTTACATATTTTTATATAGTCACTCAGGTACTGTAGAATTTAACAGAAATATCAGTGACTTTTACTACTGCATTACTATATTTTAAGGCATGGGTTCTCAATCTTATTTTAGCCATTCCCCACATTAGCAATTATTCACATGCATTGTGACCCCACTGAAAACTAAGCAAATAATTATTTTTTCTAACCCAGTGTACATGCCACGGTTGTCATATCAATCCCAGATTCAATCCAGTGAAGACTGTGTTATTGTGTTATTGGTATCGGTTCATTTTGGACTGTTTTAGGGTCATACCAGGGAACACCAGCAGCAGTAAAACAGATTCCTCTTCATGAAGCAAACCACAGTGAAATAATGCATGAAATTCTAATATGCTTGACTAATTATTTTATTGTAATGGATTAGTACATTTCTGGTTGCAATTATCATTAATATATGCTTTGGAAGGTATATCGTGTTATATTACTTTTAATATAAATTTTAAACTGCCACATTAATTAGTGTAAGTTTCAAATTTTGTATGTTTGTATAACAAAATCTAAGTGCTAATTCTCTTATGCCATTTTTTTTACTGTGCTATCTGTTACTGAATCTTTTTGTTTTTTTTAACTATTGTGTTTTTAACCTAATACAATAGAAGGCTCTGTCATCCAAATATTGTGGGACTTATGGCTGCAGCAAAAACACAGACATGTATTCTGATGGCAAGTGAATACATCCATGGAGCCAGGTTGGATGATGCACTTCACAACAAAAACATGTACACACAATATAAGGCAGTATAGCATCAATAATACCACAAAATCAATCCTATATTGTAGTGCACAAGGTAGAGGAGAAGATGTGCATGAGTTATATGTATAATCTAAAGGCTTTTAAGGAGGCACTGGAAGACACACAGTGCAGTCCTGATGCTCGCTGGCAACTCGTTCAACCACTGTGGGGCAAGAAAGGAGAAAGAGCAAGTCCAGGCAGTAGAATTGTATGCTTCCAAGATTAATATAGTATTTATTGCATGCTTCCATGTTTAATTTACCATAGTTGAGTAGAAAAAATTGTCAAAGATATATATTGACATCCTCCAGGGTTGGACCAATTACAGAGAACAGTGTCCTGGTAGAATGAGCTGAACATACCTAAATTGTAAATTATGAATTTAAATATTTTTTTGTATTAGAAAAGGCATGTATTACAATAAAACCAAGTATATGTGAATAAGTGTATAAAAAGTTACTTTATAAAGACATTCATGAAGCAATATTAATATTTTCTTAAAGTCCAAGTTTTTTCCTTTTCAACTTGTTTCTTCAAATTTTCAAGTCATGTCTATAAAAAAGCTTTATACTAGAAATCAGCTAAATTGATAATAATAATAATAATAATAATAATTCCTTTATCCCTATTAGTTTAAAGCCAGGTCCACATTTTAGCATATCTGTGTCAGGAGGGGGATTCCAAGCATATTCATTTTTTGTATTTTCCTGTAAACATAGGAATGTGATGTTGACCCCTTTCTTTACGTGTGCCTGATTGTATATAGTTTATGCAAAGTTCTTCTGTTTTGTCAATTGTAATGTGAGTTTACTGGGTCATTTGAAAACAAAAAATACCTACATATTCACACAAATGTATACAATAGCATTCAAACCAAAAAAGACGAAGGTGAAATAAAAAATAAATAAATAATTGACACATTTATTCCAGAAATCACTGTATGTGAAAATTGTATGGTTTGAATAATCACTACAATAAAAACAAAAATAGTTGAACTTTTCTTCCTTTAATGAATGCTTTTGAAATGTATTTATTAATAAACTATAATGTACAAAGCACAGCATACTGAGTGGTATTTTTTTAAACATTTTTTTAACAGTAAGGTAGAAAATTATAACTGGCTATAAAGTATTCTTAAAATTTGACAATTTGACAAACTTGACATTAGCAGTACCAATGCGGTGTAGGCTATACATACAGCTCACTTTAGTAATGGACACCGTGGTTACATTGGGATTTTCAAAGAGGTGGAACTCCCTGTGACAGGGTGGCGCAAGGGATGAGGCCCAGAGACAGACTGCAGTTCAAACAAAATACTTTTATTAAATAAAAGTTAAAATAAACAGGCACGAAGGCCAAACACAAGGTTTTTAAAACACAAACAATAAACACAAAGTAAAACTTATAAAAAACACATCTTCCAGGCTGAGCTTTGCCTTCACTGGACTGCAAAATTTCAAAAAAAACAGCACACAAAGAAAAACCACTGTCACAAAACTGCACCTCTCCGCGGTTCGTTGCCCCTTTAAAAACATTGACCCAGGCACAAAAATGGATTTTTAGCTCTCTTTGAGCAATAATTAAACAAAACAGGAACCTAAACTAAAATACAGGACAGCTAAGCTGTTTACCTGTAACAAAAATAAACAAAACAGCACACACAAAAAAGGCTTCACTCTACCTTTTTCCTTTCTTTTACGGCTGTACCCACACCAGCACAGTCGGGCTTCCACACACATCAGCAGCCATGAGCAGACTGACTGCACTCTTTAAGTACCCTGCACCTGGCTCTAATTTTCAATAATAGCCAGGTGCAGGTGATAATTAACAATAAAACAATTAACAAAAACAATTAAACAAAACAAACCCAATATGTGCCTACGCACATGTTTTTCTGCAGGGAGGATTTAACCCCCTCCCTGCTGTCTTACACCACCCTTGCTTCCTCAGCTACCTCTCTCTACTGAGGAGCTGAGGCCTCCTTTTATGTCAGGTGGCTGGGTGCTAATTGATTGGAAATTAGTCCCACCTGACACAATAAACCTGGGCATGGAGAATTTAACCCCATCCCTGCCAATATTTCCAAGGGCAGAGCCCTACTCTGCCACACTCCTCCCCCCACGTACAAAGTACGCAGGCCACAATCGGCCAAACTCCCTGCTCCCCCCCCCGCCTTGAACCCAAGCCCTCCCCCAAGGTGTCCCCTTATGTCCCTCGGGTGGGCTATTTCAGTGGGTGGTGGTGGGCAGGGTTGATGTCGGATCCCCCAAGCTTTCTTCAATGGCGGGGGCCCCGGACCTTCAAAGCACGCGAACGCTGGCAGGGAACCTGGACCCTCCAGCAGGAGCAGCGCTGGTGGCACCTCTGGTGGCACCTCTGGTGGCGGAGGCGGGAACGGCGGCCCGTCTCCCTCTGGTGACTGGGGCAGGAACGGCGGCCAGTCTCCCTCTGGTGGCGGGGACGGCGGCCCCTCAGGAACAGCAGGTGGAGACGACGGACCCTCAGGAACAGCAGGCGGAGACGGCGGACCCTCGGGAACAGCAGGCGGACCCTCGGGAACAGCAGGCGGACCCTCGGGAACAGCAGGCGGAGACGGTGGACCCTCGGGAATAGCAGGCGGACCCTCAGGAACAGCAGGCGGAGACGCAACCACTCTGGCAACAGCAGTTCCAGCTCCTCCAGTGGCAACGGGCCCAGCCACTCCGGCATCGGCGGTGGTGGCTGTGGCCATTCTAGCGGCCTCTGAGGTCGGGCTGGTACCTCCTGCCATTACAGTCGGGTGCGCCTCCACTGAGCTCCTCTCAGCAGCATGTGCAAGGGCTGCTGAGGGGCGTCAGCCTTCTCTCCTTCCGGTTCTCTGGTCCGTGGCTCCTCCACTTCCAGTTCTCTGGTCCGTGGCTCCTCTCCTTCTGACTCTCGGGATGGCAGCTTCACCCCCTCTGGCTCTTGGGACGGCAGCTCCACCCCCTCTGGCTCTCGGGACGCAAGCTCCACCACCTCTTGGGCTGTGGACGCACCGACTCCCCCCTTTTGGGCTGTAGACGCTCGGGCTCCTCCCACTCAGGCGCAGGACGTGCGGGCTCCTCCCACTCAGGCGCAGGACGTGCGGGCTCCTCCCACTCAGGCGCAGGACATGCGGGCTCCTCCCACTCAGGCGCAGGACGTGCGGGCTCCTCTCACTCAGGCGCAGGATGTGCGGGCTCCTCCCACTCAGGCGCATGACGTTCGGGCTCCTCCCACTCCAGGTCTGTGTCCTGTAAGACCTCCAGGCAGCGGGTGCACCACTCCTCTTCCTCTCATGTCTTCCTTCCTTTCTGCCTCCTTCTCCTCACCTCTGTTCGGGTGGGGCTGATGGGCACTGTGTACCCAAACTCCCCACAACCAGGGCACCACTCATCTACTATGTAGATCGGGCCGATGTCCCCCGGTGGCAGCTGTTGCCTCTTGTAGCTCTTCCTCCTTTTTCCTCCCATCCTCTTCTCTTTTTTTTCAAAAAAAAAAAAAAAAAACTCACCAAAAAAATTCGCTATTCACAAAAAAAAAAGAAAATCCTGCAGTACTGCGCTGAGCCTCCTGGAGGTAAGGTAAAGTAGCTCTTATTTTCATTCTATAATTTATGATTGCAATGAATTTCTATTCGATTTCTCTGATCCTTATTTCTGTGCTCTGAGCTAAGTTCCTATCAGGACTTTGAATGCCTTAAACCAGTGGTTCTCAAACTTTGTCATAGTGAGCCTCCCTGAGCTATGAAAAAAATAACTGCACCTCCCCAGTTTACTAAAACAATATAACAAACTGAAAATCCTATATGTTGCAAAAAAATGAATAAAAAAGTAGAAGGGATTTTATCAATATAGAGCAGTATGAGTTTCAGAAGTATTAATTCAAAAACAGTACAAATGGAAGCAGCTAAAATCTTTTTTTTTGTCCTATTAACTTTCTTATCTTAGTGGGTTTTAATTTAACTTCAAAATTGCTGCTTTTGTATTATGATGTGTATACTGTTGTTTAAATCTGTTATTTAAATGGTCTGATTGTTGCATTTGTATGTGTGACACGCTATACAAATGTATTGTGGTTTGTTCTTTTTTCTGCTATGTGTTGTACAGTGCTTTACGATACTTTTGTATAAAAAGCGCTATATAAATGCAATAAATAAATAAAGAAATAAACTAATTGCGCTTCCTGTGAAAAAACTTTACGGGTTTAGATACTAAGGTAGGGTTGTCGTGTTTCGAGATGCCGGTGTAGCTTGCAGGGCCGCATGCTGTGGTTTGCCAGTATTTCGCCGCAAATTTGAGGCCTCGGTGCACCCGCTCCATGTAAAGCCCAGTTTTAAATATGCTTCGTCATATTTTCGGCTTCTGCGTTTTGCTGGAACCTCCGCTCCTGCCCTCACTTCGGTTTGTGTTGTACGTTTTTCTCCCTTTGTCACAAAACGATTCATTTCTCATTAAAGCTGTTTCTTACTGTAAGCGCACTGCTGATACTGTTTTTATGTTTACTTGGGGGGTGGGGACCATGCAACGTACGTGTGACGTATCACAGTTGCTAAGGAGCACGTTAAACAAAAGCTTTTTGCGTTATTTTATTTTAGTTATTTTAAAAAAATACATTTAAAATATATAATAATTTGTAATTTTTTTCAAATCATCCAACCTCTCCAAAAAAAAAAAAGGAACACACAGCTCGCGCCTCCCTTGACACCTTGCCACACCTCCCTTGGGAGGCGCACCCCATAGTTTGAGAACCACTGCCTTAAACAAATCATCTTATCTTATATGAATTAGATTAAAGATAATACAAACTATTTTACAATCTTAGTAAATTATAAAAGCAGAATGAAAATGTTGTAAGAATATCAACAATCCAAATACAGTATGCAAATTATTCAAACATACAAAACTAGACCCCTGTGTATGTATAAATGCATAAGAAGGAATGGACAAACCTCCCATACAGATGTGTTTGTCACTAAATGTTTGTAAACATATAAAACTCCAGAGTTCCATTTTTTGTGTGTGTGTGTGTTGGCATAACAGGATACACTGATGACAGGCACTCTCTCTCACATGACAAGATCAGCCATATTTTCATCTTTAAATGAGGAAAAATGTTGTAGGATACACAGGCAATTTTAAAACCTTTAAACAGTGACCTGTTTTATATACAGCACATTTTCATAAAATTATTTTGAAATTACAGAACATGGCATAGACTTGAAAAACAAAAAATGTATGAATAGTTTCCTAAGTATGTGTATACAAATACATGCACATTGTGTAAATGAAGCAGCGCTGATGTGTTAAATGTGCAAATCTGTTTCAAAGGATTAAACATTTTATTAAAATATACTACAGGGCGTGTTTCAAGAAAACATTAAGCTAAATATTCAGCACTACCTGTAGCATGGCTGAAGCTCTCTTGCATCCCTCACTCGTTGGTACATGGCTGAAGCTCTCTTGCATCCCTCACTCGTTGGTGCATGGCTGAAGCTCTCTTGCATCCCTCACTCTTTGGTGCATGGCTGAAGCCCTCTTGCATTCCTCACTCGTTGGTGCATGGCTGAAGCTCTCTTGCATTCCTCACTTGTTGGTGCATGGCTGAAGCTCTCTTGCATCCCTCACTCTTTGGTGCATGGCTGAAGCCCTCTTGCATTCCTCACTCGTTGGTGCATGGCTGAAGCTCTCTTGCATCCTTCACTCGTTGGTGCATGGCTGAAGCTCTCTTGCATTCCTCACTCGTTGGTGCATGACTGAAGCTCTCTTGCATCCCTCACTCGTTGGTGCATGACTGAAGCTCTCTTGCATCCCTCACTCGTTGGTGCATGGCTGAAGCTCTCTTGCATCCCTCACTCGTTGGTGCATGGCTGAAGCTCTCTTGCATCCCTCACTCGTTGGTGCATGGCTGAAGCCCTCTTGCATTCCTCACTCGTTGGTGCATGGCTGAAGCTCTCTTGCATCCTTCACTCGTTGGTGCATGGCTGAAGCTCTCTTGCATCCCTCACTCGTTGGTGCATGGCTGAAGCTCTCTTGCATCCCTCACTCGTTGGTGCATGGCTGAAGCTCTCTTGCATCCCTCACTCGTTGGTGCATGGCTGAAGCTCTCTTGCATCCCTCACTCGTTGGTGCATGGCTGAAGCCCTCTTGCATCCCTCACTCTTTGGTGCATGGCTGAAGCCCTCTTGCATTCCTCACTCGTTGGTGCATGGCTGAAGCTCTCTTGCATCCTTCACTCGTTGGTGCATGGCTGAAGCTCTCTTGCATTCCTCACTCGTTGGTGCATGGCTGAAGCTCTCTTGCATCCCTCACTCGTTGGTGCATGGCTGAAGCTCTCTTGCATCCCTCACTCGTTGGTGCATGGCTGAAGCTCTCTTGCATCCCTCACTCGTTGGTGCATGGCTGAAGCCCTCTTGCATCCCTCACTCGTTGGTGCATGGCTGAAGCCCTCTTGCATCCCTCACTCGTTGGTGCATGGCTGAAGCTCTCTTGCATCCTTCACTCGTTGGTGCATGGCTGAAGCCCTCTTGCATTCCTCACTCGTTGGTGCATGGCTGAAGCTCTCTTGCATCCCTCACTCGTTGGTGCATGGCTGAAGCTCTCTTGCATCCCTCACTCGTTGGTGCATGGCTGAAGCTCTCTTGCATCCCTCACTCGTTGGTGCATGGCTGAAGCCCTCTTGCATCCCTCACTCTTTGGTGCATGGCTGAAGCCCTCTTGCATTCCTCACTCGTTGGTGCATGGCTGAAGCTCTCTTGCATCCTTCACTCGTTGGTGCATGGCTGAAGCTCTCTTGCATCCCTCACTCGTTGGTGCATGGCTGAAGCTCTCTTGCATCCCTCACTCGTTGGTGCATGGCTGAAGCTCTCTTGCATCCCTCACTCGTTGGTGCATGGCTGAAGCTCTCTTGCATCCCTCACTCGTTGGTGCATGGCTGAAGCTCTCTTGCATCCTTCACTCGTTGGTGCATGGCTGAAGCTCTCTTGCATCCTTCACTCGTTGGTGCATGGCTGAAGCTCTCTTGCATTCCTCACTCGTTGGTGCATGACTGAAGCTCTCTTGCATCCCTCACTCGTTGGTGCATGACTGAAGCTCTCTTGCATCCTTCACTCGTTGGTGCATGGCTGAAGCCCTCTTGCATCCTTCACTCGTTGGTGCATGGCTGAAGCCCTCTTGCATTCCTCACTCGTTGGTGCATGGCTGAAGCTCTCTTGCATCCTTCACTCGTTGGTGCATGGCTGAAGCTCTCTTGCATTCCTCACTCGTTGGTGCATGGCTGAAGCTCTCTTGCATCCCTCACTCGTTGGTGCATGGCTGAAGCTCTCTTGCATCCCTCACTCGTTGGTGCATGGCTGAAGCTCTCTTGCATCCCTCACTCGTTGGTGCATGACTGAAGCTCTCTTGCATCCCTCACTCGTTGGTGCATGGCTGAAGCTCTCTTGCATCCCTCACTCGTTGGTGCATGGCTGAAGCCCTCTTGCATCCCTCACTCGTTGGTGCATGGCTGAAGCTCTCTTGCATCCCTCACTCGTTGGTGCATGGCTGAAGCTCTCTTGCATCCCTCACTCGTTGGTGCATGGCTGAAGCTCTCTTGCATCCTTCACTCGTTGGTGCATGGCTGAAGCTCTCTTGCATCCCTCACTCGTTGGTGCATGACTGAAGCTCTCTTGCATCCTTCACTCGTTGGTGCATGGCTGAAGCTCTCTTGCATCCCTCACTCGTTGGTGCATGGCTGAAGCTCTCTTGCATCCCTCACTCGTTGGTGCATGGCTGAAGCTCTCTTGCATCCCTCACTCGTTGGTGCATGGCTGAAGCCCTCTTGCATCCCTCACTCGTTGGTGCATGGCTGAAGCTCTCTTGCATCCCTCACTCGTTGGTGCATGGCTGAAGCTCTCTTGCATCCCTCACTCGTTGGTGCATGGCTGAAGCTCTCTTGCATCCCTCACTCGTTGGTGCATGGCTGAAGCTCTCTTGCATCCCTCACTCGTTGGTGCATGGCTGAAGCCCTCTTGCATCCCTCACTCGTTGGTGCATGGCTGAAGCTCTCTTGCATCCTTCACTCGTTGGTGCATGGCTGAAGCTCTCTTGCATTCCTCACTCGTTGGTGCATGACTGAAGCTCTCTTGCATCCCTCACTCGTTGGTGCATGACTGAAGCTCTCTTGCATCCCTCACTCGTTGGTGCATGGCTGAAGCTCTCTTGCATCCCTCACTCGTTGGTGCATGGCTGAAGCTCTCTTGCATCCCTCACTCGTTGGTGCATGGCTGAAGCTCTCTTGCATCCTTCACTCGTTGGTGCATGGCTGAAGCTCTCTTGCATTCCTCACTCGTTGGTGCATGACTGAAGCTCTCTTGCATCCCTCACTCGTTGGTGCATGGCTGAAGCTCTCTTGCATCCTTCACTCGTTGGTGCATGGCTGAAGCCCTCTTGCATCCCTCACTCGTTGGTGCATGGCTGAAGCTCTCTTGCATTCCTCACTCGTTGGTGCATGGCTGAAGCTCTCTTGCATCCTTCACTCGTTGGTGCATGGCTGAAGCTCTCTTGCATTCCTCACTCGTTGGTGCATGGCTGAAGCTCTCTTGCATCCCTCACTCGTTGGTGCATGGCTGAAGCCCTCTTGCATCCTTCACTCGTTGGTGCATGACTGAAGCTCTCTTGCATCCCTCACTCGTTGGTGCATGACTGAAGCTCTCTTGCATCCCTCACTCGTTGGTGCATGACTGAAGCTCTCTTGCATCCCTCACTCGTTGGTGCATGGCTGAAGCCCTCTTGCATCCCTCACTCGTTGGTGCATGGCTGAAGCTCTCTTGCATCCCTCACTCGTTGGTGCATGGCTGAAGCTCTCTTGCATCCCTCACTCGTTGGTGCATGGCTGAAGCTCTCTTGCATCCTTCACTCGTTGGTGCATGGCTGAAGCTCTCTTGCATTCCTCACTTGTTGGTGCATGACTGAAGCTCTCTTGCATCCTTCACTCGTTGGTGCATGGCTGAAGCTCTCTTGCATCCCTCACTCATTGGTGCATGACTGAAGCCCTCTTGCATCCTTCACTCGTTGGTGCATGCTCTTGCATCCCTCACTCGTTGGTGCATGGATAATTCCACATGTGACAGTTTATTTTTAAATTCTCATCCTTTTAGCATAGAAAAGCATTTATAAAAAGCACTGCTTTTGGTAACATCATGTGTCTACAACAACCAAAAAACACCTTAATTCATCTGAATGAATTTTAAGTGCAGTATTACAGAAAATATTAATAACATACTGTACTTATCTATTTATAAACTATGTTTATACACAGTTTGTATCCACTTGTACACACTAAACTGTTAAATTACAAGTACAATACAGAGAAATAAATTATCAGAATGAACAGTTTATTGCAGTATGGTGTGGTCATAGTACTGGTAATATAAATTATACTTTCTATATCATTTTTTTTTACTAATGGCTGCAATAAGCCTTGTCATTTCTTTCTGCATGTATCCACATAGAAATACATTTCTAATTGGAGAGTCTCCTAAAATAATGACACTTAAGGAATACGTGTATAAAGTTACTTTATAAAGACATTCACAAATCAATATTAATATTTTCTTAAAGTCCAAGTTTTTTTTTCCTTTTCAACTTGTTTCTTCAAATTTTCAAGTCATGTCAATAAAAAAGCTTTATACTAGAAATCAGTTAAATGATCATAATAATCCGCGGTAGGTTCGGGCTGCAAGGGAAGCGGACGTCAGGGAGAGGGGTCGCTTGGGACTCCCCGAGCTATCAGAGACTGATTCCTTCGGTTTGGCACCGCGGTAAAGTTAGCTTGACGTTTGATATTCATTTGATATTCAATTCACGCTAACCCGACATAAATGAAAATGGCTGTAGCTCCCCAACCACAGCTGCTAAAGCATCCAAACCAACTTTAATTTAAAGAAGAACAGTTGTGAATTGTTTCACAGTCTCTGTTTTACATGTGAATCCTAAGAATAATTTGTGAAAAACAATAACATATCGCATATACACACACTTAGCCTCAGCCACGTGTAAAAGGGCTTTATCTCCCCAACCACAGCAGCTACAGCGCTCAAACCAACGTTTTAAAGAAGACCAGTTGTGAATTGTTTCACAGCCTGTTTTACCTGTGAAGCCTAAGAATAATTTGTGAAAAACAGTAACATCCCGCGTAAAATGGCTTGATATCCCCTACCACGGAAGCTAGCATTTTCAAACCAACTTTAATGTGAAGAAGACCAGTTGTGAATTGTTTCACAGTCTATGTTGTGCCTGTGAATAGTATGAATATTGTTTGAAAAACTAGGTATTGTTCATATACGCAAGTATTAACCAGGCATACAATTAAAACAAATGATACAAACAAAAATAATTAGAAAGACCCATTGCAAATCGTTTCAAAGTCTCTGTTTACTTGTGCCTAGTAATAAGTTGTGAAAAGCAATAACATCTCTCAAACACACATAGGTCTGCATGAATAAAAACAAACAGTCGAAGAAAGAAAAAAAAACTGCAATAGGACCTTAAGGTTCATTGTCCTTAAGTGCTTATTTTTTAACAAAGAGAACACTTCTGTCATTTCAATGCAAGCAGTGTGTAGCCATTTCCGGCAACTATCACACTGTATCTGAAGGAAAAAATATAAATAGAATCATTGTCATTGAGCAACATATAGAAAGAGCTTAAAATGATACATATGTATTATTATTATTATTTGTTTATTTAGCAGATGCCTTTATCCAAGGCCACTTACAGAGACTAGGGTGTGTGAACAATGCATCAGCTGCAGAGTCACTTACAATTACGTCTCACCCGAAAGACGGAGTGACTTGCTCAGGGCCACACTTTTCTTTAACCACTGGACCACACAGCCAACTTATTCTATAAATTAACTAAGTTAATGCCTAACAGAGTAATTATTTACTTGTGTTATCCAAATACGTTTGGAAAAACAATTCAGATTTTCAGTATAGCAAAAGAGTGTGTGTGTGTCTTTTCCTTTGTTTATTTACTTATGTATGTGGAAAAATAGGTAAAAAAAAAATGTCTCTAAACAACATTCATACAACAAGGACTTTCTCTTAACTTACCCAGCAGGACTTGCTAGGCACTGATTTAGACCCGCACAGCATGCAAACATCATTCAGTGACACTATAAAAGGATATGCAAGAGTCAGTATGATAAATCTATGATTTAGCTATGAAGCTGAAAAGACTCTGGACTACTCTCCATTTGCAATACAATCTGCCAAACCTTTGGTGATTATGCATTGTGGTGCTATGCACCAAAACTGTGATTTAAGGCATTGTGACATTAAAAGATAAATATTTAAGGAATTGTGACTCTTTACATCCAACTGGAAAAGCTGTTTTTATACACTTACATTTCCTTCTGTTTTAATTGTATTGCTGTTTATTGCATGCTTTACCTTTTTAAATGCAAAGTGCTTTGACACGTTTCTACAGAAAAGGCACTATATAAAATAGATATGTTTATTATGGTCATCAGACTTGTTGCATGCAAGCTTTTACAATAACAATGTATTAATTTGGCCAACACTTTTATCCAAAGCAACTTACAGGGGTCGCAATTAATGAGTTGGATATACTGGAGCAATTTGGGTAAAGTACCTTGCTCATGGGTACAGCTAACATTTGGTTAAGGATACAGAGCCCTAGTAAGTACTTCACACTGTCATTTTTCAGATGAAGAGTTTTTGTTTTAGCAGTTTGCTTGTTCATGGAATTATATCTTGCACAGCAGTATTTTATTAAGAATGGTCTTTTTTACTTAATGTTGACTTGCTTACCTGCATCACGAATACTCCACAGCTAGAGCCATCTGACTGAAGGGAATGACTAATCACGCCTGGAAGCCAGTCTCTGTTAAAGTAGTCTGAAGTAGTCTCTGTTAAAGATAAACATACAATCCCACTACTACAATCCCACTACTAGCATAGAAGTTGATAATAGTTTTTTAAATTGTGACTGTTACATGTTGTAACTACATAGACTTCTATGTCGGAATTTTGAGAAATTGTGATCATATATATTTTTGCCATCTCAAATTCTCAGCTTTTTTGATTATACATCTCTTGGACATGTTCAGTCCCAATGCAAATGTTTACTTCACCTTTATAATTAAAGCTACTGCCTGTCTGGTTCCAGTCAAAATGACACCTAGCGTGTAGTGGCTGAATGTATACACTCTTTTGTTCCTGTCATGTAGAATCTTCATTATTTGGAGGTAGTACTCAGTTACCTAAAACACAAACACAAACAAACATTTATGTAAATATAATTATTTTATATTCCGGACAGAATTAAAATTGAACTTTTTACAATTCCAAACCAAGCTTCTACATGGCAATTTGTGTTTCTTGTTTGTTTTTCAGTTTGTGTTTTGTCTACCTTTTCTTTTGCTCTATCACAAGCATACCTTGACAGATCTCCCAAAAGGACTCTGCTCCACAGAGGGAATATAGCAAGGTAGCTGTCGAAGAGGACACTGAGTACTGCACTGCAGAAGTATGGATTATTGCCATCAGAAGACTTATTGCCTTCTGTAGAAAGCTGTTTCTAGCTGTCATTGTGGACTGTTTTAAATTTGGCTGTAATTGTTTTTGAATTCTGGCGGGCTTCATTGTCATCTATACAGCTCTCACGTGTTGTCATGTTCTCAATGATTTCTGACACTCGCTTTTTTTTATATATTCAGTCAGTAATTCAGTGTTTCCCCTAAGAAGCTGAGATATTGCCTTAAAATTGAATGCAATGCACATCGCCTTGAAAAGGGACTTGGCAGTTTTCATTGTGGTGCAATTTTGCAGAAGTGCAAAACAATAAGTAGCAAATTCTTGTAGCCCCTTGTCCTTAGTTTTTCTTCCTATTGCATCACAAACTGCTTTTATTGCATGGGCAGAATATATCATCACAGTAAACATCTGCGTCTGTGTCTCCGTAAGCTGGTCTTGGACAATTTGATGTGCTCGCTCTAGGTATGCCATTATGTTTTCTTTGTTAAAAGCAAGGAGAACACATTGTAGAAGGGCCCAGCTGTAATCAGTTTCCACATGATGTACCCGTATGGATGTGCATTTTGATAGATGTAGAACAAACTGCATCAACCAGAATGTTATGGTGGGTATGCTGTGTTCATTTGTTGGCATCACTGCAACTGGCAGTGGTGGTGTGTGCTTTCCCTTTCCTGGCAATGTTAAGCTGTAGTAAAGAACATTTTTGTTTTGTTCTGGAATTCTTGTCACAATACATCCTGTTGCATCCAGATACAGACAAATTGGTTTCTTTCCCCGAAGATGGGAAACAAGAATGCTTAGGCCTTGTTCCGTGTACATGTGAACAGCAAAAGGATCTATCTGCAAGTGCTGAATGTAACCTGGCCAGTTTTGATAATGAGAATCACACTCCCTGATGATTCTTTGTGTTAATATCAGCTCAAGTATTACATCATCATGAAGCCGTGTACTTTTGTTCACTTCTGATGAAATAACTTTCAACACATCCCTATTGAGGATCTCCGTGATACTACCTGCCTGAAGTTCAGCTACAGGTGTGTTGCTCAATCGATTGTAATATTCATTCCCAATGCCTTTCTGAAGTGCTTGTGCAATTGTTCTACGTGGTGTGTGGCTGGCTCTTCTGAACCGTTTTTCATCTTTGCTGTGTTTAATATTACCAATTCGGTGGACCTCCACAGGGATATTCTTGTCACCAGGCCCTGGTTTACATTTCAATGTGAATATGTACTTTGTAGGGCATGATCTAAATGTGCATCTAGCATTTACTCATAGGTAATGTTGTGTTTTATTTCTACTCTGTTTTGATATGCTGATATTTGAATGCTATTGGACAACATGGGTTACACATGAGTCCAAGGCTTGCACAGACTTGGTTTACCTTTAAGAGGTGAGATTTTTTGCCATTCTTTGGGGTCAATGGAAATGGTAAACATCTTTGGAACTTTAATTGTTTTCAGCATTTTCTTCGCTGCTATTTCCTCTTCTTCCTCACAACTCTCCTCACTGTTACTGGCTGCTATTTCTGCCTCTTCTTCATCACAGCTCTCCTCACTGTTACTGGCTGCTATTTCTGCCTCTTCTTCATCACAGCTCTCCTCACTGTTACTGGCTGCTATTTTAGCCTCTTCTTCATCACAGCTCTCCTCACTGTTACTGGCTGCTATTTTAGCCTCTTCTTCATCACAGCTCTCCTCACTGTTACTGGCTGCTATTTTAGCCTCTTCTTCATCACAGCTCTCCTCACTGTTACTGGCTGCTATTTCTGCCTCTTCTTCATCACAGCTCTCCTCACTGTTACTGGCTGCTATTTCCTGTTCTTCATCACAGCTCTCCTCACTGTTACATAGGCATAGTAACTTTACATGGATTCACATGTAGAACTGTGAAACGATTCACAATAGGTCTTTATGACGGGGCGGAGAGCCCTGCACATGGAAAGGGGGCAGGGAAAAGCCCTGCTGTTTAATATTGTTTGTTTATTTTATAACGGGGTACCCCTCCACCCCTTTGCAGTTATTATCCAACCCTTTGCATTTATTATTAATTATTTATGACAGCGAAAGCCGTGTGGGTGTGTTCAGGCAGAGGCGAGTTTGGCAGCTCGCCCTCTGCCAGCACAATTTAGCAAACTCGTGCAGAATGTGACCGAGGGATTATTGAATAATTGATAGTAAGTTAATCCCTCAGTCAGTAATATAAAAGCTTGCCACTCTCTGCACACCAGGGAAGTGTTCGAGAGGAAGAACGAGAGTGGAGTGGAGTGGAGTGGAGAATTAAAATTAAAAAAGTAAAAAGGTAAAATAAAGTAGGACAAGCCTGACCTACGAAAAGGTTTTTCGGGTGTGTACAATTTTTTTCACTCTTTTGTTTCGCTCGGTGAGTAAGTGTTTGTTTTGTTTAAACCTTTTATATTTGTTCTTTTTGAAAATAAAGACGGCGCAAACGCCATTGCACCCTTCCTGCAGTATCTGTTTCAGTTCCTGCTTCTGGCCTGACGTCACCACACACCCTATCCTGTCACAGTCTTCTTTAATTTAAGGTTGTTTTGAGAACGCTATCTGTTGTGGTTGGGAATAACATAATTTGATTGGGTTACTACCGTACATATCTTGTTTTATCACAAATCATTCTTAGGATTCACTTGTAAAACAGAGGCTGTGGAAGAATTCACAACTGGTCTTCTTTAAATTAAAGTTGGTTTGGACGCTGTAGCTGCTGTGGTTGGGGAGATAAAGCCATTTTACGCATGTCTGGTAGGCTAAGTGTGCGTATATGCGATGTGTTATTGTTTTTAAAAAAGTATTCTTATGATTCACATGTAAAACAGAAGCATTGAAACCATTCACAATTGGTGTGCTTTAAATCAAAGTTGTTTTGAAAACGCTAACTGCTGTGGTTGGGGATATCAAGCCATTTTAATTGATGCTGGGACGGTGGTGCGTATATGCGATATGTTATTGTATTTCACAAATTCACATTTGGCCTTTAAATTAAAGTTGGTTTGAACACTCTAGCTGCTGTGGTTAGGGATATAAAGCCTTTTCATTGATGCCAGGACATATATGCAGTATGTTATAATTTTTCACAAATTATTTGTAGGATTCACATGTAAAGGAGAGCTTATGCATAAGACATTTTACAATGCGAAAACATATACTCACTGTATTTCATACACTTTGAGTAAAAAAGATGATCGTATATATAAAACGTAGAAACTACCATTCTGTTGCCTCTTTAAATAATATGACGTAACCAGTAGCACAAAGGAAGTAAGGTCAAGAACCGGAAGGATTAGACAGACAGTGTGTGGATAGACACGGCAAGAACAGCAGCAGCAGAGTGGTAGATTAGTGCAGGAGAACAGTAATAAACATCATTAATGTTAACTAATAAACCATGGAGTAAAGTTCATGTGAATTGAGACCCATCTGTGCATCCGAATCTTCATTACAGGAGGCTGTGTGGTCCAGGAGGTCCCCAGTTCGAATCCCACCTCAACCACTGACTCATTGTGTGACCCTGAGCAAGTCACTTAACCTCCTTGTGCTCCGTCTTTCGGGTGAGACATATTTGTAAGTGACTCTGCAGCTGATGCATAGTTCACACACCCTAGTCTCTGTAAGTCGCCTTGGATAAAGGCGTCTGCTAAATAAACAAATAATAATAATAATTTGGTCAAGCACATTATTAACCAAGCAGGCACAGGGTATTTTGCTTTATTACAGCAGCTTAGATTAACTAACTTGTGTATCAGTTCTCTGCGCACGGAAACCACATTTTCACAAAATGTTACTAGTAATCTTCAAAAACAGCATGAGTACTTTACGTATAAGAGTAAGGACATTACACTGAGTTTGTACATACTGTACTGAAATTGATTCATTCACTGCCTTTCTTTCAACTGTTTTCATAAGGACATTTAACTAAAAATAAACCTGTAAATACTATAAACGTGTGAGTTGTTACTTATATGCATGTTAATGCCATGGCTCATGTGAACCCATGGTTAACTCGACACCTTGGATAAGTCAACACTAAATGGCATCCCTGTGGGGTGTCGAGTTAACCGAGGTTGATTGTAAATGGAACAAATGAATAGTTACAGTAAAGTAAACATTACTGTACATGGGATGTTACAGTTTATACTTGCAACAGAATTAATTACATACATGTATTCAATGTTTTCATTGTCCTTTGAAATAGAAAATACAAATAGAATGTTTTTGTTGGACTGAAAATAAACTCGATGCAGACGATCTGGGAATGTGGGTGTGTGAGAGAGGGACATCTACAACACCAATCAAAGCAATTCTCTTCAAAGCAAACAGCCTATCAATCAAGCTGTGTAAGTAAACAGAGACAAGTCTGGCAGGTTTGCAAAGGCCAATGTAGAACACTGATGTTGTTGTTCATCAGAAAGTCCTTAGAGACACGTGCAGTGCAAGGTTTGGTGTCACCATGCTGAAAGGTTTGCCTGTGAGTGTTTGACGACGAGACTTCAACCTCTTGACAACAATTGGCACACTTCAGGCACAGCCGCTACAGTAAGAGGGTGCCATAGCAAACTGATCCTGCAGATGTATAAATCTAATGTACCAATTTTATGCAGGGGTAGTGTGGTCTGCCGGAGCGTAGAGGATCAGTTTGTTACTGGCTCTGGCATGGGCGCCTAACTTTGTTTAGCCTATAAGTTGCAAGGCTTTTTTTTTTTTTGTAAAGAAGCTCTGAGAAAACCTCATTTTTACTGTTCATACTTTTTCAAGTTACTGTTTTTGTAATGGTAAACCCACAAAACTGGGCAGGTGTTTCAACATAAAATGTAGAATTCTTACTAACTGAGCATGTATTAAGTACAAACACAAGTAGCACCAGTGGTATATCTGCACAGTGCTATAAAGAAGTGCTAAACAAACACAAAGAATAACATGTATAAAATGTTATAATCACTGTGAAACTAGCTGCTACGAGATTTTCGGAAAGTAAATGCTCTGTATCGCAGGCAATGCTTGGTGCTGATAGGTTGAAACAATAAACACCTCCCCTCACATTGCAATTCTAATTGGTTGAAACAGTTGATTCATGATATTAGTACAGGCATTGCAGATCAACCATGCTCATACATTAACAAGAAAAACGTGAGTGCGGCCGCACCACCAGCACTCCCAATTCTCACATTCCTTCAGCACCAAAATAAATAAATAAATAAAACCAGATGCGCCACTGGGGTGGGTTAGTATGTGAAATGTACCTGCCCCAGACCAAATCCACCGGGTGCTAATTTCGAACCCTGCAAATCTTCCAAAAGAGATTTCAGTATATCATCTACTCTAATATTGAGGTCGAACCCTTTTTATGAATCAGCATTTATTTTTAAATGTTTTACATAGTATACCTAAATGTTTATTATTAAACTAATGTGAGTTTAAATTATTAGTAAGTACACGTGTTTCAATATGAATGCTGAACATTAATATCAGCAAAGAACAAATAATTTAACATATTTACTACGACTGAATCTAAGTTAAAAAAAAAAAAGATTTTGGTGGGAATTGAACCTGAACTTGTTCATGGCCCGGCAACATTAACCTGCTAACTTCTTATTTAATTTTTAATAATGGTGTGATACTCTCTCTTTCTCACATTTTTTTCTCTTAAGTCTGATATACTCTCTTCCTTAAAATATTTTTGTGATTAATAAAAAAAAGTGCCGATAGTTTAAGTTTTAATATTTAGTTGTTGTCTCTTCTAGCCGCCTGCCGAGTTCATTTATTGTGATTGTTTATAAAAGTGGCCCATCCTCGGAATACTTTTCCATTTTTATATTTTATTTTAAACCTTTTAAAGACAGAACCAATGACAAACATAGTTTAATATATATATATATATATATATATATATATATATATATATATATATATATATATATATATATATATATATTTTAAGATTCTTCTACAAAAGCCTGTCTGCTGTGTCCCTCATCCACTTTGTTCCGGCGTGTTTCCTAATTTCATCTTGCCTTCTTCCTGGAGGTCTTCTTCTTGGTTGCTTTATATCTCTTGGGCTCCAGTCTAGTATCTCCTTGGTCCAGCGATTGTGTTTTCTTGCTACATGTCCAGCCCACTGCCATTTCAGTTTTTTGACTCTTATAACATTGCATACTTTTGTTTGTGCTGTTATCCATTCCTTCCTTTTCGTGTCTCTTCTTGTTATTCCCAGCATCCATCTTTTCATATTCTGTTGAGTCGTTTGTAATTTTTGAGTCATTTTTGCATTGAGGGTCCAGGTTTCGCATCCGTAAGTTAACAATGGCAGCACTCATTGGTCGAAGACTTTCCTCTTGAGGCATAAGGGTAGTTTCCATTTCAGAACCATTTTTAATCTTCCAAAGGCACTCCAGCCCATTTTTTATCTTCTGTTGATTTTGCACATTTGGTTCTCCATTGCTGAAACTAACTCTCCTAAGTATACGTAGTTATTGACTTCTTCAGGCTTGAGCCCATTGACTTCAGTTGCCTGTGGAGTGGTATATTTATTGAACATGACTTGAGTCTTCTTCAGGTTCATTTTCAAACCCGCTTTGATGCTAGCCCTGTATAGTTGTATTCTTGTTTATAATTCTTCTCCCCCCCCCCCAATGGGGGGATTAAAACATTTTAGGGGGGAATGGCAAAAGAAAAGGCACTTTTGCATATAAAAAACTATATATATTTTACTGCATCATCATTCACATTGGTGTTGCTTTAAAATAAGCTGCTTTCAGGAGACCTACAGCTGTTCATCACTGTGAGACAGAGCACTCTCCATTGCTTTTGTCATTGCCTGACGTGAAGTTTTTGCATGCAGCAGAAGAAAAAGGTGCTTTTCTTTTTAACCAGCGCTCCATTTCTTTTTTTTAACTCTTTACGCTCAGCCCTATTTCCACCTTGTGGTAATGATGACTGGTGCAGTGCAAAAGAGTGTAATGTCCAGGCTGCCGTTTCCCAACAATAATCAAAGTTTAATAAATCCAACAGAAATTTCACAACCAAATCCAAAAACAAAACAATAATAAACCCACTACCAACGATGGTATTTTGGGTCAACCAACAAAAAGGTTCAGAGTCCAAAGTAAACAAAAAGACACTCCGTTAACCACAATCCTCCGTGCACGAAAACTGTGCTCTTTTCCTCCGGGGATCGTGGTGTGTGCGTTGTACGTTGTTGTGCTGTGTGGTGAGGGGCGTGCTCGGGTTTCAGCTGGCTCTCCGGCTACAGCCTCCAGTCCTCCGGCTCCTCTACTAAAAACACAAACAAACACGTAACACAGAATAATAAACACAAGCTCCGGCCGGCTGTTTCACTTTCTCAGCGCAAGGGGAGGTTTTGACGTAGCTGCTTCCCCTTTGTACTCAGCAAACTCCTCCCTGCAGTCAGCGCGTTGCCATGGTTTCTCCAATAGAGGGCTGCCCCGCAGCTGACTGCAATGGAATCATCCTGAGTACTTGCAGCTCGCGCCCTCTAATATGGTCACCTTCCGGTTTCCACCTACCACCGAGATGGCAGATCTAGGAGGCAGCATACCTTCCCCCTTACACAGCGCCCTTTCTAATCGGGAGGGAGATTTGCAACATCGATCCTTTCTCTCTCTATCACACACCTGTTTTTCACTGTTTTCATTTATGTAGATTTAACTACTGGATAGTTTGTACTGCCTGCATGTAACATACAGTATCAAATGAAAGGCCACAAAATGTCCTTTCATATTATGTAAGCTGCAACAGGATCAGGCATACTATATGTGGTAGAGATGAGAATATATGTTAAAAAAAAAAAAAGTTTTTCCAAAATAATCATATTTGGTCACTGTAATATCCAATATGAAATTAACATGGGAGGAAGCTGAGCTTCTAAGTTTCCAACGAACGATACTGCTCCTTTCAGTCTAGCCGCTACAATGATGGAGCAATATGCTCAAAACGAAACCTGTGAAAGCTGTGAACTCTGTCACATGATGAGAGGCTTAACTTCAGGCGATCATAGTTCCAGCATACACACACTGAATACATCTTTGGAAAGCTCCGAGTCTGTACTTTTAAACAAGCCATGAACCAGGTAAGGTGGCTTTTGGAACTCTGTCAGTCAGCAAACAATGCAACATTGCTTCAAAAAAGCTGGGGTTTCTGTAGCTGAGGAGGAGAGTACTGATGAAAATAGAACTGACACTCTGACAACACCAGAGGGGGTGTCAGAGGAAGAATTGTCAACTGTGTTACCTTAGCGACCAGGACGCTTTGCCTGAAACAGACAGCGATGACGTAAGTGTGCATGCTGCGCTTGTAACACTGCTAATATGGAGCAACATCCGGATATAGAGCCAAATTGGGATTTTTTAGAAAACGCTGAAGGTTTGCCGTCCATAAGAACAGATAGTCCAGATAAGTATCACAGTTCTTCGCTGGAAAAAATTTGCAGTAATGTAGCCTACCTGTACTGTACATTTCTGCACTAATACATTCTGGTATTACTTTTTTGCACTTACTTATTAAATTCATAGGTTTTAATACATCTTTTTTATCAGTGTAATGAGGGCAGGATTTTCAAAAACCAGTATTATTGTATCAGACTCCTGGTATAGTACATAAGAACATAAGAACATAAGAAAGTTTACAAACGAGAGGAGGCCATTCGGCCCATCTTGCTCGTTTGGTTGTTAGTAGCTTATTGATCCCAGAATCTCATCAAGCAGCTTCTTGAAGGATCCCAGGGTGTCAGCTTCAACAACATTACTGGGGAGTTGGTTCCAGACCCTCACAATTCTTTGTGTAAAAAAGTGCCTCCTATTTTCTGTTCTGAATGCCCCTTTATCTAATCTCCATTTGTGACCCCTGGTCCTTGTTTCTAACGAGAGCTTTAGTAGCAAGTGATTTTCAAACAAAATGTGTTAATTAAATGAATCCGTTAATGCTTTGAAATTGAGTCGATGAGGTCGTTAATGAATGCATTTCTCGTTAAAACGCTTAATTGTCACAGGTCACATACATCACTTCCTGTATCAATGACTAAATAAGGGGAACTCGTTAATCAAAATGCATGTTAATGAGATCAAGAAAATGAATGGAAGCATAATTCGCTGTTATGGAAACTACTAGCGTACAGCGAGACGGCTCTTCCACCTGCGAGCAGCAGCCAAATGGAAATTAAATAAAAAAATAATGGGAATATCTATTGTGTGTATAATTTGTAAACTTCATTTAAAATTGTGCATTTTGTTATGCAGAATGTACATTTATTCACACAATGCTGATTTACGATTATCTGGCATGTGGGTATAAATCGGACGGAACAGATTAAAAAAATATATATATTTATTTATTTTTTGAATGGGGCAGGAGTAAGCCATCTATCTGTATTGGTTGGGATTTATTTTCTTATCTTGACATCTACTTTTGTATGTATTTTAGTATGTACGATTGTAGGCTATAAATATACGTTTGTGTAATTTGTGTTTGTAGTTGTTAGTATTATACATGTATACCATGTATGTAACACTTCATTATACATTTATTAAGCTTTTAAAATGATGATAGAACTCCCCAACCCAATACACAATTTGTTTATAATTAATTGTTCAGTGAATTCAGTGAGTTTTTTTTACTGTGTTTTATTTTCCCTTTTTCTTTCGCCTTCTGTTTTCATTATTATTTTCGAGCGCTTGTATGTGCACAGAACGGTAAACCTGTATTGGTAACCAGTCCTGTTTTACTGTCGACAGTATACAGGCCATGGACAACAGCGCCCTCTGTGGGCTAAAATAAATAAAAAAAGAAAATAAATAAAACTGGACACCTGTGCGGTGTTTGCAAATATAATCTTGTCTCCCGTATCAGAGAATATCCCCACCCTTCCACAGGGGCTTATGTAATACAAGCACACGTACTAAGTCACTATAGCTCAATCCTAGCTCAATCTAAAAAATTTACAGACCAATAATAAAACACATGCAAACAAATAACATTGAGTGTGTACACAGTCCCTTTAAACGGCCGTTCCACAAGTCAGTTACTTGCTTACTGGTTACTATCTTTATTTTTTATATAGCACCTTTTTATATAAACATATCATAACACACATCACAAAACACTTTACAGAGGTAGGCTGTGAACTGTGCATTACATGCAGAGTCACTTACAATAGGACATTGATTTAACATCTCATCCGCAGGATGGAGCACAAGGAGGTTAAGTTACTTGCTCAGGGTCACACAGTGAATGAGTCAGTGGCAGAGGTGGGATTTGAACCGGTGACCTTCTGATTACAAGCCCTGGACTTTAACCACTGGACCACACTGCCTTCTTGGTAAGTAAATAAGTTGTTACCGCTAATTCCACATTCCGACAATGCGTTGCCCGTCATATCCCGGCATTGGAACCTAACATTAACAGGTCTAGTCTGGTGAACGCATCTCCAACCTGTGATGTATAATCCTTCATACAGAGGAACTGTGGCAGAGAGAGAATGAATCCGGATCATAAATCTCCCTCCCTATCTGTGAGGGCACTGTGTAAAGGGAACAGTGTGACTTGGACTGAATGGGCTGTCAATTCATTCCAGGGAAAGTTGGAAGTCGGCCATCCAGAAAAGGGGCGGAGACATTGTGGGCACGGTGGCAATCGCGGATTGGAGAAAAGGCGATTGCACCTGCTACCAAGGGGGTGTGACTGACGGTATAAAAGGCTGTGGCGAAGCAAACTGTTCCTTTGTTATGGCTAATGAAGGACCGACGAACTGAAAGAGAAACCGTGAGTGTTAAAGTGTTTTATTAGTGTATGTGTTAACGTTTTGTGTTGTGTCATTGCTAGACTGCCAAAACCTTACACCCGGGAGCCGTAGCTCAGAGGCCAGCACCAAACGTGGACTGCACTACCTCACAACCACTGCGTAGCACCCTGCGAAAGCACTCACCGTACTTGTGACTGTATGTGTGTGTTTGTTTGTTAGTGTTGTATTGTCCTGTTACCATCCAGTTTTGGATTACTTTGTTTTGGGACTGAACCCTGTGATGTTTGGCTGCGTGTTACACATTGTTGTGTACACATTGTTGTGTACCACCAGCCCCTTATTATTTGGTCATGGAAAGGTGAAAACACCATTAAATAAAGCCTGCTTTGGACCGTGAAACTTTCAGACCTGCGCACTACAAACCACTTTGCCACAGGAACATATTTAAATTCTAGATAATGCTTATACCGGCACTCATATGTCAACAAAGCAAATGTGAAAATTCAACATAATAACGTTTCCCAGGTGGAAGGAAGTGCAAGTCCATGAAGAAATCATGACAGTCTTATTAATCCTTACCTTAGTTCAAAAGACAATGAGCCCTATTTTAATGATATAAGCAGCAAGGAATCTAAATCTTGCTCATCAAAAACTGCTCAGATGTGGACCTCTTTGTATTGTATTTAGCGATGTTAATAAGTGGATTTTTGTATATATATAGTTAATAGGCTGCATTCTTTTGTTCTGTAGCTTCCCAAAGAATTCAACTAGTGGAATTGGTACCAATTAATTCTCATTATTCTTTGTGAAGGAGTTTAGTTATTGCACATAAAACAAGAAACTCTGGGGAGGGCCTGATTAACACCTATCGTAAATCAGTATGTGGATAGATATGTAGATCAAACTGACAGCATTTACCAATAACTTATAGAAAGATACAAATGTTTTTCTTTCAGCATAGGGTTGAGCTTCTTCAAGACATTTGTGACAGTGCGACCATTGCACTATTATTATTATTATTATTATTATTATTATTATTATTATTATTATTATTATTAGTGCATATTCTTAAATAATCCAAGGGACACAATTCCATAAATCTTGGAAATAAATAATGTCAGGTCAGACCATTTACCACCTAGTTGAAGTATGTGTGTGTGGCCATTATCTTATTATTATTGGGATGGTGCTAGTAGTGGCATGAGAAAACATGGTTTTAACCCTGCCACATTTTGATCAGTAATGACTTCAAATGGCACTGCTAATATGCATTAGTTAAATTTCTAGAATAACAGTAAACAGGTCGAATTAGTGAACATACCACTGTCTTTGTCGACCTTGTCTTTTTTAATCACACCCTAAGATCTGTGAAGTACAATGCTTCTGCTGTTTTGCAAAATGGGTGCTTACATAATGTTTATTTGTCAGCATATTCATTGGCACCAAGCCAGCAGTATCATCAGTGGAGTGCCGGCTGTCCAAATGAGTTCAGCTAGGCTCAGTACTTATACCAGTTACAGGAATCATGTCGTAAATGTGTCTGAGACATTTGCTGACAAGCTTTTTATCCCATTCCACTAATCTCCCCCACTGTTCATTGTTCATAGACCGCAGTTGAAGAACTCTGTCCTGGCCAATGCTTACAAAACATATTGCCCAAGCTGCTTCCTTTGATCATTCACTGGACAAGCAACAGAGAATTAATGCATTTTTTTAAAGCAAAAACAACGAGAACAGCCTTCTATAGATTTCTGAACAAGAAAAATAATACAAAGTTATTTTATTTTACAAATATTGCCAGAGATACTTTCTAGTGGTAGATTAGTTAAATGTATAATATTAAAACCACTGAACTAAGGGTAGCTAGGAATACAGCAAATAGCTCAGTGAAATTTGTAGCTGCAGTTTATGCTTTGGTACATACATACAGTACAGTCACTTCCAACAGTTCCCGTACCAAACAGAGATCCTCTTCCATGAGACAGTTACTGCTAATGGAACTCTCTGAATCATGGATACAAATTCAGTTATGTTTCATCGGGGTAATACATTGATTTTATACTAAAATTTGACTGGTTTTATTATTTCTTTATTGGTTAACCCAGGTTTCAAAGGCTACATCCTATAAAGCTGTGAAAGTAAAAAAGGCAGCCAGAATTAACATTGGTCACTACCATTATGTATGAAAGTCACAGAAACAATCCCCTCTGACATCTTTACATATATCTGAAGAACTGTTTTTTCTAGTTATTGTCTACAGGCTCGGGAAACACTTTCCACTTTTATAAAAGCAGGGCTGGGAAATTCACTGAGCCATTAAATTACACGAATCTGAAGTATTTATTAATTTACACCTAATAAAACAGACTAAGTTTCAAGTTTTTCCTTTAAAAAGTGTATATATTGGACATTGTTCACAGTTATGATTTATTGGAATCAAAATGTGTTCTTCTCTGATTAACTCATACATATTCCTTGAACATTGTTTCCCAGAGTTTTCCCAGGATGGCTTGTAAGTATTTTTATTCTTGTGCTAGTCAGATCATTTGTCTGTTTCTGCCTTATTCAGTTAAACAAGTGTTGGCAGGTGCGTGGCTTTCACAGGCAGAAGATCCAATTAACTTTCTTCTGTCAAGTCACCAATGGTACATGGTTCTAAACCAACCCACCGTGAGCTCCACTCAAGAGTGACACCCAAAGCAACCTACTAAAAGCAAGGGCCCCTCCCTTGATTCTTGATCCAACGAACCCCCAGATTTGTCTGCATATAAATTGAACTAGTGCCTATATTATGGGGACCAATATGCATAACCACCCCCTGAAATTTACCACATTGTTATATAGGGCTACCCAGTCCCAAGATCACTACAAAACATAGTCCCTTTGACATCACTGTTTGCTTCTATTTGTCCCTTATTGAGAGAGTGACTTATAGATGAGTGCAACGTCTGCACAGTGGATATCTACATAGTATATTGTACATACTGTTTATGCAGCCACAGCTGACATAACAAGGACAACACCAACTGCCTGGTCTGCACAGAGCCTGGATACAAGTCCCATTAATAAGATATCTACACTGGAAACTCTTTTGCAGCAGCCTGCCTAGGTACAGACGATCTGATTCCATGCGCAGGTGTTCTCAGTCACTTAAGGATAATGACAGAAGGCTATCAACAAGTGTGTTACTCTATGTAGCAAATAGATCAACTGCAAACCAAAAAGGGACTTGTGAGAATGTTGTTGTGCTATTAGATATTTTTTTATGTTATGATTAACCCAAGAAGTGTTACTGCAAATTTAAGCTCATCAGTTATGTTGAATATATTCATGATTTTAAAGAATCCATGTCCTCAAATGAGATGTCAAAAGTTCAGAAATCTTACCCTGTCTTACAATATACCAGTGTATCTGCTTCTAAGTCTTCACAGCTTTAGTACAGTAATCTGTTGTGTATCCGCCATTCACATATCCGCTCTCACCATTTATCTGCCATGATCAAGCTCTTCAGCAAAGTCACCCACATGTACAGCACTAATGCAAAATCGCTACAGGAAAGCGAAAGCAAGTAGTGCTTTCAATTGAAAAAAAGTTGGAAATACTTCTGGAAAAGGGAGTTACCAAGATAAAATAGCACAATATTTAGGAATTAGAAAGAGCACTGTGACTGATATTAAAAAAAAAATGTGTAAATTACCTGACACTAATGTACAGTAAGTTTATACAGCACTAATACAAGCTAAATCTCAAAACAATAATTGTGTGAATATAGTATAGTAATTATTACAGCTGTGTATAATGATATTTAAAACATGATTTATTTAGCCAACTTTTTACAAATCCGCCCTTACTCTGGTCCCACCACAGTCGGATACGTGACAGAATATATATACACATATATTGTAAATGGTACAGAACTTAAACTTTGGTATAAAAGGATGCTTTTGCAAGTTTTATTGTACGATATTGCCTAATTCTAGCTTTTCACAGAAACAGCTCCTGCTGCTGGCTCCCAGACAAATCACCCTGCCCTTAGTGCATCACATCCTACTTTAAGTAATGCAGAACTGATTTGCTGTTTTGACATTTTGAGACTGAGGTAATAGTATTTTCATGGGGGATTTCATTTAGAATTTTGGTATAAAAACAAGGACTACTCTGGATCGCAGATGGGAACATTTTGTTGTGTCAGTGCCTCAGAGTTTCATGCATTTAAATGAGGATTTTTTTCCACTTATCTACACACCATACTCCACACTGTTAAGGGGGAAAAAGTTTTTATTGAGAAAAAAATTATATATTAAAAATACAAAATACAAAATCATAATTGGATAAGTCTCCACCCCCCTGAGTTAATACTTGGTGGAAGCACCTTTGGCAGCAATTACAGCTGTGAGTCTGTTGGGATAGGTCTCTACCAACTTTGCACACCTAGATTTGGCAATATTTGACCATTCTTCTTTACAAAACTGTTCAAGCTCTGTCAAGTTCTTGGGGAGTGTTGATGGACAGCAATCTTCAAGTCATGCCACAAATTTTCTATTGGATTTAGGTCGGGGCTCTGACTGGGCCACTCAAGGACATTTACCTTTTTGTTCCTTAGCCACTCCAGTGTAGCTTTGGCTGTTTGCTTTGGGCCGTTGTCAAGCTGAAAGGTGAACTTCCGTCCCAGTTTCAGCTTTCTTGCAGAGGGCAGCAGGTTTTCCTCAAGGACTTCTCTGTACTTTGCTCCATTCATTTTCCCTTCTATCCTGACAAATGACCCAGTCCCTGCCGATGAGAAACATCCCCATAACATGATGCTGCCACCACCATGCTTCACAGTAGGGATGGTGTTCTTTGGGTGATGCGCTGTTTTGGGTTTGCGCCAAACATAACGCTTTGCATTTCGGCCAAAAAGTTCCATTAGACCACAAAACTTTTTGCCACATGGCTACAGAATCTCCTGAGTGTTTTTTTGCATACTTCAAACAGGATTCAAGGTGGGCTGTAGCTCTTGCAAAGTTGCCACTGGCCTCTTGGTAGCCTCTCTGATCAGTCTCCTTCTTGCTTGGTCATCCAGTGGAGGGACGGCCTGATCTAGGCATGGTCTTGGTGGTGCCATACGCCTTCCACTTCTTAATAATCGTCTTGACCGTGCTCCAAGGGATATTCAAGACCTTTGATATTTTTTTATACCCATCCCCTGATCTGTGCCTTTCAACAACTTTGTCCCGGAGTTCTTTTGAAAGCACCTTGGTGCTCATGGTTAAGTCTTTGCTTTGAAGTGCACTACCCAGCAGAGGGAACCTACAGGAACGGCTGAATTTATCCTGAAATAATGTGAATCACTACAATTTTACACAGGTGGAGGCCACTTAACTTGGTGTGTGATTTTGAAGGCGATTGGTTACACCTGAGCTAATTTAGGATTGATGTTACAAGGGGAGGTTGGACACTTATCCAACCAAGCTATTTCAGTTTTTATTTTTAATTAATTCTCTACACATTTCTAGAATATTTTTTTTCACTTGGATGTTGTGGGGTAGGATGTGTAGATAAATGAAGAAAAAAAATATTTTAATGCACTTTAATTCCAGGCAATAAGGCAACAAAAGGTGAAAATTTGGAAAGGGGGTGTAGACTTTCTATAGGCACTGCATATATGTTATCCTAGCTTGCTGGATCCATTTTGATTTATTAATTCCCTCATTACCTGTGGATTTACAAAATGAAATTACTTTTAAACCCTATTAACTGACTGGGTTAAGATTACTCTCTCAAGCATTACAATACACCCAAACCAACCTACTAGGCATTTACACTAGATCCGCCATGTGGGTCAATTTGACCCGTTTTGGTTTTAAAATGTTAATTACTCTTCTGTTGTAAAACGTATGTGTATGTCCATTTTTTACTTTTCCTAAATATATGAATTGCATATCAAAACAGCGTTTGACAGCCAGAATCACAAAATTGATGAAGTTATAAACAGTTTTACCTAGAACCGCCACGTGGGTCAATGTGACCCATGCATTACAATACATGATTTTTTTTTTTTAATATAACGTAAGATATTCTATTTTTTTGTAAATGCTGCAAACAAGACACGTGATAAAAGTCACTAGATGTGATCGAAAAATGACAAACTCAGTTTTAGAGCAGGTGCAGTGACTTTATATTGTGCTGATTAACAATTGACATCACGAAGATGCTGCAAAATTATCTGTCAATCTTGGCAGGTGTTGTGACTCTTGGTCTCCAAGTTCGTGGCCTGTCATTGACAGAGTGTGTCTGGTTATACCGTCTTGCCAGGTTTGAAATTGCTGGCTGTGAACACCCAAGACGGCAAGCCACAGTACGCTGCCCTAGTCCAGCCTCCTACATGCCGATTGCACAAAGGCGCTGCTCTCTTGACAGACGTGGCATGTTGTTTTTTTCTATTATTTTCTTTAATGCTTTTATTCAAGCTTGCAATTCAACAGCTGAAATGGCTCTATATCCAGTGTCCAATCAACTGTCTCACTAATTAGGTGATTAAATGCATATGCTTTAGTCATAGTCACTCAAGCATGTCATAAGAACATAAGAAAGTTTACAAACGAGAGGAGGCCATTCAACCCATCTTGCTCATTTGGTTGTTAGTAGTTAGTTGATCCCAGAATCTCATCAAGCAGCTTCTTGAAGGATCCCAGGATGTCGGCTTCAACAACATTACAGGGGAGTTGGTTCCAGACCCTCATAATTCTCTGTGTAAAAAAGTGCCTCCTATTTTCTGTTCTGAATGCCCCTTTATCTAATCTCCATTTGTGACCCCTGGTCCTTGTTTCTTTTTTCATGAATCCCTACTGTGTTCAGTTTGAGAATGAATCTTTTATGTGGGACTTTGTCAAAAGCTTTCTGGAAATCTAAATAAAAGTCATGGTTAAGGATGAATGATCGAGTGATTAAAAAGAAACCAAAAAAAAACATTTTGTCAATGTCCATCATTATATACCATATTTTTTTGATGCTCGGTATATATTCTTTTTTATATTTTAGAAAAAAATATTTTGGTTTTACAGGTTTGTATGTACCAGTTTACATGTGTTTACACAATAGTGTTCAATGGAACTGCATCTGTGTTTACACACAGCTCCTGGATGCAGGCACAGAGCCCGTACAATGAGTACAATGCAGCCTTCATACCGGAAGTATTGTTCAATTTTCTTTTGATGTCGTATTAGAGTTTTGTATGTACATACTGTATATCCGTTTACACCTGTAAATGGATATATGTACATACACGTTTCTTTTGAAATGTATATTTTATTATATTTTGTCACTGTTTGTAGTCGTGCTGTATAATTTATGTTTAATTTTCCATTTAAATATGATATTTCTGCTATGCAAATGTTAGATATGATGTTCATGAATAAAACTTTTGAGTTGTATCCGATAGTATGTCTTTTATTTTCATAATGAAACAGTTTAAAAATGTATGTGTCAAAATGACTCACGTGGCGGTTCTAGTGTTAACACATTCGGCTACTTCTGCAAAATTAAAAACCTGAGAATGCTAATACTAAGCACTATCAGGCTGTCATAGACATATTTAGAGTCACGGTACAAGTTAGTGTTTTGTTCATTATTTATCTTTATTATTATTTATTTCTTAGCAGATGCCCTTATCCAGGGCAACTTACAATTGTTACAAGATATCACATTATTTTTACATACAATTACCCATTTATACAGCAGTGGGGTAGTAGTAGACCCTCTTGACCGGAGGATCATGGGTTCAATCCCGGGTGGGGGACACTGCTGCTGTACCCTTGAGCAAGGTACCTAGATTGCTCCAGTAAAAACCCAACTATAAATGGGTAATTGTATGTAAAAATAATGTGTAAAACATAATGTAAAATGTGTAAAAATAATGTGATATCTTGTAACAATTGTAAGTCGCCCTGGATAAGGGTGTCTGCTAAGAAATAAATAAATAAATAATAAAATACAGTTGGGTTTTTACTGGAGCAATCTAGATTAAGTGCCTTGCTCAAGGGTACAGCAGCAGTGTCCCCCACCTGGGATTGAACCCATGATCCTCCGGTCAAGAGTCCAGAGCCCTAACCACTACTCCACACTTATACAACTGATCTGATATTTTAAACATTTCAATAACTTGAATATAGCCACAATATATTGAGCAAGGCAGGAACTAGAAGACTGAGAATCCTGTTTTGAAATCCCAACCCAGCGACTTATTGTGTCGTTCTCTTGAAATCCAACAGTCTGCAAACCTTTCTGAGCCATGTGCAGTACCTCCCCTGCCAAAATTAGTTTGGAGAAACAGCATGTCACTGTAGATTGTCCTGCCTTGCTTTTATATGCATTTTTCTAACATGTTAACAAAGATACAATCATGGCTCTCTCCATCCATTGAAGGTACTATCCATCCCTCAAACAGCGTGTGCCACAGACATCAATGTTACCGTGCCAGTATTTCTAAATACTAATTTATGCCAGTGAACAGATAATGGATTATCAAATGTATTGTATTTAAACTAGAGTAAAACCTGCTTAGCCTACCAAGTTGATTTAACAAGGGAAATATAGATCATACATCGCAAAAGGTCAAACAAATTGTGTTTTTGTTAAAGAATTCCATATGAAATAAATAAAACAAAAGTCCTATGGCTGTCACTTGAGTGGTGAACAGATTTTACGAAGCTCGCATTGTCCTCAACTATTGGTATGAGTAGATCGACAACTGCCAACAAAACAACGGTGATCAATTTCAGCATCTCCAGCATGAATTGTAGCATATTTCAGTAGTTAAACTCAGTAAGTATACTTTATGATCAGATTCCTTTTCATGTTCCCCAAATCAAATCTCCTACTAAATCATTAATAGTCCAAACTGTTAAAAAAAGAAAAAGAAAAAGGTAGTTTACATTTCTTTTACTTATGTACAGCTGCATATACTAACATTTCAGCTAAAGCAAATATATATATAATGACTATCTGCGGGTCATTTTGCTGCTGGAAACTGAACTGGAATTCCTCTGGGACAGCTTGTAGTACTGATACCTACTGTAAATGTGCTAAAGCTATTCAGTTCATGATTGTTATTGCCTTCATTAAATGTGGATGTACGTTCTGCAATAGGTTTTTAAGAAATGATAATTGTTTTGTGAATTGAACCCCTTATAGACCACTTACAAAAAAAATCACATTTGTGATTTAAATATTTAATTAAACAACAAACTCATGCATACATAAAACCCACAATATAAACTTTATTAAGACCAGATAAAGTAATTGTTTTTTTAAGTGTAATGTATAAAGTTATTTATTTTAGCGATTTGGAATGTTTAGTGCTATGATACAGCAATTGTTTACTTCAACAAACTATTGTTATATATACTTATTTAAGCTAGTTTATTATATTTCCTCTTTGCATAAACGACAACAAAATCATGTGGATAATGGTGACATAATATACTGCAACAGAGCCTAGTAGCAAGACATAATTTGATGGTGTATAATCTTGCCCATCTTGATGGAGGTGGCAATCAAGTCGGGCTTTTTACTTGCTGTGAAAGTTCCTGGCAAGACAATATTAAAGATCATACGAAATTCCAGGCAAAAAAAAAGTCCATGTAGACCAAATAATATTCTTTGTAGTGGCCAGGCCAGCCAATAGCAGTTAAGTAGATTAAAGGGGCAGCTATATACTGAAAACATGCTCACAAAGAGGATCAAAGAGGAAACAACATTGGTGAGATCATTTTTTATATCTTCATGTAATCCTTCTATAATTTTAGTTGTATGATTTTTACTAACTAGACCTGAGCCCTTCATGAGATTTGGGATGTTTTACGTATTTGTTAAAACAAATTCATAATACAAAATTAAATTTAAAAAAATCAGATGATAAATTTTCTGGATATTCCAAAAACGCATGCAGACTGGTGCATAATAGCCTCTGCTGGCAGTTTGTACAGTACATGAGGGATAACTGTAGATGTTATTACTCTGCTGCTGCATCTGCTCTGTAGATTAAGTTTGAAGCAAATTAGCTGGTCGATGGAGTTCTTGCAGGCAATAGGGACATTTTCTCTGACATTTTCCCAATAAGGAGTGGCTCCCAATTTGTCTAGTTCAACATACCACTGTTTCATAGCTGAATTAAAAGATATAGCTGTTAAAGATTGATAAATGAAGACTATTAATCCTCATGATGTAGTTGAGGGAGTGAACCAGCAAAAACCCTGAAAGGGAATAGGTCTCCTAAAGGTCCTCCCATGTACAGATGCCTCTCATCACATTAAGTTCAATCTTTAAAGGCCAATGTGGATTAACAAACTGCCTGCAATCAGTCAATAAATGAGAGTTATAGCAAATGGAAGGCCAGCAGGATTTCAGCATCATGCTACTGCCTAATTCTATCTGATACCAACTTTCAGGGAAGTTGCAACAACTGGGGCAGCTTTAGAACAAAAGGATTTAGATTTTGGTCTAGAAGGTCCTGCAATCAAAACTTACAAATTAGGATCAAGCCTAAAAGTATAGACCAGTACTACAAAGTTATCATAATAACTTTATTACTATAATCTGATATGTCATGGCAGAATATAATTCGATGAATGTTGGATTATTGTTTACCATATGTGTTACGTATCAATTTTAAATAAAAACAAACACATATATCAAAATTGAATCATTATTGCAATGATTTTGTTTTTTTTACAATATATCAGTATACCAAACAGAACTAGACCATCATCACTCAGTGTAAGGTTCAGTCCTTTGTACAAACAATTAAGCAATTGAACCCGAGGAAGAGGGCTTTATCGTCTGGTAAGGCCTGCCTCGTGTCGTTAAATGTCCCGAGCCAAAGGCAAGGGCATCTAACATAACGAGAAGGGCCTTACCAGACGATAAAGCCCTCTTGTGAGGATTCTATTGCTATTAGAACATTGAAGTTAAAAAATAACATTTACAGTTTGGTTTTTTTGTGATTTTATGCAGCAGTAGTTTTTGTTGCTAATAAATACAAAAGTTTTCCTCAGAATTCCATCTGAGGTCTGGTAGCCATCACTCGGGCTTCATCCCAGCGGTGGACGCTTCATGGGTATTTCCAATTGCCAAATAATAAAAAAAAGCTTCTACTTACATGGAGCTGTTCTTAAGTTCAGGTACCTCGTACAGAAATGCGAACATGGTCTGTGAACTGTTTGTAAAACATGTAAAGAATAAAAGTACAGCTAACCTATTATTTTTAATTTGGATTTCAGTGCATGTGCGTGTATTTGTGTAAGTTTCAGTATTTAAGTTACCGTTAGGACATAACATTTATAAGCAAAATAAATAACAAAAAGTTTTAGTAATTAAAAATATCTAGTTGTCTACAGTATGTGTTAATCTTGATCGTGCTGTTTGTTCAGTTACTTGTTCACAGTGGGTGTTCATAAAGTCAAAACCTTCTTCCTGGCTTTAGGGAAGAGAGCACCGTGCCTGTGTTGTTGTGATATGCTGAAATAACGTTGCTGAAAGTAATCAGACTGCATCCAGTTTGATTTCTTCAACTCGTCATTCAAAACATATTGCTGTATTGCAAACATGATTTTTTTTAACTTTATTTGCTATACTAAATTGAAATAGATAGATACATAGGACAGCGAGCAGCGAGCAAGCAGAATAGTCTACATTGACATTCAGAGGATGTGTACAAGAACTGAGATTTTCTTTCAACAAGCAGAAAAAAGGTAAAATACACACATGCTATATTTATGAACAGTGATTAAACATAGTTTGAAAGATAACATTCAAGGTCCTGACTCAAGGAATTGACCAATCAGGTTAAAGGAAATCACTGATCCATTTTTGTAATTTATATTTAAGCATCATTTTAGGACCAATATATAAAATTGCAAAAATGATTTGTTGATAGCTTAATACAAAATGAAAGTAATATTAACCAAGTTTGGGCCATTCCTGCTGCCAATGTAGAATGGCGTATGTTTCACACTAACACCCTGAACTAATCTCTTCTTTATACAGGCTGTGTGGCAGCTTGTTGTGCTGCTTCGGTTTGGGTGTGGTTACCTTCAGGGACTGACATTCCCCACAGCCTGTACCCCTATATGGTCAACCTTTGCTGGTTTCTCTGTAGCGTTCCCGTCCTCCAAATGTAAACATATGGCTTAGCACAGAGTGCCACACCCAAACTCCTTATACTATCAATCAATCAATCTTTATTTTATATAGCACCTTTCATAGTGGACCACCATCACAAAGTGCTTTTCAAAATGCAGTAACAACAAGAAAATCCATTATACTTTAAATAAAGTGGAAAGTGCATAATACATGATAGTAGCATAATACATGAAATAGTAGCAGCAACACAGCAGCTAATAGCAGATATCAGGCTTAAAGAGCATGGAAAGCAAGAGAGAACAGGTGTGTCTTGAGAGTTGATTTAAAGCGAGTGACGGTGGGAGCATCACGCAACAAAGCTGGGAGAGAGTTCCAAAGAGTCAGAACCATGAAGCTAAACGAGTGTTCTCCAAGTGCGGTGCACTTTTGCTTGGGGATAACAAGCAGGCCAGTCGGAGGACCTCAGCTTGCGGGCAGGGACACAGCAGGTCAGCAGGTTGAGGTAAACGGGAGCTAGGTGATGAAGGGAGATTATAGGTGAGCAGGAGAGTTTTGAAAAAAATCCTGAACTTTACAGGTAGCCAGTGCAGCTGGGTAAGATGGGGGTGATGTGATCACGTTTTTTACATCTGGTAAGGATCCTGGCAGCGACATTCTGAACTAGCTGCAGTCGGTTTATGGTGCGTGCCGGGAGACCATCATATAGAGCGTTGCAGTAGTCGAGTCAAGAGGAGACAATTGCATGACAAAGTATCTCCGAATCCGGGAGGGAAAGGTAGGGACGGACTTCGGAGATGTTTCGAAGATGGTAGAAGGAAGATTTGACCACGGAGGAGATGTGGGCATCAAAGGAGAGGTTGCTGTCAAGAAGTACACCAAGGCAGACAGTTTCCGAGGTTCAGGGCAGCTAGATTTAGATTCTTAAGTTGAGTTTTAGATCCTACTAAAAGGAGTTCATATTTGCTAGTGTTCAGCTGAAGAAAATTGGCAGACATCCAGGCCTCGATGTCTTGAATGCATGCCGAGACCGGACCATGGCAGAGAGACTTTCAGGGTTGAGTTTTAAGTAGAGCTGGGTGTCGTCAGCATAGGATTGAAACATGAGGCTGTGTTGGCAGATGAGGTTACCCAAAGGAAGCATGTAGATATTGAATAGAAGGGGCCCAAGAACAGATCATTGAGGGATACCACAAGTGACTGGGTTTGCAACGCCACTGCGTCCAGCATAGAAAACAGACTGCATGCGTCCAGATAGGTAAGAGTACATCCAGGAGACAGGTTCCAGAGATTACTGCATACTTCTGAAGGTAGTCAAGAAGAATGCCCTGATTTATGGTGTCAAAAGTGGCTGTTAGGTCAGGGAGGACAAGCACAGAGGGAGCACCAGCATCAGCATTGAGCAGGAAATCATTCACAATCTGGAGCAGAGCAGTTTCAGTACTGTGATGAGGCTGGAATCCAGACTGTAGATATTCAAGAAGATTGTTATCGTGAGTTGTTTCATCAGCTGACTGCCTACAGCCCTTTCAAGAGTTTTTGAGAGAAAAGGGAGATTGGACAGAAAGATTTCCATTACACGATAGTAGATGTTAAAACTTCATGCTGATTTGAACTCGGCTCTCACCAAGATAAGCACCAACTAAGATGTAGTTTTACAGTAAACTAATGTGATCCATCTGTGTCTCCATCCATTTGCGTTTCCTTCCATATGATGATGTAGATATCCTTCTGTCTGGTGTTGATGGCTGAAGTGTAATGCTGGCTCCAGGGATCAGCTTATTTGCCTCCCTAGCGCATCAGCACACACAATGGCTGCGATGCTGGCTCCGGGGATCAACCACAGTGCGGTCTCCCCAGCGCATCAGCATGACAACCGTCTGGATTGAGCAAAGTAGGGTACATCTCTGGGGTCTTCAAGTGGGCACCTTCCATCCTCGGTGTTTCGCCGACTAGCCCACAACACCTCAAGAGGGCTCGACGGTGATTCTGGTGTCTCAGCTTCACCCCCCTCCGTCCCCCACTCAACTCAGCCCAGCTTACTTACCCGTACATCAGTGTTTCTTTCTTTCTATTGTGATTGAGATCCCCAGCCAGAATCTTTCCGTCTCAACCACAGCCAGTTGCTGCTCCTCTCTGCTGCTTCAGATAAGATAAGTTCTTCACTGTGCGACGCAACTCTTGGCCACTGAATCCGACGTCTGAGAAACCGGGTTGTAGAGTGTGCCACAAATCCTCGACAACCCACCTCCACTGGGTAAGCCCATCCTCGGTGTTCCGCTTCAGCGTCTAGTTGAGCATACCGCAGTTTCTTCCACTCATACGTCTCATTTACAGCATCCTCCCATGGCACTGTTAATTCTACCAGGTGATCCAGACCACAAGACAATATCTGGTTGAAGGTTAGTGGTGGCAATCTCAGGTGGAAAAATAAGCTGTTGACCAACATCTGCCAGCATTTTCCAGTCTCTAGCAGCTTCCAGTTGTCCTGGGCGAGGATTGGTTTTAACACCTTTTCTTGGTGGTTGCTCTCCTGGGTGGAGGAATGTTGTCTTTTGTGTGTTATGTTTTGATGGAACTGGTGGCAACCTATTGGTCATGTTACGCTTGTCTTCCAATGCTTAGGCCAAACATCGCAGCACCTGGTCGTGGCGCCAAGTAAACCATCCTTGGCTAAGAGCCACCTTACATCCTGTCAAAATGTGCCTTAATGTTGCAGGTGATGAACACAAAGGACATGAGGGATCCTCTCCTACCCAGAGGTTTAGGTTCTGTGGTGATGGGAGAACATCATATGTTGACCTGATGAGAAAACTGATCCTGCTCTGTTCCATTGACCATAGGTCTTGCCAGCCAATCTTGCGTTGTTCCACCATCTTCCTCTGTTGAGCTGGGGCTGCCTTGTGCCATGTAGGAGGAGCTGAACTGAGACCAAGACCCCCTCTTCCATGCTGAACTTGCCCCATGATATCACCAATTCGAAGGGCAGCCTTTGCATCCTCCACAGCTTTCTTTGCCGCCCACTTTCTTCCAGTTTTCAGCACAGGTGCTGCCTCCGTTATGCATTTGTCACGTGACTCTACTAATGTCATTTCCAGTCTGACCTTGGTGCACTTAAACTCCTCGGTTAGAGCGGATGCTGGTAGCTGTAGTATTCCTTTACCATAAAGTCACACTCTACTGAGGCAGCGTGGAACTCCCAACCATTTCCTGATGTATGAATTGATTAAGGCTTCCAGCTTCTCTACTGTTGTCAAAGAAACCTCATACTCAGTCAGTGGCCACAGCAACCTTGGCAGTAGACCAAACTGAAAGCACCAGAGTTTTAGTTTGCCTGGTAAAGCGCTGCTGCATATGCTCTTCAACCCTTCCACTGCTTGTTGTCTAACTTCTCCCACACGAACTGTGTCCTTTAGATCCCCGTCGTACCATCTCCCAAGACTCTTCACTGGCTTCTCAGACACTGTTGGTATTGCCTCACCGTTAATGAAGAACGTTTTTTCTACTACTTTACCTTTAATTATAGAGATGCTCCTTGATTTAGTGGGCTTGAATTGCATTTGTGCCCATTCAATGTTATTGGTTGATTTGCCCTATAACCGATTAGTGCAGGCTACTGTTGTAGTCATGGTTGTCATGTCATCCATGTATGCTCAAATTGGTGGTAGTCGCATTCCAGAAGCCAAGCGCTCTCCTCCCAGTACCCATTTTGATGCCCTAATGATTACCATTGCCATGGTAAAAGCCAGTGGAGAAATGGTGCATCATGCCATTATTCCAACTTCTAGGCATTGCCATGTAGTGCTGAATTCTGAAGTTGAAAAACTAAATTGCAAATCTCCAAAGTAGGCTTTCAATAAATTTGTTATTGTCATCGGTACACTGAAAAAATGAAATGCTGCCAAAATAAGTCCATGTGGCACTGAACCATATGCATTAGCCAAATCCAGGAATGTCACATGGAGCTCCTTCCTCTCCTTTTTAGCTGATTGAATTTGTTGCCAGATCACATTGATGTGTTCTAAGCATCCTGCGAAACCTGGAATGCCCGCTTTTTGTATTGAAGTGTCAATGAAGTAGTTCTTTAATAGGTAAGTTGACAATCTCTGAGCAATAATGCTGAAGAAAATCTTGCCTTCTACGTTTAATAGGGAAATAGGGCGAAACTGACTGATGCTTGTAGAATCTTTTTCTTTAGGTATAAAGACTCCACCTGCTCGGCGCCATGCTCTTGGTACAACCTGTTTTTCCCATGCTACTTTCATCAATTTCCACAGGATTCGTAGAACTCCTGAAGCACTCTTGTACACTCTGTACGGAACTCCATTAGGCCCTGGTGATGATGAAGCCCTTGCTTTTTTCACAGCTTGCTCTACTTCTTTCCACTTAGGTGCACAGTCCTCCATTTGGTATTCTGATGGATTGATAGGTGGGATGTCTGAAGGAATTGACATAGGCTCCTGTCTTATTGAATCTGTATGCGTTTCCTCCAAATATCTCTCCAGCTCAAACTTAGATGCTTTTAGTGTTCCATTCTTCTCACTGGTGAATAACTTCTTTACAAATTTTAATGGGTCTTTATAAAAGTTAGTTCTCGCATGCTCCTTTTTTTTGTAGCGTTTACATAGGTGCTCAGCTCTGCGCAATGTTGCAAGCTTATCTTTTATGACCCTTTGTAAGAGATTGAGTCCCTCCTTCTGACTTTGTTCTGCTCTTCTCCATTGCTTCCTCAGCTGTCTCCTTTCTCTAACTAAGCGTTCGATCTTCTGCTGCCGTCTAGACTTTTTCCTTTCTTTTTTCAACTCCAAACCTCTCGCTTCCATATACGTAGATGATATCCCCAAATTTATCCAGCTTCTTTTCAGCTGTTCCACTTAACCTTTCCAACACAAAGCAGAGATCTGTGTTTACTGTGTCCCATGCAGTTTTCTCACAAGCTCTTGGCCATTTAACTCCAGGCTTGTGCCCGTTGAGGTTCTTTTTTCTCTTATGCTGGTTTGTCTGACCGGGTTCACAAGGATCATTAGGTTCATCACTAACTGTATCCATGCAAGTCCTCCTCACGTCTATGACAGGGGTGCTGATATCCTGCAACTGTGGTTTGCTTCCTGTCGCTGGATTTCATTCGACTGACTTGACTGACTTCGTAAGAAGTACTGATCAATACAAGGCCCTTGTCCCTTCTCCCTCAAGCATTTAATTCTCCCTTGATGAATCTTCAAACCCCTGACCATTGTCGCCTTGCTCCAGCTGCAGACACAAACCTGGAGTTCCATGTCTTTGCTAACTGCAGATCTTGAACTAGTCTTTTGTGAAGTACTCTCCATACTCATATCCTTTCAGTTCCTAAATCATTAACCGTGTTGTCCAACGTTGAGTCATCTTCCGCCCCCGCTCTCGCAGACTCTAGGGGTATTTTTCTCTTTAATTTCTTAGAAGCCTTGGTCGGGTGTCTCCAGCATTCTGTAAACACAGAGCTGGATACTGCCGACAAGGGTAGCTAACCCTTGCCAGCCCCAATGGCGTCTCTTTCCTTCTGTCAGCTGTCTCTCCAGGCTGTCACAAGGTCTTTCCCTTGTTGCAAGCTGCACTATTCACAGCAGTCACTGGACGTATCCAGATCTTCATGATTTCCATTACACAAGAGTAAATGTTAAAACTTCATGCTGATTTGAACTCGATAAGTCAGCTGGGTCAAGGGAGGGTTTTTTGAGTACCGGCATAACTCGGGCAACCTCAGGGTTTTGGTTGTAGTGATCAGTGTGCTCTGTCCAGTTGCGGCATGTCTTCTAGGCTAAGGATTTCCACCAAAGCTTTAGCAACGAATTCGCTGGGATCATTCCAAGCCATTCCAAGCCTTCTATAATCCCCACGAGGCGTATGTTATTTCGCCGTGATCTTCCCTCTAAATCAGTGCATTTGGCATGGAGGTTGGTCAGCTCCTTAGATAGATCGCTTACTTTTGTCTCCAGCGAGAGTACCGATGATGCCCAGTCCATTACAGCTTTCTCTAGGTCTCCCAGGCGTTTGCTTTGAACATCGGTGGTAGTGGAAACAGATGAACACAGCTCTTCTCGGATTGTGACGATCTCCTCTCGAAGAGTTGAGGTCAGTACATCAAGTTTTGAGTGGAGTCCTGCTTCCAGAGATTTTATGGCAGCCATAAGAGCGCCGCTCGCACCATCCAGTTCAGCCGAACCATCGCTCGACCCATTTGCAGACGAGGGAGTTGGCAGTAAGAGAAGACGAGGGCACGCGGGCCTCCACATGTGGATCTCTGTTGTTATGTGAGCCTGGCATATCAACGAGTTGAATATATTTTAAAATCAGAAAAATCCCAAATAAACAGAAAACTAAATAAAAAGGGGTAAGATGAGCAATGCGTCAGTTGTTTTTTTTAAATAATGAATATAAGGATGTGGTCTGCGGAGCTTGAGAGAATTGCTTCTTCACATACTGGTGCTCAACAGTGCCCCCAATAAAATACAATTTTAAACAATGTCCTTGTGTTTTCTTTGTCTTGAAACTTTCTTTCCCAAAATATACTTGGGTTGCAAAACACTAGGGTTGGCCGTGCTCCAGCTCCGGAGCCAGCTTCAAGACCCGGAGCCAGGGGTAAGCTGGCCAGTTTTTTTTAGCTGTGCTCTGGAACCTGCGCGGAGCTGAAGCTGGTGCTGGAGCTACAGCAGAGCTGGATTCAGGCTCTCCAGAGTGCTCCGGAGCCTGGAGCAAGAGCTGAGGTCCTAGAGCAGCTCCACTCTCTCCTCCTTACATTAAACACTTTGATACAGTATATTAAGTCCAGTTTACTTGAATTAACAGAATATGTAATTTCATAGGTATTGTTATGTGTTGGGGGTGATGAAATAAAAGTAGTTCTCACACCAGCTTAGTAAATAACACATTATTTGTATTTATTTTAATTCTATGACACCCTCCCTTTCTTAGTTCCAGAACTGATTCTATCATCTCAGTGCAGATCTCTTGTAAAACATTTGCAAAAGAAGGCAAATCTATTTTCACTCTACACTCTTCTAAGTATATTCAAATGATGTCATTTTAACCAAACCCTTGCTCTGCCTAAATGCACCTCATTTTACAGCAATCTGTTTTCAGAAATGATGTCCTGGCGTTTGATTGGCCAAAGGTTGGTTGCCAGGGAGTTAAGGTCACATGCTGGAGCCATGGGGCCCCCTGCACCTGAATTGCCACAGAAATAAAGATAAGGCCTCTTTCTGACCAACCCAAAAATCACCTGACTCCAAAACCCAGACTCCACACACAACTTCACTACTTGTTTACTTAAGATGAGAAACCTGTTTTTCAAACTTTTGAGTGTACAATCCCATTAGCTTCCACCCCCATATGCTCCAGTTAACATTTTCTATCAGTACCACTTCAGTATTCTCCATATCAGCATGGATGAGGCACAGGGTGTGCAAACTGAGGAATGTTACAAAGATGTTGCCAGTTTTAAAAAAAAATACTTCAAGAGCAAGAAAAAACAGCAACCTCAGCTAAAATATTTTTTTGGAGTTCTGGGAGTTTGAAAATGTCATCAGAAAAACAACGAGATGTTGACAAAGCTATACTGGAGTGGATTGCTCTTGATTTGCAATCATTTTGTGCTGTAGAAACATCTTCATTGTAAATCATCTCATTTTATTATGTTAAAGATCTTTTTTTTTAATGTAGTGAATATGGCCGGTTTGGAGAAATGCATATTGTTATATAGAAATAAATATTAATTTATTATAGTATTAATTAATATTGAAATACTCAATCTACATTACTGTTACATTAGTGTATTAATTGTGAACAAGTCTCGAAAGCTTATTTATTTAATAACTAAAAATGAGATAAAAAAAATGTTACATTTTTTTTACATTTTAAGTCGTTAAAGGTATGAAATCAGATTCTAAACATTGTACATTAGTAAAAGTAAACGAACTGAAAAATACAACACAACACTGTGTTTGTCAATATAAAGAGGAAACAAGTTACATATTACTTAGTTTAAAAATGAATATGCTCACACTTTACTGTATTTGCTGAATTGTGTAAGTAATTTAATTTTATATTAGAACTTGGGACAGAAGTACTTTGTTGAAAATGTAAATCACACCAGTGTGGATACTGGCTTAATGTTCTGCAAAACAATATATTAGTTAATAATATATTAGTTGCTTCTGTAACTAATCAGTACTTTTGGATTATAGGTATTTTTAAATGATTACTGGAAAAAACTTTCATCCCTAGTATTAACTAGTTGTTACAGAAAATTTTAATTTGCTATGTTCATCTTTAGATGACTTTATTATCTTTTTGTTTACTTTAGAAGGATAGAACTGACTGTTATTTAATATTTTATCATCACATTTAACTTTTTTACAAAGCTTTTCAATAGTAATTACAGTATTGTTAAGCATAGTTATATTGCATAAAACAATTATAAGCATCACCTTCATATTTAATGTATTACTGTTAATTATGAAAGCATTGTTTTTAAAGGAGATTTTTCTGACTTTCATTTTGCATAAGAGATTTTGTAGAAAGTGTTTGATTGGAACTTTAATCTTTTCAGAAAGATCCTGAACCTGCTTTGTCCAGGATACAAACCAGCCTCAAGAAAAACAGTTTCCGGAGCACTGTTGAGCAATGCATACTCAGGCATGGTGGGTACTTTAAAACAAGAACGAATGTCTACATCACATGCTGTCATTACTTTTGATCTGTGGACCTGTACCAAAAATCAGAAGCAGTTTCTTGCAATGACATGCCACTTTGTTGACCAGGATTGGAATTTAACTGTAAAATGCATTGGCTGCATTCCTGCTGATGAGTCCCATACTAGGGAGAACATTGCCTCCTCTGTGCAAAATGTGCTGGACTCCTTTAACTTAAAGCAAGTGGTATGTGCTGCCACTGACAGTGGAGCCAGTGTTGTATGTGCTGCAGTCTCTTGAAGATGAAACAGCGCTCTTGTTTGGCACACAGCTTACACCTCTGCCTATAGCAAAGTTTCAGTAAAATAAATATCTTCAGTGATTGGAAGATGTCGGTCCATAGCTACCCTTTTTAAGAAGTCACAGAATGCTTGGCATGCTTATGCTAAGGTGTATCTGATTGAAACTGGATCTGAACACAGAAAATTCCAATGATTGAAAAAGTGGTCCAACAAGCAGAATAATTAAAGATTACAGCTGTGAAACACCTGTCTCTTCGACAATGAGCAGAAAAAAGCTGTGACCAAAGGCTTGTCTGTTCTATGTGGACCTGCTGAAAGTGATCCAGTCCACCCAAGAGAGCACGTACATCTGAAAGCATCTATGAGCTTTCTGACAGCAGTCCTGAAGACGATGATAACATGAAAGGATCTGCTTTGCACAATGAGCTGAAGGTGTATGCAGAAAAGAAGAGGGAGCCTCTTTTGTGTGCCTGCAACATCAGTGGAAAGTGAAAGACTGTTCTCCAAAGCAAGGAACCTAATCACGGATCGGCGGACAAGACTGAATTCTGCAAATGATAAAAAAAAATAATTCTGATAAACCATAATTGAACATGAGTGTATAAAAATAGGTCAAACTATATGGAAAAAATATTTGTGTTTAATATGCTGTGTTAGTATTTCCAAGTAATAATCTCATATAAATATGTTCCTTTCTCTAGTATTTAATATTTCTTACCCTAACTTTTAACAGGAAAAATATTTCACTGTTTTTTTAATATTTCTTACCCTAACTTTTAACAGGAAAAATATTTCACTGTTTTTTTGTTTCTCTTTCTTTAATTATTATACTGTTTTCTACTTGGTTATGTTTGAATGGTTAAACAGATGTTTTTATGTTGTAAATATGTTGAATGTCAAATATGTCAGATAGGTACCTAAAAAAATTGCACAAGAAAATAAAACAGTGAAGTTTTAAAACCAGATTTCAATATTCTTATTTTACTCAAAAACACATTTAACCTTGGAATATTTGGAATATAGCCAAGCAACATCAATTAAAAAAAAACTTTATAAAATAATGATACCATCCTTATTATTTGCACTATTTTTTGTGGCTCCGGACCCAGGTAAAAGCAGCTGGAGCTGGAGCGCAGCAGTCTTGAAGCCAGTCTGGAGCTGGAGAAAGAGGTCTCTTTCAGCTCTGAAGCCAGCCTGGAGCTGGAGCAAGAGGTCTCTTTCAGCTCTGGAGCCAGCCTGAAGCTGGAGCAAAAGGTCTCTTTCAGCTCTGGAGCCAGCCTGAAGCTGGAGCAGGGGGTCTCTTTCAGCTCTGGAGCCAGCCTGGAGCTGGAGCAGGGGGTCTCTTTCAGCTCTGGAGCCAGCCTGGAGCTGGAGCAGGGGGTCTTTTTCAGCTCTGGAGCCAGCCTGGAGCTAGAGCAGGAGGTCTCCATCAGCTCTGGAGCCAGCCTGGACCTGTCGGAGCCACTCCGGAGCCAGAGCCAGGAAACCCGGAGCACTGCCAACCCTACAACACATTTGAGGCTGTGTGTAATTTTCTTGTACCTAATCCAGCCCTTGTATTGATTGTCCATGGGACTGGTATTACATTAGACTTCTTTTCAGTTCTACACAGAGTAGACAACATGCGTTTCACAGCGTTTCTTTACCCAGACAGTATAATTAGACTGACTTCGTCAGTAACACACACTTATATGTCCAGTCTTCTGATACAATTTGTACATTAATATCTCTGCACGTTATATTAATGTTCTTGGTTTCCACACAACGTATTTGCATTGGCAACACTCTTTCTGTAACCACTGTCAGCTTAATTAATTCCAAACTTTAAAAGCTGTGGTAACACTTATAAAAAGTAGCGTTAGTACTTGCCAAAGTAACCGTGGTTTGAAGTCAGTGTTGCTTCCCCTTTTCTATGGCATTTTCTTTCATAAACTTCTTTGTCAATCTGTACTACGTGTAGTGCTGCTGCAACATACTTCCTGGTTCTCTCTCCCCTTCTGCTAGCGCAGCTCCATTTAAATTTACCGCCAGCTCCCAGGTGTCAGTTCTCCTGTCTGTACTAGTACCTCTGGGAACTGCAGTCTTTTAGCCTACCATACCAATGTTTTATGGGGAAATGAAGAACAGTATTTTAACCCTTTAAACCCCAACCAGAAAAGTTTTCCATTATTTATCTTCACAACTCGGTTTTAAACTGTGGCAAATTACTTAATCTTTTCAGGTAGCAACAATAGAAACACCCCACTTGTTTTTGCTGTTCTCATCTGTTATCAACCCTCTATTTGACACTAATTATATATATATATATATATATATATATATATATATATATAATTAGGGGTGCACCAATAAAGATGTTGGCCGATACCGATAGCTGATGGTTAAAACCCATATCGGCTGATATCGATAGGATAGCGATAATTGATGTGCAGTAAGCTATTGTAAACTACTAGAACAAGGCATAGGGCCTATATTTAAACTGTTTTATAATTATAAATGTTACAAAATTAACAGATATCATTTACTTCTTGTATTTATGACAAACATTAACAGGTGTTGTTTACATCATTTACTTCAGAAAATGAATACAAAAAATAACATAGTATTATATTGTTTATTTCACAGCAATGTACACCTTTTTTTTTCAACAGTGTCACACAAAAATACATTTTTGCATTTGTACTAGTAAAAACACTTCTGTAGTGTTGATAAACCGAGAAGTACTGTGAGAGACCCCGTAACCACTGTTTCAGTATCGTGAGTGTTTTGTTTGTTTGTCTTTGTGTAATTTGTCTTGTTTGTAAATGATGGCTAACACGATTCCAGAGCTGTTGCCGAGGACCAGCACTAAGCCGGAACAGCACTGTACTAACTGTCACAAAACTAAACTGTATCACCCACCACGAGCACTACTGTACGCACCCAGGACTGGTGACCGTGTATGTATGATTGTGGGATGGATACATGTTGTTTATTATTTATTGTTTGGGCCTGCAAGCCCGTTAATGTTTACCCCGTGCAGCACACATCGCTGTGCATTGCTGGGGGATTGTCACCAGACCTGGATACAAAATAAAAAGCACTTTCCAAACCGGATTATAAGGCTCTGTTTGTTTCATTACCGCACTGCATCACTCCTGCACCTGTTTCCACTCAGCCACTTTGCCACATAGCCACATACTGTTTATAATGTCAACCTATACTGTACAGTAGAAAAGAAATTTACCTTACGCAATGTCAACTACAACAACGTTCATTAAATTCTTATTTTAAACATACACTGCTCAAAAATGCAGCACAACTTAAATTGTTCACTTAATCTAAATAAATAAATAAATAAATAAATAAATAATGATGTCAAAAATAGTAACATTCCGGTTACAAAATTCAGTCAAACTTGAATATGTTACTAAACAAAAGATGGCACAGTAGTCAATTTGTGCTTCAAAATACTGCAGAATACACCCATTACCAATGCAGGTAGACAAGATAAACAAATTACAAAAGGCCATTTTGAAGTACATTGTGTAATAATAATAATGGAACGACCCGGCAGTCTGCGCTAACTAAGAGGACTTGACTTGCTGTTTGGACACGGAGAGGTTGAGCAGCACGGGCCAGACAAACACTCAGGGCCCTATTTAGCAATGTTCGCAAACCCCTAAGGCAATCAGAAAACACTTGCGGACAGTTAACGCACGTGTGGGCAAACAGATTTTCCCACCTATGTGATTTAGCAACACATGTTTTTGTGCCCACTCGGCACGTTAGTGTCAGCTTTCGACATGGGCTGAACTTGGGGAGTGTCCTCATTTACATACAAATGTAGCGATTTAGCAAATCATCAACAGTGTTAGCACATGTGAAAACCAGGTCTAAACTGTCCGCAAATTACATGGTCTACTATAAATACCAGTGAAACTACCAGCGAATCAGGCAAAGAAAGCAAGAGAGAGAAAAAAAGAGAAAGAAGAAATATAGAGTGCACACTGGATTAATTCAAAAATATTAAAAAAATTCTGGTTGTGCAGCCTTATAAGTAACCACTAGAGGGCAACACAGGAAGAGCAACACGTAGAGAGTTTTCACAAAAGAACAAAGCAGCAGCAGAGTTAAACGCGTTAGATGTTTTTTTTTTCTTTTATAAGTTTAGTAGCATCTAAATTTTTGTTCAAAGAAGTGATTAAGTAACAGAGGAGTTGCCATTATATTTGAAGGGATAGTACACCAGTGGAAATTGAGTTTTTTAATGGAGGAAGACAATATGAGGACAACAGTGTTTTTTTTGTTTTTGTTTTGTTACTGAAGAATGTTTGGGATCACTGGCAGAAAAGTAATTGTTGGTTTGCAAATTAAAAGTATTTACCTTTTTTAAATTTAGTAGTCGCCAATTAGTTTTTTTTTTGTAGTTTTCTTCCCAATTTCATAGTTTCCAATTATTTTTGTTTAGCTCAGCTCACCGCTACCACCCCCGCGCTGACTCGGGAGCGGCGAAGATGAGCACACACTGTCCTCCGAAGCGTGTGCCATTTTTTTTTTTTACACTGTAGACTCACCAGTCAGCCACCCAGAGCTACAGTGTCGGAGGACAACGCAGCTCTGGGCAGCTTACAGGCAAGCCTGCAGGTGCCTGGCCAGACTACAGGGGTCGCTGGTGCGTGGTAAGCCGAGAACACCCTGGCCGACCTAACCCTCTCCTCCCCCCGGGCGGCACTTGGCCAATTGTGCGCCACCCCCTGGGAGCTCCCATCCTCAGTCGGCAAAGGAATAGCCTGGACTCGAACCGACGATGTCCAGACTATAGGGCGAGCGCTTTTACTGGATGCGCCACTCGGGAGCCCCCTAAAAGTCTTTTGAAGTTGAATATCAACAGACAGTACCTCTTGGAGAAGAAGTAAAGACTTGGGGAACAGTTTGATTGCATTTTCTAACTGCAGTGCGAGAGGTACCTGCAGCGTTAATAAAGCGGGCAGGAGAATTCATCCATTTCCCTGTCTCACGAGCTGCAAAAAATACAAGCAGGGTTTTCTTGGGAGGTATGGGTTTCCTGGTGTCCTGGGAGCCATCGATTGCACACATGTGCAGCTATGTGCACCAACACAGAATAGTCACCTCTACATAAATCGTAAAGGGACCTATTCTGTCAACGTGGAAGAAGTGTGTGCTGCCAACAACTACATCACAAATGTGTCTGCAAACCACCCTGGCTCCACTCATGACTTGTTTATCCTCGCTAATTTGCAGGTGGCAGCTGCGTTTCAGCGGGATGACAGTCTGAGAGGCTGGTTGATAGGGGACAACAGGTATCCACTGAAGCGGTGGCTACTGACACCGCTGCTCAACCCCATGACCCCTGCCAAACAGAGGTATAACCGTACCTTTAAATGTGTTCGTACTGTAATTGAGTGAACATTTGGAATCCTCAAAATGTGATTCCGATGTTTGGATATCAGTCTGGGGGAACACTACAGTACACTCCTCAGAATGTTAGCAATATCATCCTGGCTTGTTGTGTTTTAACATAACATAGCTCTCCGTAATGGATGTGATGCTGAATTTAGAGAGGAAAGATTACAGGGTTTGAGGGAAGTAGATGCTGCAAGTGCCAGGCAGGTCAGACAAAGCCTTACATATTACTTTTTATTTCATAAGTATTCACTGTCCACCTCCAGGCTGCTAAAAATGTGTAGCCTTGCTTGACGGCCTTGCTCATCCTCCTCCCTTGGGCTGCTGGACATTTTTTAATCTTTTGCGCCTTGGTCCCCTTTCTTCTTTTTTTGGGTTTCAAAATGCCCACCGTTCACTATAGCAGATGCACAGGTGCTCTTAAAGGGAACGCTGAATCCTTATTTGTTGTAACCTTACTTTCCCCACTGTGCTTTGATTGGCTGGGCGCATGATTCACTATTTGATATGCGTTAGCCCATACTTCTAAAATCACGTTTTCATGCGCTATTTGCTAAATAGGGCATATTTGCTAAATGGGGCCCTCAGAATCTTAAATATTCAGAGAGCTTGTCTGTTGTCTTCAGATATTGAAAAAAAAAATCCAAACACCATTCTTTTGAGCCATTTTTACTGCAGGTTTTTGCACAGCACTGGGAAAATGACTCTCAGGATTGTGTTTTTTTCCCTTATATCGGTGCCATGCCCCTCTATATATATATATATATATATATATATATATATATATATATATATATATATAGTATATATATATAATATACTGTATATATATATATATACTGTATATAGTATACATTCCCTTCCACCCTCTTACAAGCAGTGGAAGGGGCAAGGCAACACAAGCAACCACAGACAGACATCATCAGTTAAGACAAACATACAACTCTCTGCAGATAACACAAGAGACATCGTCATGCTCCAATAGGCATATGACCTCTAAGTGCTCACTAGAGACCCACAGGACATACCGCCTGGCTGTGCTCCGAAGTGTAATGTTATCTGGCATCGGAAGCGGGTAAGAGACGGGGAAATGGTCGGGAGGAGCCTTGTATCGTTGATGTGGTTGTTGGTAAAGTGAGTACCCATGCATTAGTGGGCAGACCTTAATTCGGATAGCTGTCTTGGGCGGTGTGTCGTGGCAGCCACAAGGTCAGTGTGCGATATCCTGTATCTATGGAGATTCGGCGGCATACCCCACACTAATTACTGGACCATCCAGGGCAGATGTTACTCCGGTCCCTCTCAATATACCGGACATGTGGGACCAACACAACGACCCTACAGTGGTGCATGCTTGGGGACAGGTCCAGTCTATTGAAGGTATGGATATTGAAGGCACTGGGGCGCTAGTATATCCACACTTCATTATCAAGGGGCAATTATTATATAGGGTGAACCCTTCCATGGGCACAGGACAGCCTGTAACACAATTGCTGGTTACCCAGTCTTATCAGTCCGAGGTTGGCGCATGATATCCCTTTTGCAGGACACCTGGGAGCTGATAAAACTAGGGAATGCATATTGACTCGATTTTATTGGGTAGGACTTCATAAGGAAGTGTCGAAATATGTAGCCACATGCCCAGACTGCAAGCGAGTAGTGCCAGGTTATGTGCGCCCCGCCCCTTTGGTCCCACTGCCAATAATTTCTACTCCCTTTGAACGCATTGCAATGGACATTGTAGGTCCTTTGCTACCTTCTGACTCCCGGTATACACATATATTAGTAGTGGTAGATTATGCAACTTGATGCAGTTCCATTGCAGTCTACTAGCGCAGCTGCAATTGCCAAAGAATTACTGCAGATTATGTTGAGAGTACGGATCCCCAAAGAGATACTGACTGATTATGGAACTAACTTTTTGTCTCATACGTTACAGCAAGTATATAAAATATAAAAAATACGTCCCATCCGGACATCTGTTTATCATCCACAGACGGACGGTTTGGTGGAACGTTTTAATCAGACCCTAAAGCAGATGCTGAGACAGTCTGTGAACCAAGAGCAAAACCATAGGGCAACGCTTCTTCCCTACCCCCATTTTGCAGTGAGTGAGGTGCCGCAGAGTTCGACAGGGTTCTCCCCCTTCGAGCTCTTGTACGGCCGACAGCCTCGTGGCATCCTCAATTTGTCACTGACCACGCCCCACTGAAGTGGTTAAGCACGATGACAGATAGCAATGCCCGGATAACTCGTGGTATCTGGTGCTGTAACCCTTCTTGTATTTTATGATACACCATGCAGGGAAAGATCACCAAAATGAGGATTACTTTTCCCAGGACGGGGGTGTAATCAGGAAAGTAGATTCAGCCGAGTGTTCCTTCGGCTCCAATCTGAGTGGTGGGATATTACATTACAATAACAAGGATAAAATATGAAACATGTTGACTGACTAGTTGCAAAATTCACTGCTGTGTATCACCTGTTTATAATTTAAATAGCGCCCTGTGACAGAGAGCGAATTAATCCGAGTCAACAATCTCCCTCCTGACCTGTGAGGGCGCTGTGTAACAGGAACAATGTGCCTGGACTGGATGGTTTGGCAGTTCATTCCAGGGTCAGTTGGAAGTCAACCATCTAGAAAGGGGGTGGAGTCACGATACCAGAAGTCATCGCGTTAAAGCGGTAGGTGAGGTGTCAGTCATGGATTGGAGGATACTGATTGCACTCGCTACCGAAGCAGACGTGACTGAATGTATATCAGGGGATGTGACCAAGCAATCTGTTCCTTAGGTATAGTTATGGAAAGACCTATAAGAATGAACTGTGTTATAAAGAAACTGTGAGTTTTGTGTGTTGTTTTTGCAGCGTATATTTACATTGTTATTTGTCATTATAGAAGGTTCCGGAAGTTGTAGCTAAAGCACCAGCAAATAAACCCAGACTCCACTTCACCACTGTACATGTATAAACCTGTAAATCACCACTTCCACTAAGAGCACTCACTCTGGACTTGTGACTGTGTTGTGTTTGTGCGTGTCTTGTTTAGTGTATTATTATTTGGGGTCTGAACCCCGTGGTTTATCTGAGCGATACACATTTTTGTGTATAGCCAGGTATTATTATTTGTCAGCAAATAAAGAGCTGCTTTTTCACCGTGAACTGTCTTGTGTATCATTCCTGAGCACCGCATCAGCACTGCACCTGTGCACTACAAACCACTTTGCCAAACCTACCCAAAACACATTAATGTTATTTCAACATAATGATTTATATTTAAAATACATTGAGAACTATAAATGGATGTGTGTGCGTGTGTGTGATTTTATTATATTGTTTTTAAACCTAACACCTCCTTATGTCAGACAAACATGTCCAGTTTAGCGAGGGGCTACTGTATGATTACGAAAAGCTTTTTGGGGGTGAAGGTTGGGGCCTCACTATAGAATCTGATGGGATTATATTAGTATATTTACAGTATTAAAATAGGTAAAATGAATACAGAACAGAATGCATTGTGTAGATGATGTTTACATTTAACAAAAACTATGTTATTTTGATTTTGCCCCCTTGCATGTATAGACGTTATCTTTTGTATATTTTGTATTTGTTGGATTATAATTATTTGAAGGTATTGTGTAGTGTTTAAATATACAATGTTCTTGCATTGTTATTGTTCAAATCCCCCATCCAGCTAAACCCATGCAGAATGTGACCATCTCCAGATTGATTAATTTAGTACTAAAATGGAGACAGTCACATTTATAAAAACCCACAGCTTTGGCTGAACGAGGTTGTGTGTTCAGAGGTGGAACAATAGAGCGAGACAGTAAGCTTTATAAATATAAGCAATTGCTACCTGTGCTGGTTTTACACCAGCACGATACTTGTTTGCTTGTGCATCAGGAGGCTGTGTGGTCCAGTGGTTAAAGAAAGGGGCTTATAACCAGGAGGTCCCCGGTTCAAATCCTGGCTCACTCACTGACTCATTGTGTGACCCTGAGCAAGTCACGTAACCTCCTTGTGCTCCGTCTTTCGGGTGAGACGTTGTCGTAAGTGACTCTGCAGCCGATGCATAGTTCACACACCCTACTCTCTGTAAGTTGCCTTGGATAAAGGTGTCTTCTAAATAAACAAATAATAATCTGTTGGTTTATTTTGGCTACTGTGCCATTTTGTTTTGTGGCAAAGTGTTTTTTTCTGTTTAAACTTTTTATTTAATTAATAAACACGCACAGTACTTCACCCGTAGTACTGTGTGTGTCTGTATTTCCTGAGGAGCCACTGTCCCCAAAACTGGAGTGCTCAGTATCGCCAGGCACAAAGCTGGAGTGCTCAGTGTCGCCAGGCACAAAGCTGGAGTGCTCAGTGTCACCAGGCACAAAGCTGGAGTGCTCAGTGCCGCCAGGCACAAAGCTGGAGTGCTCAGTGTCGCTAGGCACAAAGCAGGAGTGCTCAGTGCAGCCAGGCACAAAGCTGGAGGCAGGCATCTCTGACCTACCTCGATGGCCGGAAATGGTGCCTCGCCTGTGGAGAGCTTGGGCATTGGTCAGTGGACTGCCCCCTTCCAGATGAAGAGGGAGGGCCGCACCAGTCCTCAGCGACCGAGGGAGTGCCACAGCAGTCCCCAGTGACCGAAGGAGAGCCACACCAGTCCCCAGTGATAAAGGAAGACTACCCGCTTTTCCCACCACCTCTGCAGCCAGGAGTCTACCCGCTGCTCCCACCTCCACGGAGAGACTACCTGCTGCTCCCACCTCCACGGGGAGACCACTTGTTGCTCCCACCACTACCACCAGAGCTGAAGCAACCTCTCGAGGGTTAGCTGAGAACTAACTGACTTATTAGATATGAACTGGATGCTGTAAAATGAAATACATTGCTCAAAAATGATACGACATTCTCTATGACATTATTAGTAGTAATAATAATAATGTTGTAGGACTCTGTATTTTGTATCCTTTTGAATAAATCTGTGTAAGGTCTAAAAAAAAGAGAGCTCCTTGTATCAAAAGGTCAGGCCGACCTGCTGAAAGTTCCAAACCTCCATTATCAGGCAAAAGCATCTTTTTAAAATTAGACTCAGAGCCTTAAAACATTCTGATCCAGTGAGAACAGAATGGCAAACTCTATGGAGCACAGTTAATATGCCAGAAATAATTGAACGAAAATAGGTTTGTGGTTCTACTATATTAAGGGGAAAAAAAGTATTGAAATAAATAAGAAAACTGTGAGATGCTCAAAATAAGAAACCTAATCTCTTGCCTTCTGTGTATACCAACGGAGTAAAATAAAATTACAATTTATAAAAAGAGACTGATATATTGAAGTATCTGAATTAGAAATATGTTATAAAATCAATCAGTTAAACTGTTACACAAATCAAATTATTGTTGAAAGAACATATTGCAGTTAATAAGAGAGTTCAGCTTGCTTGTCTGTGTGCCTTTGTTATTAGAGCGCATTGTCACGAATAAATCTAAAACATGTGTAGCAATTGTTAAATGTAAAGGTACTAATGTAGCCTGACTACGCCAGAGTGGAAACCCACTCACTAAGTACGGGGGCAATTACCCACCCGCACAGGTTCTTTTATTTAGCGCTGGAAGGGGTGCGTGACAACACAAGACAGAACAAGCAAACAGAATAACTAAAGTTTTAAAAGGTTTATTTTGGGCAGTTCAATAAATACACAAATTAATTAACATAATATTAAAACAATAACATTATGTAGCCTAAAATCGGGAGCTTTGCATATTAAAATAAAACAAAATCAAAACACCAAAGATAAAATATACAAAGCACTATCACGAAGCCCACACAATAAAAAGTCTGAAGCTTTGTATATGAAAACAAAATACAATAAAACAAAAAAAACACCACTACAATACAGAATTAATTACACAAGAATACACCAATAAAAAGGGGATTACAAATCACTTATGTCTGTTTTTAAAACTGATGCGATCTCTCTACCATGTGGAGGATTTAGTGCAGCGACGAAATTGATCTAATCTCGGATGCAAGTGGTTTCCACAAGAAGGAGATGTGAGGGAGGACTGGAATGCCGACGCAGCCTAGAAATCCTGGTAGTTTCGTTCGTTTCCTTAAAATCAAGAGACCAACAGCAGCATCAGTATCTCTGTATCGCTCGCACATTAAAACAAGCCCAAAAACAACACCAACCTTAAAATCGAGAGGAGGAGCATCAGTATCTGTATATCGCTGCTGCTGTATTCACGAGTCTGGCTTTTAAAGCCGTCCCAGGTAATCAACAGGTGTACATCATTAGCAAGTAGCTGGTTAATAATCAGGGGATGATTAGCGGTGACAAAAGTGCAACTACACAAAATACTACACGTGAATAATCAAAAAGCAAAACAAAACAGTGCAACAAAGCAAACGTGAATAAAATAAATAAAACGTGTCCTCTACATAATAGAATAAATCAAAACATATAAGTGCTCAAAAGAAAACGTGATTAAATAAATAAGTGTGCAAACAATAATAAAGAAAACAACTATTACTAATAAAGTGCAGCTTTACACATGTCTTCCCTTGTACAAGGTGTGATCACCTTTTTTTGACTGAAAGGTGAATGTGGCAGAGATAGATGTCTCTTTGATAGAAACAGTTTACTTTATTTGAAGTCTTCCCACTGATGATGGGAATGGGAATGTAGAGATGGAAGCTCTGCTAACAAGATTTAAGTTTTTGCAGGTATCAGGCTTTTAAAGACACACCTGTGGTGGCTTTCACTGACTCACTGAGAGCAGAAACTGACCCAAGACTGTGACAGCTACTGGAAGCAGACTGATCTTTAGGATTCAAATTGAACATTTGTGAAACTGCATGTGTGTTCAAATGTTGTAATAACTGTACTGTGTTATAAAGAATATAAAGCTAGCAGAAATACACACTGTTCATACAAAAAGTTATCATATGCTCTGTATTAACCTAGTTATGTTAGAGCATTCTATATTTCTGTTTATTCTGTTATAACAGTGACAAATATTATTGTATCTTTAAGTCTAAGTAAAAAGGGAGCTAGGTTGGGGTCACGCTGACCAGAAAACACCTGTAAAATGAGCTAAGCTTGTCTTTGTCTGAGCTACTGGTGCCGAGGTTTATAACCATGAGGAGAAAGGCAGAAATGAGAATATCATTTAATTAACTCAAATGTTCACAGTCAAGTTTCTTATTTAGCTTGATCTGAAAGCAGTCTTTAAGCTAAACACAGGTATTCTAGAATAATTCAAACAGAATATAAGTGTAAATGTTTTATTTTAACAGAAGAATTGTTAAGTTTGAAAATAAGAGAATATAGTGCAGAAATTAACTTAAAGTAAAAACTTCAGTCAAAGTATAATAGTACCAGTCTGTGTCAGGCATATAGTAGGATTTGCTAAAGAGAAGGTAATTCATTTGTTAACCTTGTCTTTGCTTGAAACGAAGCGGTACCAGGCGCGTGGGTAATTGAAGGAAATAACTTTTTGGCACTTTTTACATTAATGATTTAGATTCTGGTATAGTAAGCAAACTTGTTAAATTTGCAGACGACACAAAAATAGAAGGAGTGGCAAACACTGTTGCAGCAGCAAAGGTCATTCAAAATGACCTAGACAGCATTCAGAACTGGGCAGACACATGGCAAATGACATTTAATAGCAAAAAGTGTAAAGTATTGCATGCAGGCAATAAAAATGTGCATTATAAATATCATATAAGAGATACTGAAATTGAAGAAGGAATCTATTAAAAAGACCTAGGAGTTTATGTTGACTCAGAAATGTCTTCATCTAGAAAATTTGGGGAAGCTATAAAAAAGGCCAACAAGATGCTCGAATATATTGTGAGAAGTGTTGAATTAAATCAAGTTAAAACTTTACAATGCATTAGTAAGACCTCTCCTAGAATATTGTGTTCAGTTCTGGTCACCTCTTTACAAAAAGGATATTGCTGCTCTAGAAAGAGTGCAAAGAAGAGCAACCAGAATTATCCTGGGTTTAAAAGGCATGTCGTATGCAGACAGGCTAAAAGAATTGAATCTATTCAGTCTTGAACAAAGAAGACTACTGTGCGATCTGATTCAAACATTCAAAATCCTAAAAGGTATAGACAATGTTGACCCAGGGGACTTTTTTAACCTGAAAAAAGAAACAAGGACCAGGGGTCACAAATGGAGATTAGATAAAGGGGCATTCAGAACAGAAAATAGGAGGCACTTTTTTACACAGAGAATTGTGAGGGTCTGGAACCAACTCCCCAGTAATGTTGTTGAAGCTGACACCCTGGGATCCTTTAAGAAGCTACTTGATGAGATTCTGGGATCAATAAGCTACTAACAACCAAATGAGCAAGATGGGCTGACTGGCCTCCTCTCGTTTGTAAACTTTCTTATGTTCTTTTTATGTTCTTAACTAATGTGAGTTTCAGTGTTTGGGGGGTTTGAAATCCAAAGTTTCTATAATAAGTGATCTATTACTGTGACGGGGTTCACCCCGCCCCTGTATTATTATTTGTATATTTGTATGTTTTGTATTATCATTATTATATTATGATTTATTGTATTATTATTGTTGCGGCACGCACAAAAGCCACCACCATTATGTGTTATTGTTGTGTGTGTATTTAATTAGCTGACAGTCGCGCATCATTATTAAACTCGTGCAGACTCTGGCCAAGGGGTAGTAAGATAATTACTAGCTAGTTAACCCCTCGGCCAGAATATATAAAAGACCTGCAGATTGGCTGCATGGGGTTGTGTGTTCAGAGGAGGAACGAGAGCGAACAAGGAGAAAAGGAAAATGAAAGTAAACGAAACTTAAGGGATCCGTGAAGGCTACTGCCCAGCTGGACCTTTAAGACTATTGTTTTGTGTTTGTGATTTGTCTTGTTTAACTGTTTTATTTTCGCTATGTGAGCAAGTCTTTTTTGTTTAAATATGTATGTTATTTTTTGTATTTAAAATAAAGACGGCGCAAACGCCATTGCACCCTTCCTGCAGTATCTGTTTCAGTTCCTGCTTCTGGCTTGACATCACCACACACGTCATCCTGTCACAATTACATATAAGAAATATCTCTTGGTACAGGAAAGGGGGAATCAGTGGTGAACTGTATGAACTCATTAAATCATAGGAACTAATGAGACCTTGTATCTTCTATTAATGATGGATGACCTTGATAGAGAAGCAGGTGGTTCGGAACTTGCCTGAACAGGTGTTTTGTAAGAGAAAAACAGAGAGGTCACGTTTAGTTTAAAGCACTAAATGGCTAAAATAGGACTGTTATATTTTGACTATGTTCCTGATAGACTGGATTTAAGTGAAAATAATTTGATCTATAATTGTAGACTTAGAAGTTTGCTATGAACCTTCTACCAGCCCCTATCCAATATGTTTTAGTTAATTGTTAAACTACATCTATACATGTAATGAAGCCTACCAAATAAGGAGGTTGTCTTTTAATGTTAAAAGGGACATATATATACAGTATATATATATATATATATATATATATATATATATATATATATATATATATATATATATATATATATATATTTTTTAGACCCAGAATTGGATAATTACACCAAAGTAGGTGTTATATATTAAACACATCTTTCTATGTATTTTTTATACTTGTACTGTATTCACATGCATGCTGTGTTCAGGAACTCCCTGGTACCAAGAAAGAATTACATCAGTTCAAAAGTTCACCTTACATATTTCGGAGATGTAGGAGAGATGGACTAGGGGATGATGGCTAATTAATCTTATAGAAGGAGTTACCGGGTGTTTTGAAAATGTTATTAACTTGAAGGACAGGACCTGTTAAGGCAGATTAATGTTTGAGATTTAATTGAGCCTTCTGCCGTAAAAGCGAAGCAAAAACCGAGGTAAAATCTTAGTCATGGTCACTCAACTTGCTAACTACAAGCTGATGTGATCCATGCTCTGAAGATCTCTGATCGAACTGATTGCTGTTGGTATCGTATTTAGAAGTCTTTGTCTTTGAACACATTTCCTGTCCTTACAGTATATTCTACACTTCCATATATATATTTTTTTAGGGAGGTAATAACTATTTGGAATCCATATCTCTCTTATATTGATGCATTGCTATAACGTATATGACTTATGTTTTAGTCTATGAGAATGATATATTGGATGTTTTAGGACTTAGCAGTGGACATCTTTAGTTTTATGCATGCGTAAGCCTTAGGGCAAAACATGTTGTAACCATAAATGTATTGAAGTATTAATGCTATTATACCTTTTAAGACACTGGACCGCCCAGATTGCCTGTCAGCTGGGATTCAACATAGTCTGTAACTACTCAATCCATTTTTTTAGCATTTAATAAACCGAAGGGGTACTAATACTATTTGTTAAAACGTCAAATCGAATGAGTGTGTGTGAATTTCTTGATTATTAAAGGTCATCTAGATATATATATATATATATATATATATATATATATATATATATATATATATATATATATATATATATATATATATATATACAGTATATACTGTATATATATATAAATAAAAGAGTATGTGCGAATCTGACAGCATACACTCTTGGAAGCTGGTCAGACTTAAACATAGGGCCTCTTTATATATATATATATATATATATATATATATATATATATAATGTAAAAGATCCAATAACTAAGTGCGCTTGAACCACTGTTTTCCCGTTCCACCAACTGGCACAGACTCAGTACGTTTGCAGGCAAGTGTATTTTATTTACAATATTTACATCAATAAGCAATTTCTGTCAAAGATCTCGCCTGTGCGGACCACTGACTAACTCACTTCTTCAACCCTCTCTAAGCTACTTCAAGGCGTGGAGATCAAAGAGTAGTCCAAGGATCCTTCAACTGAGGTGAGTTAGTCCTGAGGTAAGAACAGGGCTGCTCTCTTCCTAGAGCTGTCCTGGGTCACAGGTAAGTACAGGATGGACTCCCTCTGCTGGAGTATTCCGGGTACCCAGGTAAGTACACAACAGGCTCCCTCTGCTGGAGTAGTCCTGTAGCACAGGTAAGAACGAGACAGGCTCCCTCTGCTGGAGTAGACCTGTAACACAGGTAAGTTCACGACAGACTCCCTCTGCTGGAGTAGACCTGCAACACAGGTACGTACAAGACAGGCTCCCTCTGCTGGAGTAGACCTGTAACACAGGTAAGAACGAGACAGGCTCCCTCTGCTGGAGTAGACCTGTAACACAGGTAAGTGCAAGACAGACTCCCTCTGCTGGAGCTGTCCTGAAACACGGGTAAGTACAGAGTGTATCCGCTCTTCAAAGAAGAATTCCAAGAACACAATGGAAATGAACCCAGAGGTCCAAAGAAGTGAAAAGGGATAGCACAAGTTATATCCAGGCTGTGGAGATGGAACTCCTGCAGCCAACTCCCGGTCGTCCACGGAAGCACATTGTATTCCTTCTAAAAACCGGTGTCTTGTGTCTGTGTTCTTATAAACAACGTCTTGTACTTCCAGTCTCAAAGTCTATTCTTTCTGGTTGTCATTTAATGTCTCTTCAACACATAAATAACCAATACCCCTCCGGGTTATAAAGCACATGAAACCACACTACTGTTATGACGGCGCACCACCGCTGGCGCCGAACACCATAGAGTCTTCTTTTAAATTGTTAAGGAGTACCACTCTTCTAATAGCACCCCGGAACAAGAAAATAAATAAACTTTTATAAACAAACAAAAGGCTACCTCAACAAGAGTAAAAATCGCGCTTTGCTAAAACTAAACACTGATTGTATTTTAACATAACCCGATAACTTTTACCTTACAATGTTTTCCCAAAACACTGGAGTTTCCACGCTACCTTCTTGCAGGACAGCAGGCCCGTATTCCCCACACCTCTCTCCTATGGCTCTGCCCTGCTTCTTTTTAAACCCAGAAACCCCACCCAACTAATTGGCACTTGGATTTCTGGGTTGTGTAGTTCTCCCTCAGCGCCGCCATTCCTTAAAGGCGCCACTACCCTTCCTCACATATCCTCCCCCAGCTCCAACCTATCGGTTTGAGCGGACCAACCAACCACATGTTTCCTTGACAACCCATCCGCATTTGCATTCTGTGTTCCCCTTCTGTGTTCAATCCTGAACTTATATGGCTGCAAAGCTAAAAACCAGCGTGTTACCCGAGCGTTCTTCTCCTTATTCTCCTTCATAAACCTTAAGGGTGCGTGATCCAAAACTAAGGTAAACTCACGACCTAACAGATAATATTTTAAGGTCTCAATTGCCCACTTTACAGCTAAGCATTCCTTCTCTACGGCTGCATACTTCTTTTCTCGAGGTAGGAGCTTTCTGCTAAGATAGCCTACGGGATGTTCCTAGCCATCGATGATCTGCGACAACACGGCCCCTAGACCCACTTCTGAAGCATCTGTCTGTAACACAAAGGGTTGGGAGAAATCGGGTACCTTCAACACTGGACCATTACAAAGGGCTTCTTTAATAGATTTAAATGCCTTATCTGTTTCGGGGTTCCACCTAACACAAACCGGGGCCGTCTTTTTTATTAAATCGGTAAGGGGGCAATGGAGGAAAACTCAGGTACAAATCTTCTATAATAACCTGCCAAACCTAGGAAAGCTCTAACTTGTTTCTTGTTTTTCAGAACTAGCCAATTAGTAATAGCTTCCACTTTACTAATTTGGGGCTTAACTTTACCACCCCTACTACAAACCCTAAGTACTGGGCTTCCTGCAAACCGACAAAACATTTGGCTGGATTTGCCGTAAGAGCTGCTTCCCTTAGGGACTGTAGTACTGTGTTGACTTTTTCAAGATGTGTTTCCCATGAATCTGTAAATACCACAATATCATCAATATAGGCTGATGCATACTGGGCATGAGGTCTTAACACTATATCCATAAGCCTTTGGAAAGTGGCAGGGCCATGCAATCCAAACGGCATTACTTTATATTGGAACAGCCCTAAAGGTGTAGCAAAAGCTGTTTTCTCCCTAGGCGAGGGGCTAAGAGGGATTTGCCAATATCCCTTGGTAAGATCTAAAGTTGTTAAATATTTAGCCGAACCCAGCCTCTCAATTAACTCGTCTACCCTAGGCATGGGATAGGAATCAAACTTGGATACCTGATTTAATTGCGAAAATCATTGCAAAACCGCCAAGTTCCGTTGGGCTTGGCCACCATTACAATAGGGCTGTTCCATGGACTCGAGGACTCTTCGATCACGTCCATTCGTTTCATGGCTTCGACCTTGTGAACAACTTCGTTCCGTTGGGCCTCCGGGATCCTGTAGGATCTAACCGGACACACACCCCAGGGGTGTGTGGACCTCATGTTGAATAATCGAGGTTTTTCCTGGTATGGAGAAAACACATCTCGATTAGCCTTAACACATTCTTGAACTTCTTGAATTTGCTGAAGAGTAAGTAAGGGGCCTATATTAACGGACCTTTCCTCTAATCCTGTCTCCCCTTCTTTACCCAACGCCACCATTGCTACCAGTTCTTCCCGATCTACCCATGGTTTAAGAAGATTGACATGATACACCTGTTCTTTCTTTCGCTTATCCGGTTGTCTTACCCTATAGTTCACTTCTCCTACTGGAGCTATTATCTCATATGGCCCCTGCCATCTAGTATATAATTTACTCTCCGGAGTTGGCACTAACACCATAACTCTATCTCCGGGGTTAAATGTACGCGTACCGCCGATTTATTATACTGACCCGCTTGTCGGGCCTGGGCTTCTTCCATGTGGGCCTTTACTATAGGAGTTACTTTATCAATCCGGTCTCGAACCTGTAAGATGTAATCAACTACGTTACGACCTGATGATATTTGGGCCTCCCACGTTTCTTTGGCTATATCCAAGATTCCCCTTGGCTGTCTCCCATACAACAACTCAAACGGTGAAAAGCCTGTAGAGGACTGTGGCACCTCTCGAACAGCGAACATCAAATCACGGTAATAGGAGGTCCCAGTCCCTCCCGTCTTTTGAAGCGACTTTCTTTAGCATCGACTTCAGGGTCTTATTAAACCGTTCCACAAGTCCATCCGTTTGAGGATGGTAAACTGATGTCCTAATAGGTGTAATCTTAAGGGTTCTGCAAAAATCCTTCATTAATTGACTCACAAATGGTGTGCCTTGGTCCGTTAATACTTCCTTCGGGATACCTATTCGAGAGAACAAGTGTATCAACTCTTTTGTAATAGTTTTAGAAGTTGTGTTCCTTAAAGGGATGGCTTCGGGATATCTGGTAGCATAATCTAATATAACCAAAATATATTCGTGGCCCCGGGCTGATTTATTTAATGGCCCCACTAAATCCATAGCTATTCTTTCGAAAGGTATCTCAATAATCGGGAGTGGTTGCAACGGAGCTCGTAATCCTGGATTTGGACTAGCCAGCTGACACTCAGGGCACGATTTACAATACCGATCTACAGTCTTTCTAATCCCTACCCAATAGAACCTTCTCAGTATACGTTGTAATGTTTTCTCAGAACCTAAATTCCTCCCAAACAGATGTGTATGATGTAAGTATAAAACTTGTGACTCATACGCCCGGGAACCAACAACTGTTCTACTGATTCTTGATTAAGCTGTGTACAGCGATACAGTAAATCATTTTTACAATAAAATGCTCAAGTGGGTTAACTATAGTGTTCTCTACCCTGGTACCGTTTACTGACACCACCCGCTCTCGGATATTCACAAGAGTAGAGTCCTGTTCCTGCTCCCTAGCAAAATCTCCACTCGGGAGTTGAAGACAATCCTCCCAGGGCTTCTCCCTTGAGTTTTCTATTGCCACCTCTCCTGTTTCTGTAACGATTTCCATCTCATCACATTGTGTAGATACCCCTTACTATTACGCTTCGTTAGGACCCCAATTAAACTGTGTGTCATAGCGTCACGTTCCTGTCGATGCTGCCGCGTGACTTCCTCACTCATACACAACTGCTTTCAACAAACATATCTGGGTCGGTAAATGGAAAAAGGTCATGAGGTCTCTCTACTGGCGTATTTTCTGCCTTATTATTTACTTCAGGCATTACCAATGGCTTGTTAAATTTAATCAGGGTATCAAACCCTGGGATATTTCGTCCCAGAACTACTTGGTGGGGAAGACGAGGAACCACTCCGAATCGGAAGTCTACCACCTGCGACCCAACTTCAATGGAGACTACCGCAGTCGGATAGTGCTTAATATCCCATGGATACAAGTAATTCCGGTCATAAAGTCATGATCCAATGGACTGTCCGCCAATAAATCTGACGTAACTAATGTAATAGCACTCCCCGAATCTGCGAGAGCCTCTGCCCTTTTCCCATTAACCTTTACCCCGACTAGATATGGATATGTCCCCCCAGGATGACGTGGCACAATTATATTTCTGCAAAACTGACTTTCAGTGATACCAGGTTTAACAATGTTACACTCCATTTTTTCTTCCTGTGGACAATATTTAGCAATGTGGCCAAACTGGTTACATTTAAAACAGCGGTAGTTTCCATAACCACGGACCTCTACCATCCCTTCCCGGAACAAGAAAATAAATAAACTTTTATAAACAAACAAAAGGCTACCTCAACAAGAGGAAAAATCGCTTTGCTAAAACTAAACACTGATTGTATTTTAACATAACCCGATAACTTTTACCTTACAATGTTTTCCCAAAACACTGGAGTTTCCACGCTACCTTCTTGCAGGACAGCAGGCCCGTATTCCCCACACCTCTCTCCTATGGCTCTGCCCTGCTTCTTTTAAACCCAGAAACCCCACCCAACTAATTGGCACTTGGATTTCTGGGTTGTGTAGTTCTCCCTCAGCGCCGCCATTCCTTAAAGGCGCCACTACCCTTTCCTCACATATCCTCCCCAGCTCCAACCTATCGGTTTGAGCGGACCAACCAACCACATGTTTCCTTGACAACCCATCCGCATTTGCATTCTGTGTTCCCCTTCTGTGTTCAATCCTGAACTTATATGGCTGCAAAGCTAAAACCAGCGTGTTACCCGGCGTTCTTCTCCTTATTCTCCTTCATAAACCTTAAGGGTGCGTGATCCATAACTAAGGTAAACTCACGACCTAACAGATAATATTTTAAGGTCTCAATTGCCCACTTTACAGCTAAGCATTCCTTCTCTACGGCTGCATACTTCTTTTCTCGAGGTAGGAGCTTTCTGCTAAGATAGCCTACAGGATGTTCCTAGCCATCGATGATCTGCGACAACACGGCCCCTAGACCCACTTCTGAAGCATCTGTCTGTAACACAAAGGGTTGGGAGAAATCGGGTACCTTCAACACTGGACCATTACAAAGGGCTTCTTTAATAGATTTAAATGCCTTATCTGTTTCGGGGTTCCACCTAACACAAACCGGGGCCGTCTTTTTATTAAATCGGTAAGGGGGCAATGGAGGAAAACTCAGGTACAAATCTTCTATAATAACCTGCCAAACCTAGGAAAGCTCTAACTTGTTTCTTGTTTTTCAGAACTAGCCAATTAGTAATAGCTTCCACTTTACTAATTTGGGGCTTAACTTTACCACCCCTACTACAAACCCTAAGTACTGGGCTTCCTGCAAACCGACAAAACATTTGGCTGGATTTGCCGTAAGAGCTGCTTCCCTTAGGGACTGTAGTACTGTGTTGACTTTTTCAAGATGTGTTTCCCATGAATCTGTAAATACCACAATATCATCAATATAGGCTGATGCATACTGGGCATGAGGTCTTAACACTATATCCATAAGCCTTTGGAAAGTGGCAGGGCCATGCAATCCAAACGGCATTACTTTATATTGGAACAGCCCTAAAGGTGTAGCAAAAGCTGTTTTCTCCCTAGACGAGGGGCTAAGAGGGATTTGCCAATATCCCTTGGTAAGATCTAAAGTTGTTAAATATTTAGCCGAACCCAGCCTCTCAATTAACTCGTCTACCCTAGGCATGGGATAGGAATCAAACTTGGATACCTGATTTAATTGCGAAAATCATTGCAAAACCGCCAAGTTCCGTTGGGCTTGGCCACCATTACAATAGGGCTGTTCCATGGACTCGAGGACTCTTCGATCACGTCCATTCGTTTCATGGCTTCGACCTTGTGAACAACTTCGTTCCGTTGGGCCTCCGGGATCCTGTAGGATCTAACCCGGACACACACCCCAGGGGTGTGTGGACCTCATGTTGAATAATCGAGGTTTTTCCTGGTATGGAGAGAAACACATCTCGATTAGCCTTAACACATTCTTGAACTTCTTGAATTTGCTGAAGAGTAAGTAAGGGGCCTATATTAACGGACCTTTCCTCTAATCCTGTCTCCCCTTCTTTACCCAACGCCACCATTGCTACCAGTTCTTCCCGATCTACCCATGGTTTAAGAAGATTGACATGATACACCTGTTCTTTCTTTCGCTTATCCGGTTGTCTTACCCTATAGTTCACTTCTCCTACTGGAGCTATTATCTCATATGGCCCCTGCCATCTAGTATATAATTTACTCTCCGGAGTTGGCACTAACACCATAACTCTATCTCCGGGGTTAAATGTACGGCGTACCGCCGATTTATTATACTGACCCGCTTGTCGGGCCTGGGCTTCTTCCATGTGGGCCTTTACTATGGGAGTTACTTTATCAATCCGGTCTCGAACCTGTAAGATGTAATCAACTACGTTACGACCTGATGATATTTGGGCCTCCCACGTTTCTTTGGCTATATCCAAGATTCCCCTTGGCTGTCTCCCATACAACAACTCAAACGGTGAAAAGCCTGTAGAGGACTGTGGCACCTCTCGAACAGCGAACATCAAATCACGGTAATAGGAGGTCCCAGTCCCTCCCGTCTTTTGAAGCGACTTTCTTTAGCATCGACTTCAGGGTCTTATTAAACCGTTCCACAAGTCCATCCGTTTGAGGATGGTAAACTGATGTCCTAATAGGTGTAATCTTAAGGGTTCTGCAAAAATCCTTCATTAATTGACTCACAAATGGTGTGCCTTGGTCCGTTAATACTTCCTTCGGGATACCTATTCGAGAGAACAAGTGTATCAACTCTTTTGTAATAGTTTTAGAAGTTGTGTTCCTTAAAGGGATGGCTTCGGGATATCTGGTAGCATAATCTAATATAACCAAAATATATTCGTGGCCCCGGGCTGATTTATTTAATGGCCCCACTAAATCCATAGCTATTCTTTCGAAAGGTATCTCAATAATCGGGAGTGGTTGCAACGGAGCTCGTAATCCTGGATTTGGACTAGCCAGCTGACACTCAGGGCACGATTTACAATACCGATCTACAGTCTTTCTAATCCCTACCCAATAGAACCTTCTCAGTATACGTTGTAATGTTTTCTCAGAACCTAAATTCCTCCCAAACAGATGTGTATGATGTAAGTATAAAACTTGTGACTCATACGCCCGGGGAACCAACAACTGTTCTACTGATTCTTGATTAAGCTGTGTACAGCGATACAGTAAATCATTTTTTACAATAAAATGCTCAAGTGGGTTAACTATAGTGTTCTCTACCCTGGTACCGTTTACTGACACCACCCGCTCTCGGATATTCACAAGAGTAGAGTCCTGTTCCTGCTCCCTAGCAAAATCTCCACTCGGGAGTTGAAGACAATCCTCCCAGGGCTTCTCCCTTGAGTTTTCTATTGCCACCTCTCCTGTTTCTGTAACGATTTCCATCTCATCACATTGTGTAGATACCCCCTTACTATTACGCTTCGTTAGGACCCCAATTAAACTGTGTGTCATAGCGTCACGTTCCTGTCGATGCTGCCGCGTGACTTCCTCACTCGTACACAACTGCTTTCAACAAACATATCTGGGTCGGTAAATGGAAAAAGGTCATGAGGTCTCTCTACTGGCGTATTTTCTGCCTTATTATTTACTTCAGGCATTACCAATGGCTTGTTAAATTTAATCAGGGTATCAAACCCTGGGATATTTCGTCCCAGAACTACTTGGTGGGGAAGACGAGGAACCACTCCGAATCGGAAGTCTACCACCTGCGACCCAACTTCAATGGAGACTACCGCAGTCGGATAGTGCTTAATATCCCATGGATACAAGTAATTCGGTCATAAAGTCATGATCCAATGGACTGTCCGCCAATAAATCTGACGTAACTAATGTAATAGCACTCCCGAATCTGCGAGAGCCTCTGCCCTTTTCCCATTAACCTTTACCCCGACTAGATATGGATATGTCCCCCAGGATGACGTGGCACAATTATATTTCTGCAAAACTGACTTTCAGTGATACCAGGTTTAACAATGTTACACTCCATTTTTTCTTCCTGTGGACAATATTTAGCAATGTGGCCAAACTGGTTACATTTAAAACAGCGGTAGTTTCCATAACCACGGACCTCTACCATCCCTTCCCGGAACAAGAAAATAAATAAACTTTTATAAACAAACAAAAGGCTACCTCAACAAGAGGAAAAATCGCGCTTTGCTAAAACTAAACACTGATTGTATTTTAACATAACCCGATAACTTTTACCTTACAATGTTTTCCCAAAACACTGGAGTTTCCACGCTACCTTCTTGCAGGACAGCAGGCCCGTATTCCCCACACCTCTCTCCTATGGCTCTGCCCTGCTTCTTTTAAACCCAGAAACCCCACCCAACTAATTGGCACTTGGATTTCTGGGTTGTGTAGTTTCTCCCTCAGCGCCGCCATTCCTTAAAGGCGCCACTACCCTTCCTCACATATCCTCCCCCAGCTCCAACCTATCGGTTTGAGCGGACCAACCAACCACATGTTTCCTTGACAACCCATCCGCATTTGCATTCTGTGTTCCCCTTCTGTGTTCAATCCTGAACTTATATGGCTGCAAAGCTAAAACCAGCGTGTTACCCGGCGTTCTTCTCCTTATTCTCCTTCATAAACCTTAAGGGTGCGTGATCCATAACTAAGGTAAACTCACGACCTAACAGATAATATTTTAAGGTCTCAATTGCCCACTTTACAGCTAAGCATTCCTTCTCTACGGCTGCATACTTCTTTTCTCGAGGTAGGAGCTTTCTGCTAAGATAGCCTACAGGATGTTCCTAGCCATCGATGATCTGCGACAACACGGCCCCTAGACCCACTTCTGAAGCATCTGTCTGTAACACAAAGGGTTGGGAGAAATCGGGTACCTTCAACACTGGACCATTACAAAGGGCTTCTTTAATAGATTTAAATGCCTTATCTGTTTCGGGGTTCCACCTAACACAAACCGGGGCCGTCTTTTTTATTAAATCGGTAAGGGGGGCGGCAATGGAGGAAAACTCAGGTACAAATCTTCTATAATAACCTGCCAAACCTAGGAAAGCTCTAACTTGTTTCTTGTTTTTCAGAACTAGCCAATTAGTAATAGCTTCCACTTTACTAATTTGGGGCTTAACTTTACCACCCCCTACTACAAACCCTAAGTACTGGGCTTCCTGCAAACCGACAAAACATTTGGCTGGATTTGCCGTAAGAGCTGCTTCCCTTAGGGACTGTAGTACTGTGTTGACTTTTTCAAGATGTGTTTCCCATGAATCTGTAAATACCACAATATCATCAATATAGGCTGATGCATACTGGGCATGAGGTCTTAACACTATATCCATAAGCCTTTGGAAAGTGGCAGGGCCATGCAATCCAAACGGCATTACTTTATATTGGAACAGCCCTAAAGGTGTAGCAAAAGCTGTTTTCTCCCTAGACGAGGGGCTAAGAGGATTTGCCAATATCCCTTGGTAAGATCTAAAGTTGTTAAATATTTAGCCGAACCCAGCCTCTCAATTAACTCGTCTACCCTAGGCATGGGATAGGAATCAAACTTGGATACCTGATTTAATTGCCGAAAATCATTGCAAAACCGCCAAGTTCCGTTGGGCTTGGCCACCATTACAATAGGGCTGTTCCATGGACTCGAGGACTCTTCGATCACGTCCATTCGTTTCATGGCTTCGACCTTGTGAACAACTTCGTTCCGTTGGGCCTCCGGGATCCTGTAGGATCTAACCGGACACACACCCCAGGGGTGTGTGGACCTCATGTTGAATAATCGAGGTTTTTCCTGGTATGGAGAGAAAACACATCTCGATTAGCCTTAACACATTCTTGAACTTCTTGAATTTGCTGAAGAGTAAGTAAGGGGCCTATATTAACGGACCTTTCCTCTAATCCTGTCTCCCCTTCTTTACCCAACGCCACCATTGCTACCAGTTCTTCCCGATCTACCCATGGTTTAAGAAGATTGACATGATACACCTGTTCTTTCTTTCGCTTATCCGGTTGTCTTACCCTATAGTTCACTTCTCCTACTGGAGCTATTATCTCATATGGCCCCTGCCATCTAGTATATAATTTACTCTCGGAGTTGGCACTAACACCATAACTCTATCTCCGGGGTTAAATGTACGGCGTACCGCCGATTTATTATACTGACCCGCTTGTCGGGCCTGGGCTTCTTCCATGTGGGCCTTTACTATGGGAGTTACTTTATCAATCCGGTCTCGAACCTGTAAGATGTAATCAACTACGTTACGACCTGATGATATTTGGGCCTCCCACGTTTCTTTGGCTATATCCAAGATTCCCCTTGGCTGTCTCCCATACAACAACTCAAACGGTGAAAAGCCTGTAGAGGACTGTGGCACCTCTCGAACAGCGAACATCAAATACGGTAATAGGAGGTCCCAGTCCCTCCCGTCTTTTGAAGCGACTTTCTTTAGCATCGACTTCAGGGTCTTATTAAACCGTTCCACAAGTCCATCCGTTTGAGGATGGTAAACTGATGTCCTAATAGGTGTAATCTTAAGGGTTCTGCAAAAATCCTTCATTAATTGACTCACAAATGGTGTGCCTTGGTCCGTTAATACTTCCTTCGGGATACCTATTCGAGAGAACAAGTGTATCAACTCTTTTGTAATAGTTTTAGAAGTTGTGTTCCTTAAAGGGATGGCTTCGGGATATCTGGTAGCATAATCTAATATAACCAAAATATATTCGTGGCCCCGGGCTGATTTATTTAATGGCCCCACTAAATCCATAGCTATTCTTTCGAAAGGTATCTCAATAATCGGGAGTGGTTGCAACGGAGCTCGTAATCCTGGATTTGGACTAGCCAGCTGACACTCAGGGCACGATTTACAATACCGATCTACAGTCTTTCTAATCCCTACCCAATAGAACCTTCTCAGTATACGTTGTAATGTTTTCTCAGAACCTAAATTCCTCCCAAACAGATGTGTATGATGTAAGTATAAAACTTGTGACTCATACGCCGGGGAACCAACAACTGTTCTACTGATTCTTGATTAAGCTGTGTACAGCGATACAGTAAATCATTTTTACAATAAAATGCTCAAGTGGGTTAACTATAGTGTTCTCTACCCTGGTACCGTTTACTGACACCACCCGCTCTCGGATATTCACAAGAGTAGAGTCCTGTTCCTGCTCCCTAGCAAAATCTCCACTCGGGAGTTGAAGACAATCCTCCCAGGGCTTCTCCCTTGAGTTTTCTATTGCCACCTCTCCTGTTTCTGTAACGATTTCCATCTCATCACATTGTGTAGATACCCCTTACTATTACGCTTCGTTAGGACCCCAATTAAACTGTGTGTCATAGCGTCACGTTCCTGTCGATGCTGCGGCGTGACTTCCTCACTCATACACAACTGCTTTCAACAAACATATCTGGGTCGGTAAATGGAAAAAGGTCATGAGGTCTCTCTACTGGCGTATTTTCTGCCTTATTATTTACTTCAGGCATTACCAATGGCTTGTTAAATTTAATCAGGGTATCAAACCCTGGGATATTTCGTCCCAGAACTACTTGGTGGGGAAGACGAGGAACCACTCCGAATCGGAAGTCTACCACCTGCGACCCAACTTCAATGGAGACTACCGCAGTCGGATAGTGCTTAATATCCCATGGATACAAGTAATTCGGTCATAAAGTCATGATCCAATGGACTGTCCGCCAATAAATCTGACGTAACTAATGTAATAGCACTCCCGAATCTGCGAGAGCCTCTGCCCTTTTCCCATTAACCTTTACCCCGACTAGATATGGATATGTCCCCCAGGATGACGTGGCACAATTATATTTCTGCAAAACTGACTTTCAGTGATACCAGGTTTAACAATGTTACACTCCATTTTTTCTTCCTGTGGACAATATTTAGCAATGTGGCCAAACTGGTTACATTTAAAACAGCGGTAGTTTCCATAACCACGGACCTCTACCATCCCTTCCCGGAACAAGAAAATAAATAAACTTTTATAAACAAACAAAAGGCTACCTCAACAAGAGGAAAAATCGCGCTTTGCTAAAACTAAACACTGATTGTATTTTAACATAACCCGATAACTTTTACCTTACAATGTTTTCCCAAAACACTGGAGTTTCCACGCTACCTTCTTGCAGGACAGCAGGCCCGTATTCCCCACACCTCTCTCCTATGGCTCTGCCCTGCTTCTTTTAAACCCAGAAACCCCACCCAACTAATTGGCACTTGGATTTCTGGGTTGTGTAGTTCTCCCTCAGCGCCGCCATTCCTTAAAGGCGCCACTACCCTTTCCTCACATATCCTCCCCCAGCTCCAACCTATCGGTTTGAGCGGACCAACCAACCACATGTTTCCTTGACAACCCATCCGCATTTGCATTCTGTGTTCCCCTTCTGTGTTCAATCCTGAACTTATATGGCTGCAAAGCTAAAACCAGCGTGTTACCCGGCGTTCTTCTCCTTATTCTCCTTCATAAACCTTAAGGGTGCGTGATCCATAACTAAGGTAAACTCACGACCTAACAGATAATATTTTAAGGTCTCAATTGCCCACTTTACAGCTAAGCATTCCTTCTCTACGGCTGCATACTTCTTTTCTCGAGGTAGGAGCTTTCTGCTAAGATAGCCTACAGGATGTTCCTAGCCATCGATGATCTGCGACAACACGGCCCCTAGACCCACTTCTGAAGCATCTGTCTGTAACACAAAGGGTTGGGAGAAATCGGGTACCTTCAACACTGGACCATTACAAAGGGCTTCTTTAATAGATTTAAATGCCTTATCTGTTTCGGGGTTCCACCTAACACAAACCGGGGCCGTCTTTTTATTAAATCGGTAAGGGGGCAATGGAGGAAAACTCAGGTACAAATCTTCTATAATAACCTGCCAAACCTAGGAAAGCTCTAACTTGTTTCTTGTTTTTCAGAACTAGCCAATTAGTAATAGCTTCCACTTTACTAATTTGGGGCTTAACTTTACCACCCCTACTACAAACCCTAAGTACTGGGCTTCCTGCAAACCGACAAAACATTTGGCTGGATTTGCCGTAAGAGCTGCTTCCCTTAGGGACTGTAGTACTGTGTTGACTTTTTCAAGATGTGTTTCCCATGAATCTGTAAATACCACAATATCATCAATATAGGCTGATGCATACTGGGCATGAGGTCTTAACACTATATCCATAAGCCTTTGGAAAGTGGCAGGGCCATGCAATCCAAACGGCATTACTTTATATTGGAACAGCCCTAAAGGTGTAGCAAAAGCTGTTTTCTCCCTAGACGAGGGGCTAAGAGGGATTTGCCAATATCCCTTGGTAAGATCTAAAGTTGTTAAATATTTAGCCGAACCCAGCCTCTCAATTAACTCGTCTACCCTAGGCATGGGATAGGAATCAAACTTGGATACCTGATTTAATTGCCGAAAATCATTGCAAAACCGCCAAGTTCCGTTGGGCTTGGCCACCATTACAATAGGGCTGTTCCATGGACTCGAGGACTCTTCGATCACGTCCATTCGTTTCATGGCTTCGACCTTGTGAACAACTTCGTTCCGTTGGGCCTCCGGGATCCTGTAGGATCTAACCGGACACACACCCCAGGGGGTGTGTGGACCTCATGTTGAATAATCGAGGTTTTTCCTGGTATGGAGAGAAAACACATCTCGATTAGCCTTAACACATTCTTGAACTTCTTGAATTTGCTGAAGAGTAAGTAAGGGGCCTATATTAACGGACCTTTCCTCTAATCCTGTCTCCCCTTCTTTACCCAACGCCACCATTGCTACCAGTTCTTCCCGATCTACCCATGGTTTAAGAAGATTGACATGATACACCTGTTCTTTCTTTCGCTTATCCGGTTGTCTTACCCTATAGTTCACTTCTCCTACTGGAGCTATTATCTCATATGGCCCCTGCCATCTAGTATATAATTTACTCTCGGAGTTGGCACTAACACCATAACTCTATCTCCGGGGTTAAATGTACGGCGTACCGCCGATTTATTATACTGACCCGCTTGTCGGGCCTGGGCTTCTTCCATGTGGGCCTTTACTATGGGAGTTACTTTATCAATCCGGTCTCGAACCTGTAAGATGTAATCAACTACGTTACGACCTGATGATATTTGGGCCTCCCACGTTTCTTTGGCTATATCCAAGATTCCCCTTGGCTGTCTCCCATACAACAACTCAAACGGTGAAAAGCCTGTAGAGGACTGTGGCACCTCTCGAACAGCGAACATCAAATACGGTAATAGGAGGTCCCAGTCCCTCCCGTCTTTTGAAGCGACTTTCTTTAGCATCGACTTCAGGGTCTTATTAAACCGTTCCACAAGTCCATCCGTTTGAGGATGGTAAACTGATGTCCTAATAGGTGTAATCTTAAGGGTTCTGCAAAAATCCTTCATTAATTGACTCACAAATGGTGTGCCTTGGTCCGTTAATACTTCCTTCGGGATACCTATTCGAGAGAACAAGTGTATCAACTCTTTTGTAATAGTTTTAGAAGTTGTGTTCCTTAAAGGGATGGCTTCGGGATATCTGGTAGCATAATCTAATATAACCAAAATATATTCGTGGCCCGGGCTGATTTATTTAATGGCCCCACTAAATCCATAGCTATTCTTTCGAAAGGTATATCAATAATCGGGAGTGGTTGCAACGGAGCTCGTAATCCTGGATTTGGACTAGCCAGCTGACACTCAGGGCACGATTTACAATACCGATCTACAGTCTTTCTAATCCCTACCCAATAGAACCTTCTCAGTATACGTTGTAATGTTTTCTCAGAACCTAAATTCCTCCCAAACAGATGTGTATGATGTAAGTATAAAACTTGTGACTCATACGCCGGGGAACCAACAACTGTTCTACTGATTCTTGATTAAGCTGTGTACAGCGATACAGTAAATCATTTTTACAATAAAATGCTCAAGTGGGTTAACTATAGTGTTCTCTACCCTGGTACCGTTTACTGACACCACCCGCTCTCGGATATTCACAAGAGTAGAGTCCTGTTCCTGCTCCCTAGCAAAATCTCCACTCGGGAGTTGAAGACAATCCTCCCAGGGCTTCTCCCTTGAGTTTTCTATTGCCACCTCTCCTGTTTCTGTAACGATTTCCATCTCATCACATTGTGTAGATACCCCTTACTATTACGCCGTTAGGACCCCAATTAAACTGTGTGTCATAGCGTCACGTTCCTGTCGATGCTGCCGGCGTGACTTCCTCACTCGTACACAACTGCTTTCAACAAACATATCTGGGTCGGTAAATGGAAAAAGGTCATGAGGTCTCTCTACTGGCGTATTTTCTGCCTTATTATTTACTTCAGGCATTACCAATGGCTTGTTAAATTTAATCAGGGTATCAAACCCTGGGATATTTCGTCCCAGAACTACTTGGTGGGGAAGACGAGGAACCACTCCGAATCGGAAGTCTACCACCTGCGACCCAACTTCAATGGAGACTACCGCAGTCGGATAGTGCTTAATATCCCATGGATACAAGTAATTCGGTCATAAAGTCATGATCCAATGGACTGTCCGCCAATAAATCTGACGTAACTAATGTAATAGCACTCCCCGAATCTGCGAGAGCCTCTGCCCTTTTCCCATTAACCTTTACCCCGACTAGATATGGATATGTCCCCCCAGGATGACGTGGCACAATTATATTTCTGCAAAACTGACTTTCAGTGATACCAGGTTTAACAATGTTACACTCCATTTTTTCTTCCTGTGGACAATATTTAGCAATGTGGCCAAACTGGTTACATTTAAAACAGCGGTAGTTTCCATAACCACGGACCTCTACCCTCCCTTCCCCATCTGTCCCCAGTCCCTTCACAGCCATTGGCCGCTCTTCACCCCTCTCCGGCATCGCCGGTTGCTTACCCGACCTTACAGGTGTCCGAATCCTCCACGACGTTGGTTTCGGGTTCCGGGTTGCCGGGATCTGGGGCTGACAGGAAAGTTCTTCTGCGGCTAACTGCCGCTCTACAAGATCCACAAACTCATTAATGGTAGCGGGATCTCCTTGCCCCACCCACTTCCTCAGGGGGGCTGGTAAAGACTGTAGATACCGATCCATGACCAGGATCTCCACTACTTTCTCTGCGTTATTTGTATCCGGTTTAAGCCACCTGATAGCCAGATGAATCAGATCATACATCTGGGATCTGGGCGAACTCCGTGGTGTAACCCCAGGCATGATATTTCTGTGCCCGGACGGCCGAGGTCACTCCTTCCCGAGCAAGAATCTCGGCTTTTAAATGGGGGTAGCACTCAGCTTCCTGTGGGGCCAAGTCACGATAGGCCTTCTGCGCCTCACCCACCAAGAACGGTGCCAGAATCCCCCCATTTTTCCAACGGCCACCCTCCCGGTGGCGGTGCGCTCAAAGGCCAGCAAAACGCCTCTACATCATCCTCCCGTGTCATCTTCTGTAATACGTGGGAGGGTCGAATTGAGGACACATGTGGAGGTACCCCGACTGATCCAAGCGTCCCTTTAACATTGTTAGCTCCTGTCGGGTTACCTCCAACTGCTGTGTGTGCAGCCGGTTGGTCTCCTGTTGGAGTTGCACCATCAATTGTTGAAATTCCTGCATTTTAGTACTGTTGTCTTGTTGTACTGCTGTAGCATGGAGAAGGGCTCGAATCAGCACGCCGGTGTTCTCCATTTTGTTGAACTCGTGGGCCGACTAGAGTATGTTTCCGGTCGATCTGGATCCCACTCTGACACCAAATGTAAAAGATCCAATAACTAAGTGCGCTTGAACCACTGTTTTCCCGTTCCACCAACTGGCACAGACTCAGTACGTTTGCAGGCAAGTGTATTTTATTTACAATATTAACATCAATAAGCAATTTCTGTCAAAGATCTCGCCCTGTACGGGCCACTGACTAACTCACTTCTTCAACCCTCTCTAAGCTACTTCAAGACGTGGAGATCAAAGAGTAGTCCAAGGATCCTTCAACTGAGGTGAGTTAGTCCGCAGGTAAGAACAGGGCTGCTCTCTTTCCTAGAGCTGTCCTGGGTCACAGGTAAGTACAGGATGGACTCCCTCTGCTGGAGTATTCCGGGTACCCAGGTAAGTACACAACAGGCTCCCTCTGCTGGAGTAGTCCTGTAGCACAGGTAAGAACGAGACAGGCTCCCTCTGCTGGAGTAGACCTGTAACACAGGTAAGTTCACGACAGACTCCCTCTGCTGGAGTAGACCTGCAACACAAAAAGACAGGCTCCCTCTGCTGGAGTAGACCTGTAACACAGGTAAGAACGAGACAGGCTCCCTCTGCTGGAGTAGACCTGTAACACAGGTAAGTGCAAGACAGACTCCCTCTGCTGGAGCTGTCCTGAAACACGGGTAAGTACAGAGTGTATCCGCTCTTCAAAGAAGAATTCCAAGAACACAATGGAAATGAACCCAGAGGTCCAAAGAAGTGAAAAGGGATAGCACAAGTTATATCCAGGCTGTGGAGATGGAACTCCTGCAGCCAACTCCCGGTCGTCCACGGAAGCACATTGTATTCCTTCTAAAAACCGGTGTCTTGTGTCTGTGTTCTTATAAACAACGTCTTGTACTTCCAGTCTCAAAGTCTATTCTTTCTGGTTGTCATTTAATGTCTCTTCAACACATAAATAACCAATACCCCTCCGGGTTATAAAGCACATGAAACCACACTACTGTTATGACGGCGCACCACCGCACAGCGCCGAACACCGCAGGTCTTCTTTTAAATTGTTAAGGAGTACCACTCTTCTAATAGCACCCCGGAACAAGAAAATAAATAAACTTTTATAAACAAACAAAAGGCTACCTCAACAAGAGTAAAAATCGCGCTTTGCTAAAACTAAACACTGATTGTATTTTAACATAACCCGATAACTTTTACCTTACAATGTTTTCCCAAAACACTGGAGTTTCCACGCTACCTTCTTGCAGGACAGCAGGCCCGTATTCCCCACACCTCTCTCCTATGGCTCTGCCCTGCTTCCTTTTAAACCCAGAAACCCCACCCAACTAATTGGCACTTGGATTTCTGGGTTGTGTAGTTTCTCCCTCAGCGCCGCCATTCCTTAAAGGGCCACTACCCTTTCCTCACATATCCTCCCCCAGCTCCAACCTATCGGTTTGAGCGGACCAACCAACCACATGTTTCCTTGACAACCCATCCGCATTTGCATTCTGTGTTCCCCTTCTGTGTTCAATCCTGAACTTATATGGCTGCAAAGCTAAAACCAGCGTGTTACCCGGCGTTCTTCTCCTTATTCTCCTTCATAAACCTTAAGGGTGCGTGATCCATAACTAAGGTAAACTCACGACCTAACAGATAATATTTTAAGGTCTCAATTGCCCACTTTACAGCTAAGCATTCCTTCTCTACGGCTGCATACTTCTTTTCTCGAGGTAGGAGCTTTCTGCTAAGATAGCCTACAGGATGTTCCTAGCCATCGATGATCTGCGACAACACGGCCCCTAGACCCACTTCTGAAGCATCTGTCTGTAACACAAAGGGTTGGGAGAAATCGGGTACCTTCAACACTGGACCATTACAAAGGGCTTCTTTAATAGATTTAAATGCCTTATCTGTTTCGGGTTCCACCTAACACAAACCGGGGCCGTCTTTTTATTAAATCGGTAAGGGGGGCAATGGAGGAAAACTCAGGTACAAATCTTCTATAATAACCTGCCAAACCTAGGAAAGCTCTAACTTGTTTCTTGTTTTTCAGAACTAGCCAATTAGTAATAGCTTCCACTTTACTAATTTGGGGCTTAACTTTACCACCCCCTACTACAAACCCTAAGTACTGGGCTTCCTGCAAACCGACAAAACATTTGGCTGGATTTGCCGTAAGAGCTGCTTCCCTTAGGGACTGTAGTACTGTGTTGACTTTTTCAAGATGTGTTTCCCATGAATCTGTAAATACCACAATATCATCAATATAGGCTGATGCATACTGGGCATGAGGTCTTAACACTATATCCATAAGCCTTTGGAAAGTGGCAGGGCCATGCAATCCAAACGGCATTACTTTATATTGGAACAGCCCTAAAGGTGTAGCAAAAGCTGTTTTCTCCCTAGACGAGGGGCTAAGAGGGATTTGCCAATATCCCTTGGTAAGATCTAAAGTTGTTAAATATTTAGCCGAACCCAGCCTCTCAATTAACTCGTCTACCCTAGGCATGGGATAGGAATCAAACTTGGATACCTGATTTAATTGCCGAAAATCATTGCAAAACCGCCAAGTTCCGTTGGGCTTGGCCACCATTACAATAGGGCTGTTCCATGGACTCGAGGACTCTTCGATCACGTCCATTCGTTTCATGGCTTCGACCTTGTGAACAACTTCGTTCCGTTGGGCCTCCGGGATCCTGTAGGATCTAACCGGACACACACCCCAGGGGTGTGTGGACCTCATGTTGAATAATCGAGGTTTTTCCTGGTATGGAGAGAAAACACATCTCGATTAGCCTTAACACATTCTTGAACTTCTTGAATTTGCTGAAGAGTAAGTAAGGGGCCTATATTAACGGACCTTTCCTCTAATCCTGTCTCCCCTTCTTTACCCAACGCCACCATTGCTACCAGTTCTTCCCGATCTACCCATGGTTTAAGAAGATTGACATGATACACCTGTTCTTTCTTTCGCTTATCCGGTTGTCTTACCCTATAGTTCACTTCTCCTACTGGAGCTATTATCTCATATGGCCCCTGCCATCTAGTATATAATTTACTCTCGGAGTTGGCACTAACACCATAACTCTATCTCCGGGTTAAATGTACGCGTACCGCCGATTTATTATACTGACCCGCTTGTCGGGCCTGGGCTTCTTCCATGTGGGCCTTTACTATGGGAGTTACTTTATCAATCCGGTCTCGAACCTGTAAGATGTAATCAACTACGTTACGACCTGATGATATTTGGGCCTCCCACGTTTCTTTGGCTATATCCAAGATTCCCCTTGGCTGTCTCCCATACAACAACTCAAACGGTGAAAAGCCTGTAGAGGACTGTGGCACCTCTCGAACAGCGAACATCAAATACGGTAATAGGAGGTCCCAGTCCCTCCCGTCTTTTGAAGCGACTTTCTTTAGCATCGACTTCAGGGTCTTATTAAACCGTTCCACAAGTCCATCCGTTTGAGGATGGTAAACTGATGTCCTAATAGGTGTAATCTTAAGGGTTCTGCAAAAATCCTTCATTAATTGACTCACAAATGGTGTGCCTTGGTCCGTTAATACTTCCTTCGGGATACCTATTCGAGAGAACAAGTGTATCAACTCTTTTGTAATAGTTTTAGAAGTTGTGTTCCTTAAAGGGATGGCTTCGGGATATCTGGTAGCATAATCTAATATAACCAAAATATATTCGTGGCCCCGGGCTGATTTATTTAATGGCCCCACTAAATCCATAGCTATTCTTTCGAAAGGTATATCAATAATCGGGAGTGGTTGCAACGGAGCTCGTAATCCTGGATTTGGACTAGCCAGCTGACACTCAGGGCACGATTTACAATACCGATCTACAGTCTTTCTAATCCCTACCCAATAGAACCTTCTCAGTATACGTTGTAATGTTTTCTCAGAACCTAAATTCCTCCCAAACAGATGTGTATGATGTAAGTATAAAACTTGTGACTCATACGCCCGGGAACCAACAACTGTTCTACTGATTCTTGATTAAGCTGTGTACAGCGATACAGTAAATCATTTTTACAATAAAATGCTCAAGTGGGTTAACTATAGTGTTCTCTACCCTGGTACCGTTTACTGACACCACCCGCTCTCGGATATTCACAAGAGTAGAGTCCTGTTCCTGCTCCCTAGCAAAATCTCCACTCGGGAGTTGAAGACAATCCTCCCAGGGCTTCTCCCTTGAGTTTTCTATTGCCACCTCTCCTGTTTCTGTAACGATTTCCATCTCATCACATTGTGTAGATACCCCTTACTATTACGCCGTTAGGACCCCAATTAAACTGTGTGTCATAGCGTCACGTTCCTGTCGATGCTGCCGGCGTGACTTCCTCACTCATACACAACTGCTTTCAACAAACATATCTGGGTCGGTAAATGGAAAAAGGTCATGAGGTCTCTCTACTGGCGTATTTTCTGCCTTATTATTTACTTCAGGCATTACCAATGGCTTGTTAAATTTAATCAGGGTATCAAACCCTGGGATATTTCGTCCCAGAACTACTTGGTGGGGAAGACGAGGAACCACTCCGAATCGGAAGTCTACCACCTGCGACCCAACTTCAATGGAGACTACCGCAGTCGGATAGTGCTTAATATCCCATGGATACAAGTAATTCGGTCATAAAGTCATGATCCAATGGACTGTCCGCCAATAAATCTGACGTAACTAATGTAATAGCACTCCCGAATCTGCGAGAGCCTCTGCCCTTTTCCCATTAACCTTTACCCCGACTAGATATGGATATGTCCCCCAGGATGACGTGGCACAATTATATTTCTGCAAAACTGACTTTCAGTGATACCAGGTTTAACAATGTTACACTCCATTTTTTCTTCCTGTGGACAATATTTAGCAATGTGGCCAAACTGGTTACATTTAAAACAGCGGTAGTTTCCATAACCACGGACCTCTACCCTCCCTTCCCCATCTGTCCCCAGTCCCTTCACAGCCATTGGCGCTCTTCACCCCTCTCCGCATCGCCGGTTGCTTACCCGACCTTACAGGTGTCCGAATCCTCCACGACGTTGGTTTCGGGTTCGGGTTGCCGGGATCTGGGGCTGACAGGAAAGTTCTTCTGCGGCTAACTGCCGCTCTACAAGATCCACAAACTCATTAATGGTAGCGGGATCTCCTTGCCCCACCCACTTCCTCAGGGGGGCTGGTAAAGACTGTAGATACCGATCCATGACCAGGATCTCCACTACTTTCTCTGCGTTATTTGTATCCGGTTTAAGCCACCTGATAGCCAGATGAATCAGATCATACATCTGGGATCTGGGCGGAACTCCGGTGGTGTAACCCCAGGCATGATATTTCTGTGCCCGGACGGCCGAGGTCACTCCTTCCCGAGCAAGAATCTCGGCTTTTAAATGGGGGTAGCACTCAGCTTCCTGTGGGGCCAAGTCACGATAGGCCTTCTGCGCCTCACCCACCAAGAACGGTGCCAGAATCCCCGCCCATTTTTCCAACGGCCACCCCTCCCGGGTGGCGGTGCGCTCAAAGGCCAGCAAAAACGCCTCTACATCATCCTCCCGTGTCATCTTCTGTAATACGTGGGAGGGTCGAATTGAGGACACATGTGGAGGTACCCCCGACTGATCCAAGCGTCCCTTTAACATTGTTAGCTCCTGTCGGGTTACCTCCAACTGCTGTGTGTGCAGCCGGTTGGTCTCCTGTTGGAGTTGCACCATCAATTGTTGAAATTCCTGCATTTTAGTACTGTTGTCTTGTTGTACTGCTGTAGCATGGAGAAGGGCTCGAATCAGCACGTCGGTGTTCTCCATTTTGTTGAACTTCGTGGGCCGACTAGAGTATGTTTCCGGTCGATCTGGATCCCACTCTGACACCAAATGTAAAAGATCCAATAACTAAGTGCGCTTGAACCACTGTTTTCCCGTTCCACCAACTGGCACAGACTCAGTACGTTTGCAGGCAAGTGTATTTTATTTACAATATTAACATCAATAAGCAATTTCTGTCAAAGATCTCGCCCTGTACGGGCCACTGACTAACTCACTTCTTCAACCCTCTCTAAGCTACTTCAAGACGTGGAGATCAAAGAGTAGTCCAAGGATCCTTCAACTGAGGTGAGTTAGTCCGCAGGTAAGAACAGGGCGGCTCTCTTTCCTAGAGCTGTCCTGGGTCACAGGTAAGTACAGGATGGACTCCCTCTGCTGGAGTATTCCGGGTACCCAGGTAAGTACACAACAGGCTCCCTCTGCTGGAGTAGTCCTGTAGCACAGGTAAGAACGAGACAGGCTCCCTCTGCTGGAGTAGACCTGTAACACAGGTAAGTTCACGACAGACTCCCTCTGCTGGAGTAGACCTGCAACACAAAAAGACAGGCTCCCTCTGCTGGAGTAGACCTGTAACACAGGTAAGAACGAGACAGGCTCCCTCTGCTGGAGTAGACCTGTAACACAGGTAAGTGCAAGACAGACTCCCTCTGCTGGAGCTGTCCTGAAACACGGGTAAGTACAGAGTGTATCCGCTCTTCAAAGAAGAATTCCAAGAACACAATGGAAATGAACCCAGACGTCCAAAGAAGTGAACAGGGATAGCACAAGTTATATCCGGGCTGTGGAGATGGAACTCCCGGTCGTCCACGGAAGCACATTGTATTCCTTCTAAAACCGTGTCTTGTGTCTGTGTTCTTATAAACAACGTCTTGTACTTCCAGTCTCAAAGTCTATTCTTTCTGGTTATCATTTAATGTCTCTTCAACACATAAATAACCAATACCCCTCCGGGTTATAAAGCATATGAAACCACACTACTGTTATGACGGCGCACCACCGCAGCAGCCGAACACCGCTGGTCTTCTTTTAAATTGTTAAGGAGTACCACTCTTCTAATAGCACCCGGAACAAGAAAATAAATAAACTTTTATAAACAAACAAAAGGCTACCTCAACAAGAGGAAAAATCGCACTTTGCTAAAACTAAACACTGATTGTATTTTAACATAACCCGATAACTTTTACCTTACGATGTTTTCCCAAAACACTGGAGTTTCCACGCTACCTTCTTGCAGGACAGCAGGCCCGTATTCCCCACACCTCTCTCCTATGGCTCTGCCCTGCTTCCTTTTAAACCCAGAAACCCCACCCAACTAATTGGCACTTGGATTTCTGGGTTGTGTAGTTTCTCCCTCAGCGCCGCCATTCCTTAAAGGCGCCACTACCCTTTCCTCACAATACACACACACACATATGAACATTTATTTTACAAATCAAAACAAGAAAATGTAAGCAAATAAACATCTGAACAGACATCGGTTTACAACATACATATTTATAAAACTGAAACGATAGCAATACATTTTTAACTTTTCAACAGCAATCAGTTTATTGTCAGATGCGCAAAAGCAACAGAACAACGTAGATAAATAAACTTAGAAGAAAACGTTTTACAGAAGTGCACAGCACATGAAGTTATAAAAAAAAGTCTAATTTCTTTTTCTTTTTTCTTTTTTTTCAACAAAATGGTATTCCTTTACCTTGAGTCTAAGGCTGTTCACAATCAAAACAGATAATGTGCTTCTCCATGCAGCCTTTCTGCACAGGGTACAGCTGTTCGAAGTTTTATTTTTATTGCACTTGCCAATCTGGCATTGGCGTCTCTTGCGGCTCTCAGAGGGGTTGCCAGCTTCAGCTATGGGTACATGCTTGGCAGTTTCTCTCTGTTCCAAATGCTTCTTGCAAATTTCCTGTGCTAACTGTAAAATATATTCTCTCCTTGGTAAATTCTTCTCCATGCATTCTTTGTAAAGTACCCAGGAGTTGATGGCTGCTAGGTCCAATACATTGTAAAACACCTGAACAGGCCACCATCGGGAGCCAGCTTTCACTGAATACTTCCGTGCCATCTGATCCAAACATCGATTTCATATTTTGTTGCGTTGTAAAACTCCACGGTCTCTGGTATTTATTTTCACTAGTCCCGATGCTAATTGACTGACCAAAGCAGCGCAGCTGGCAAGCAGACGCCAGCCTTTCAAAAGGCTGATTGAAAAACAATAGACTGCCAGTCATTCACTCAGGCAGAGAGTACAGCTAAACACATTGTGGACTGGTAAATAAAAATAATAAAGTAGAATACCGTTCTGTATAATGAAAATACAATTATTTTATGTGTGGCCGTCAATTTGACTGCTCCCGGGGCTTTTAGGTATAATGTAATATATATTTATTTCTGCACTCCCATGTTTCATGCTTTGTGAGAATATTTAATACATACGGACAGAAAGGTATAGAACAACGTGTAAATAAACTTAGAAGAAAACGTTTTACAGAAGTGCACAGCACATGAAGTTATAAAAAAAAGTCTAATTTCTTTTTCTTTTTTCTTTTTTTTCAACAAAATGGTATTCCTTTACCTTGAGTCTAAGGCTGTTCACAATCAAAACAGATAATGTGCTTCTCCATGCAGCCTTATTGCCATATAGCAAAATAAAAAAGTAACCCTTTCGAGACAATGATATTTGAATCTAAAAAAAAGCAACATTGTTGCACCTGTTTGAGTTTTACTGTAATAAGAAAAACTTTAAAGAAACTTGAGAGTATTCATAGTCAGGTCTCTTATTTAAAGAAAGACGCAAGCTTGATCTGAAAGTAGTCTCTAAGCTAAACATGTGTATTTTCATTTAGTATAAGTGTAAATGTTTTATTATAACAGGAAGTGTTATGTTTGAATATAAGACAATAAAGTGTGAACTGGATTTAATAACTTTAGTACACAGTGGACCTACTGAAGAAAAATAACACATTTTGTGACCTCTTCTTTACCTGCTCGTAGCAAGGTGGTGCTGGGCATGAAAGAATAGGTTTTGGCAGTTGAAGCGGGACTTGCTGGTAATTAGCAGTTTTGAATCCAAGGCCTTTCTATAAAGATCTTTTTAAAATTAATTAACAAAATACTTTTTGGTAACAGAATAAGGGAGTATATGGTGCAATGTCCGTTCTCTTCATTATATTATAGAAATTAATGAAAACTTGGCAGCCGAAGCGAGCATTTCATTTAAATTAAAACTAAAAAAGCCACAGTGTTTCATTTATTTAAGTTTTACTGCAATAATAAACTGAGGTATTTATTTACAGGGAGACTGCAGAGTTTACAAGTGAAAGAATTAAAAGTCTGTCTCAGACATGTTGTTGGCTCTTAAAAGCGCGATTTGTATTTGCTGTGTATCAACCTTGAATGATAACCAATGGAAGGTGCTTTAAGAAAAACAGGAGTATGCACCTCATTACATTGTAGGAAATAATGAGAGCTTAGTTATACAAATTAGAAAAAAGATATTGTGTGAAGCCTTTGTGTTACTTGTTTAAAAACTGTTTGTTTTGTTTTGTAGCCGCTAAACAGCTTAGCTGTCCAGCGATAGTTAGGTTCCTGATGTGTGTCAGCACTCCAAAAACAGTTAAGTTTTTGTTTTCGTTTTGTTTCTTTTGTTTATTAAAAATAGCACATAAGCGCTTCGAAAATTCAAGTTCTGTGTCTGGGTCTGATTTAAAAGGAGCAAATGAACCGGAAGAGTGAGCCCGAGTTTACATATGGTGGCAGCGAGTGTGGGCACCCCTAAATGACCCAGAGAAAATAAAATGGAAGGTTTGGAAGATCTAATCGAAAAGATCCACAAAAACACTGCTGCTCAGGTGGAGCAGAACAAAAAAAGTGGTGGCAGGAGCTAGGGCCCTGACCTCCACCCCAGCGAACCATTCCAGCTCTACCAGGTACAGTCTCTTGCCCCTTGCTCCTGGACACCCTGCCGGTCTGCCTAGACCTCCCTGGGCTAGACCTGGAGCCCAGGAGTCTGCACCATCGGCCACAGTTCCTCAACTGGTTCCCTACTCCGCTCTCCCAAAGCATCAAGACGTTGCTGCGCTGCTCCCAGACGTCACTTGGTCTCCCACTGGGTGATCGGACATCGCTGCGCCGGTCCCCAGTGGCAGACCTCTGCCTAATGCTGCAGCCACCTGTTCCCGACCATCGCTTCAGTCGTCCCAGTCAACCCGGTAGGGTCCCTCATCGTTGGTTCATGGTCTCTATCTGGCTGCCGGAAAAAGAACCGACCCTCACTCATGTTTGCCCAAGGAAGAGGGGAAGATGGAACTTGAGGGTGGGTGGGTTGGTGTGGCATCGAGTGGCCTTCGTTTTTGGAAAAAAAACTAGGTGAAGGATGTGTAACAAGGCTGGTAGGGGGGTTAATATCCTCCCTGCCAGAAATGTGTATTTGTTTATTTATTTAATTGTTTAATTATCATTTATTTATTATCATGCTACTATCATGTATTATGCACTTTCCACTGTATATAATGTATTATGCATTTATTTATTTATTTTTTTTAACTTTATATAATGTATTATGCATTTCTCAGTATTTAAAGTATTATGGATTTTCTTGTTGTTATTGCACTTTGTAAAGCGCTTTGTGATGGTGGTCCACTATGAAAGGCGCTATATAAAATAAAGATTGATTGATTGATTGATTATTAGTTAATTATTACCTGCACCTGGCTACAATTGTAAATTAGAGCCAGGTGCAGGGTATTTAAAGAGACCAAGCATTCTGCTCAAGGCTGCTGCTGCTGTGTGAAGGAGCCCGATTGAAAGTGTGCTCAGTCGTAAGAGAAAAAAGTATTGTGTGAAGCCTTTGTGTTAATTGTTAATTTTGTAGCCTGTAAACATCTTAGGTTCCTGGTGTGTACAGTACTCCAAAAATGGAGTTTGGTTTTTGTTTTCGTTTTGTTTATTAAAAATAGTGCATAAGCACTTCGAAAATTCACGTTCTGTGTCTGGGTCTGAATTAAAAGGGGAAAATGAACCGCGGAAAGTGAGCCCGGTTTACATAATTGTACAAGCTGGTGTTGTGTACTAAACAAACATCTCTGTCATATATACACATATATCTGTATTGTACTTTGTAGCAAGGACCCTGTGAACTCCAGTTCACCTAATTGTTAGGGAAAGGAGGGGTGAAAGATAGTGAACCATGAGCTCATATTCAATTAATTTTGAAATCGGTACCATCTGAAATATATTATTCACACAAAGATAAGAGCTGTCAAAACAGAGCAAAAAATTAGATTTAATTGGGTCTTCTGACATTAGAAGCGAAGCAAAACATATAAAAACCGAGGTAAAATCCTAGTCAAGTATCACTCAGCTTGGTACTACAAGCTGACGTGATCAGTGCTCTGAAGATCTCTGAAAAGCTGGCTGCTGTTTGGTTGTATTCAGAAGTCTGCCTTTGAAGACAGTTCTTATTTTTACGTTGTATTGTACAACTACAATTCCATACATTGGAAGGTAAGAACCATTTTTAATTTATATCTCATTTATATTGATGCATTGTTATAAGGTATAGCTTTGGAGAGTGATATATTGAATGTTTTAGGATTTAGCTGTGGGCGCTTTAGCTTTTTGCATGGCTAGCCTAAGGGCTAAGCATATGATAACCATACCTGTATTACCGTATTGAAGTATTAATGCTGTTAAACCAGTAAGTAAAGGCACTGGAAACGCCGAGACTGCCTATTACTTGGGATTTGCTGTGGCCTGCAACCACCCAATCCACTTTTAAGCAATTTAATAAACTGAAGGAGCACTATTACTGCTCTGATTCATTAAAACTGCAAATTAAATGAGTCTGTGTGATTTTCTTGATTATTAAAAAGTTGTCTGCATGGACGCAGGAAGTGGGAGTGTGGCTGCACCCCCATATGCCGAGGGAGGAGAGCGGTGGTGGTGTGGGCGCACCGGCAACTTTTCTTGATAACTTTACCTTATGAATGAGCATTAGCACTGCCTGCAAGAAAGTAATGAATTAACTGTTTCAACCAATTAGTATAGCCGTGTGGATGCTGGCATTTAGTGTTTCAACCAATTAGCACTAAGCATTGATTTGCAAGGGCGGGCATTCATTGTTCCAACCTATCACTGATAGTATATCAGCACCAAGCACTGTCATGCGAGCGACCGTGTTTACTTTACAAATGTGTCCTGACCTAGCAGCTGGTTTCGCTATGACAGATGGCAAACCATTAAAAATAAATCTCTGTAACATCCAGAAGCTGAGGATAAAGGATATTTAACTGTTAACACATGTCAATATATTTCTCAATAAACTGAAACTATAACCTTCCTGCGTTGCTTTAGTAAGGACCAGTCCACATTGTGTGTGCCACTTATTTTAATTTAACTAAACCAAAGAACTCGTACTCTAACTCTGTATTTTTAGTGCTGCTGTCTTCTCTGTGGTGTTCTTTTTTTATTCATATGCCCTTTTGTAACTGTTACTGCAACAGCCCAGGCAAGTGATGCACGGGGAGGTGAAACCAATGTATCACTATGAGATAAAACAATTATAATGGCTCCAAGAGCACACAAAGTGCTTCTTTTTATTAATTGAATTTAATATTCTGGCCATAATAAGCTTCCGTAGTAGGGAACTACTAACAGTGTAATCGTGCCTATTTCAAAACTAACTGAACAACACGACAGACTTGGAGTGCGGTAAGAAATAAATTAAATTACGAGTAGTCTACTGTGCAGTAGATAATGGCTCAAACAAATTCTGATTTTTTTGGATGTATGGCAGCACCACCTTCTAAAATTAGTAGACTTACTGTACAGCCCCCTGGAAAATGCATTGCCAAATATAATAACCGAGGTTGCAGCTCCCCAGTACCGGTACCTACTGTAATTGCCGAAACTACGCCCCCAGCTGTGTCCACTGAACCTGTATGAGGCATTTCAACCAAAGGACTACAGATTGGTCCTTGTGAGGGCGTCGCCAAAAGTCTGCAGGGTGTGGGAGCAAGTGTCCTTGGTGCCTTGGAATGCATCAAACTCATTGCAGAATGGATCGAGGTACTGCAACAAGAAAATTCTGTAGCTGAGTTGCTACAGTTAAAAGTACCTCAGCCAAAAAGAGTTAGCAGAACGCCAGGTTGCTACAGACAGACCACGGAAACAGAAGACGTTTGTTTGGAAACCAGTGAAGAATCGTGGAAGCGTGAATTTTATGAAGCTCTGGATCTGGTGTCCGTCGAGCTTCAACAACGCTTTGACCAAGAGGGCATGCAGATTGCAGCCCAAAGGGAGAAAATCCTCCTGGATTCTGCGTCAGCCAACTTCACCATCGGGAATCCTGAGGATAACACACAATCTCCACTGCCGCAACAGATTAATAGGCAGAGGCTACACCTTCATTTAATGATGCTGGGTGATTTAACGAGGGAGAAGGATCTTAAGAATGTGACTGATCTGGCAGATTTTTTTTGTACCCTACAGCCACAAACTCGACAACTGTTCAAGGAGGTTGACAGGCTCATCAAACTGTGTCTCCCTTTGCCGGTATCTGTTGCACCATGACTTTCTTGACAGTCTAGATGTTGTCTCTATATAAATAAGTAACAATTGTTACCAAGTGCCTCTAATCTGCTTTCGTATCAGCCTTTAAAATTGTAACTTTGTTTCCCAACGTGTCTACAGAACGAAATTAAGTGATTGTTGTAGCGGAACTTTCCCGATTAGCAGGCATCTGTAGCATGTTTTTAAGTCTTGTCTGTGTTACAGTAGAGACCAGCACAATTGATAATGTTTATGTGCTTGATGATTTGAATACTTTACTTCTATAGTTAACTATTTTATGTAGGTTAAGAATGGGTTGATGTTTTATTTCCGACATGACACAGCTGTCTCGTTCCTGTTTTTAAAAGTATGTTTGAAATCAAAATGTAAGCTTTTGGGATGTTGTTTTTATATATAGTTGTTGCAAACATTTAAATGCTTGTCGTTTTTGAATAGGTTACATAATAATTGTAAATAGTAGACTGCAATGGCATTTATACAAATAGACATATTAAACATGTTGAATAGAATGAAAGCATTTTAGTGCCGAAGATTGAATGTATTTTATTTGTATTTTACTATTTTAAAGACAGCAAAAAGTAGGCTATGTGTGTTTAGTATGTCATTGCATTTTGTTGATGAAACATGTGATCTACAACATAGTTAATATGTTGTCTTGTTACTTTGAATCTTACATAAAAATTTTCAGACTCGTGTTTCACTTTGTGCCGCTGTGTCTTATTCCTTATGAAACTCACTTGGTCTGTGCATATTTTGATCATGAAATGCACAAAAATGATAATTTTGTACATATTTAAATATTGCCCAAAGGTGCCTCCCACTTCCCTTTAATTTTCAGCATGCTCTTTTCTAACTTTGCACACTGCACATACTCATCACATTTACTATGCCAGAAATAGCTACCCAACCCAACCAAGAAAGGAAAAAGATTTAGGATGGTGACCATTTGATATTTTAATATCTGTGACTGTGTGATGGAGAATATGGCCGGAATGAAACCCACTCCAGTTTTTTAAATTTCCCGGTGGAAGTTTGTGTGGATTGCTGAGAACAGGTGCATGTATGAGTGGCAATGACACAGTCTGTTACAAGTGACTTTATTCATTTTAGGCTCAGAATAATATTTAGTTAAATGAAAAGGTTAAAATCGTTGGATAATATTTTTAAATACTGTTTTAGTTTTGAAGATGGTATCAGCGATCTGTAGTTTTGGGTAGCCCTGGGCGCCGCCATCTTTAATCTAGCCAGGAGCCCAATACAAGTACATGAGGGAATGATAACATAAGGTGTATGTTATCTGCAATGTATGCATTTATTCTGTGGAGGTATTCAGGGTTAAATAAGCTGAAGTAACCCAAATGTTTTAAAATAAGGAATTCCAGTCAAAAGGGGAACTGAAGGTAATTTTACTTGTGGCTAATGTGTATTGGACTGTAGGGGAGAGGCTAGTGTGAGCAAAGGTATACCAGGGCTGGCTCATTCAAAAGGGAGAGGGGACAGACTCTAGCTGGAAGTCTAGTGAGTCGTTTGCTCAGAGAAGTCTGAAAGTTACAGTCCTGTGTGCCCACGGTTTAATATTATAAATAGTTGGATTTCATTCTAATTTTTTTTTTTGTTTTGTTATTTGTTTGAACTGTGTTATTTTTTTGGGACCTGAAAATAAATATAAATATTTGCATTTCAATTGCTTTTTCTGTCTGCTTCCTGCAATACATTAGACACTTGACCACACTATCTTACAGACTGTTTTCTTTATAATATTATTACTTTTTAGACTGGAAAATATTGCAGCTATTTATATAAGTATGTGAAAAAACATACCTAAAAAAAGTACTCGATATTTACTACACTCAAACTAAACAGCTCAGATCGTCACTTAAGTTGTAAAATATGTTATACTTTTGTGACATTTCCTTCTGCCCCACCCCCTTTGATAAAGATTATTGCGGCCATTCACCGTAATAAAAATTGAAGCTTACTTAGCTGTGTCGTGGTCCTTGGATGTTCATATGGGGGGTCGGGGTTGGTGTCACAGAATCCCAAAAGCACCTGTAGAGAGAATGTGGAAGAAAGGGAGGGTTAACTTTTGTACACATAGTTAACAGTGTTGCTTGGTTTATTGTCACCTGGTCAGCTCTCTACCAGTTTGGTGTGGTAAAGCATGTGACATACACACCTAACCCTTTTTTTTCTCTTAATTAGTTTGATTGTTAACGCCTCATATTGATTTAAATAGTCCACTTTACAGAACCCAGACAATAGAGAACTAGTACAGAGATCGAGTAACTTTCAAATGTGAGGAAAGAACGACTATGAAGCTTTAGTTTCAGCTTTTTTACCAACAAACCCTGTTATTAAGTTAATTTATCTTAAATGATTAATGAAATTAGTCTTATTCATACAGAACACGATCACCTCACCAGGTTTCTGCCACTCAATTAAGTATAGCAGGCAGCACATTTCTTATGCTGATGTGATGTAGCTACAAAGTTACTATAATTGTCTTCACCTCTTCACTTACATGGCACTTAGATATAGTAAAGAAAGCACTGTGCAAAACTTTCAGTTTACTTTTTTGTATTTTTCAGGTGCAGTGTTTCAGGTGTGCACGATGGCCCATGTGAGCTTTGTCAGCACAGGCGAAAGCGTCAAGGACCTCAAAAACATTGATATTGAGTTTAGCAGTGCCTCTAATTTGTAAATAATATTTGCCTTCATATACTAATTTGAGTTTAAACAAAAATTCAATAAGTCTAATATCAATTCAGAAGGAGGGGTTTGTTCACTAAGTCTACAGTTTAAAATAACATTTCACAGCAGTTCAGTTGTTTCAAAGCAGATTGTTTAATTAATTGTTAAATTAAGATTTCCTCTTAATCAGCTCATCAATATCATGGTTTAATAAATGTCCAAATGTAACAATATTAGGATTCAGATTTATATTGGGCAAAAAGTATGATTTCTTTTTTAATTCAGTTCTTTGTGTATTAACCAATAATTCAGGAACAGTCAGTGTCGTCTTTTTTCGAAAGTAATTTTTTTAATGCAATTGACGTATAAGTTTAAAACAGACTATTTTTATACCCAGTATGTTCACATTGCTAGTTGGAACAAAGGACAGTCCTTGATTAAGAAGAATTATTTGAGGGGGAGACAGGGGTATGGACGAAAGATTAATTACCATATGATTCTCACTGCATTGCATTGAGATCTCCTTAGCTCTGGTGTTTTGTCTCTTCCCCCTCTTGCCCCTCCTTGTATTCCTAGTCTGTTCCTGCCGGATCCGTAGTTTGGCTATCATTCGCTAAAAAACGGCCGGATCCATTTTGCACATCACTCTGGTCGATGAGGTCACGATCGCTGTGTGATGAAATTGTCAAATCTTCTCCTTTGTGGACGTATTCTATGTTTTATCTGTTGTCCATCCCAATTATACACAGTTCCATTTTTGTAGTCTATAACATCCCTTTGGAATTTTTTAAGTTTATAGTCTTTTAGGGTCTTCTGAATGTCCATTGTCTCCTTCATTTTTTGTTCCATCTCGTGGTACTAGATTCAGTTTGGTCTTTTAAGGTTTGTTCTAAAATTAGCATTTCCTTCTCTATTTTTTCTTTCTCAGCTTTTGTTTGCTCAATAGACAGAAGCATCAGATCCATTTAACAAATTTGTTAAGGATCTGTTCCCATTTTTGAAGAAATTCAGTGTTTTTTCTTCCAAAGGAAAGCGCTTTATATATCCGTAGTCCTCTTGGAATTCTTTTTTTCTCTCCAATATTCAGAGAGAGTTATAGCATGCCATTTTAGTCTCATGTTTTTTTTCATTAGATTTTCCCAGTTATTCACATTTTGGATTGTAGTATTGATATCAGATTCTTGTAAAAGACTTTCAAAATTAGAATGTGGTAAAATAATACTGTTCGCTTGATCTTCTGTAAATGAAAGACATTCTCCTCTAGCTTCAGTAAGCTTAGTTAGTTCATCAAATGAACTAATTTCATAAGCAGTCTTGATTCTTCTTATTCTTTTCGCTATTTTTTGCAGCCTTGGTATTTGGCCCGTCCCATCAGAGGCCAACAAATAAATCAACAGGAGTTTATACCAGCGCTAAAAAATATATTAGTGCTTGGACGAACACAAGATTTTCATGTTTGGATATTTGCTCATAATTTAAATATTCCTTCAGATATTCATTCATTTTTCAAACAGTAATAAAAGCCTTTATATTGAATGCAGGGAGAAACAGCATAGCAGCAGGGGCAGGGGGTGTGGCCGTGGCCCCTGTGTGTGTGTGTGTGTGTGTTTATTTTACAGCAAGACATTACAATATGTAACACGTTAAAGTAAAAAAAAAATATCCCAGGAGTAAAGCATGCATTGTGTTGTCCTTACTTTACCCAGTGAATTAACTACAAAACAAAGGATGCTAAATAGCAGTTCAAGTTAAATGTTGTTTTGTTTATTCTCGAAATAAATAGTACATATAAAGCTGACACCACATTTTATTTCTTTTTTTACTTTTTTGTCATTCCCTGTGTGGCAAAGTGGTGAGTGGATACAGGTGAGTGCAGTGCAGGTACAAATCACACGGACAATTACTAACAGGTGCTAGGGTGTTTATTGATAAATTACTACAATGTCCAGAGCCTTAATGCAAACGCCTGTAAATAATAGTGATGGAGTGATGCAGCGGCGTGTATCACTCGGTATTTGTAAATCCCCAGGTTTGACCCACAACCAAAAAGTCCAGTTTCACACACGAACACTGAACACAAAACACAAACACAGTTCTTAGTGATAGTGAAATAAGTGCAAGTGGTGTACTACAGTTCTCCGTGAAATGCAGGGGTGAAAGTGATGTCCGGGTTTATGCTGGCTTCTGCTACAGCTCCGGATCGTGTTATAGGAAGTCTAGTTTAAAACAAACAGACACTTATAACAAACACTAACAGACAAAACAAACTCACGGTTTACAGTACGGTAACACAGGTTCCTTGTAGGTTGTTTCTAACCATTTACCAAGGAGCAGATCACGTCAGCTATGAGTCGACCCCTATTTATATCCTCGCTGATGACCTAGTTTAACGAGCGCATCCGCTCCTCCAATCCTCAGATGCCACACCGTTTAACGTCTGGGTCATTGAGTTTGGATACAGTAGCTGCGCCCCTTTCCTAAATGACCAACTTCCCCCTACCCTACGGAATAAATTGTCGTGCCATTTAGTTAAGGGTACTCTGTTGCCGTTACACAGTGCCCTCACAGGTCGAGAGGGAGATCTAACACCAAGCACCATTCGATCTCTGTCACACCCTGCCATTGCCGTTTCTTCACAGTAAACAGTGGCCATAGACACATTTTCATGAGGTTTACTTGTGCCTTTTTGTAGCTGAACTTAACTTTTTGTAATTTAACTTTAAACATTTCAAATAAAACAAAAGTGGAAATGGCGTTGTAAAGTGAAGGGAAAAAAACCTCACAATTTTGGTTCTTATTTATTACATTCCACATAACACAAAGTCGCAGCAAATAATAAAATATATACAATCTACTGTATATAAAAATCACTACACAACATTTCCAGAAAGTTGTGCGCTGTAAGATAGGAATTTCAGAATGAGGTGCTTGCCTTTTTTCTGTTCCATGAGTTTCTGACTCACTCTAAGCAGCACAACGCTTTTTTGACCTAGATGGCTTTCCATAGAGATCACTATGCGTGTGTGCGCATAATCTGGTTTGTTTACTTTTTGCTGTCTGAAACTTTTAAATAGAGGCTCGAGCTGCTGTAGTGATCCTCTGTTTTTTGTGTGTGTTTTGTTTTTATATATATATATATTAATCTCACATATCACACAGAGCTCTTTTTCATTTTTTTTTTAAACTGTCACAATAATAACCTCTTTTAAATAATTATGATATTATGATATGTCAATGAGCTTTTGGCATGACTCATTTGTGATTTTTGACCATTCTTCAACGCAAAATTGTTCCAGTTCATTCAAATTCTGAGAGTCCAGTCCTTAAAGTGCAGATGCTCAGGACAGGTATCCTGGGTCCGGAGCCGCTTAGATCGACGGGGATTGACTTCTTGGACGGTAGGTATTGGAATGCTGTCCTGCTCGGGAGGCAGCTGTTCGGATGTTACTGAGGCACCTGACAGAAGGAATTTGTTATTAACCTTCCTCACAATTGTTCTACTTGTTCTTGGTGAAAGAACCTTTTCTTCCAGAATGAGGGAGCGTTGTGACAGTACCATGAGTCTTGTACTTCTTGATAACTACAGACCAATAAGCCTGACTTCTATTATATGTAAACTTATGGAAACTATAATAAGATCCAAAATGGAAAATTGCCTATATGGTAACAGTATCCTGGGAGACAGTCAGCATGGTTTTAGTAAAGGGAGATCATGTCTAACTAACCTGCTTGATTTTTTTGAGGATGCAACATCGACAATGGATAATTGCAAAGCATAGGACATGGTTTATTTAGATTTCCAGAAAGCTTTTGACAAAGTCCTACATAAAATCCTGCATAGAATCCTGCATAAAGTCCTGCATAAATTAATTCTCAAACTGAAGGTAACAATAATAATTCCCCGGCACTACACACCAATGTGTACAGGACGGGGTAAATAACACGAGAAAAGACTGTCCCAAATAATCACTATCCGCCTTCCGGGTAAATGTGTTATTGCAATGGAGTCTCGCCCCCTTCCTGGCTGGCCGACTTCCCTTCAACCCTGGGAAAGAACTGTCAGGTCAGCCCATCCAAGGAACTCTGTTTTCGCTGCTTAGCACCCTCACAGGTCGGGAGGGTGATTTACAACCAAGAATCATTGTATTTCTGTCACACACATGCTGTGCTCTTCGTGCGGCTGACACATCTGCTGATCACTAACTTACCGGTATACAAAGGTAAGAACGCTTCATTGTGTCTATGTTTACTGTCATGCTGGTCGTGTTGAGTTGAGGGGATACGTCTATAATTATATGAGTGTTTTTTGCGTATGACCCCTCCCACACCTGCAAGTCCCACATTCTGTAAGCAACAAGGCAGAATTAGCAAAGAAACGATTGGGAGGATTCTATGCGTTTAAATTAAAAGGGGTGTGTGGCAAAGTGGTTTGTAGTGCACAGGTGTAGAGGTGATGCAGTGCTCAGGAATTATTTGAAACAACACAGTTCACGGTTAAACAGCTCTTTATTTGCTAGTAAATAATAATAACTGGCTCTACACACCAATGCGTATCGCTCAGTTAAAACACGGGGTTCAGCCCCGAAATAATAATGCAGTAATAATAACACATAACACAGACACGATCACTTATCCAAACAGTGAGTGCTCTTTGTGCATGTGGTGCTATACAACAACTGTGAAACTGTGGTGCAGTGCAGTCCGGGTTCAGTGCCTGCCTTTAGCAATAGCTCCCAGCTAGTGTTAGACAGTTAGAACAACAAAACAAACACAACACAAAACTCAACATGTCTTTTTTTTTTATCAAAGTGTTTAATATTTTATCCTTGTTATTGTAATGTCAGTAAAATGCTTAACTTCATTTGTAGAGTACTGTACATACGATTATTCTCACATGACATTGCTGGACTGTTACTAAACTGCTAAATATTTATTGTTATCGTAATGCCAGCAATAAGCTAACTGAACTACAGTGTTAGTGGAAAACTGTAAATATGATTCTCTCACAACAGTGCTGGACATTTGTTTTCTGAACTGCTGAAATATAATTAAGCTTATTTTAATACCAGCAATGAGCCAAGTGATGTTTATAAACATTATGACATGTAAGTGTCTTCAGGTGCTTTACCTACTAGTACAGCAACAAGAGTCTGACTGAAAATTTTGGCTTTAAAAAAAAAAAAAAAAAAAAAAAATTGTGGAAATATTTATAAATGTACTCATTTTAACTATCAACATTATATTTATGTTAAAATGCCCTGTTTAATTATCAATACACTGATAAAAAGTTGGAAAAAACGGAGTTGGTCATTTTTGAAAAACGGAATTTGCTATTCCCCAGAATGGAAAATCAGTAAACCTAGAAATATCATGTTATTTATACCAGTACCTGTGTTTTGTGCTTCTGTTAAAATAAATTGAGATACTTTCATGGAACAATGTTGAGCCTGAACAAATACTACTGCACAAAGCTATTCGATAATGTGGCTAAAACATTTCCTGAAAATGTAATAGAATTATCAGCTGCAGGGTATTTATCAGGACAAAGCAATTTCATATGAAGCAGGTTTCAGAAATCTAATAAGTGTATTTGACCTACTTTGTTTATACCTAGGTGGGAAATGTATACATATATTGGCAAAGGTCCAGATCCACAGCAAGGTGCACACATCACAATAATATATTGCAACAGGGGGATGTTACCCACGTGGGTTGTCACTGGTAAGAAGAAGTCAGACACAGAGCACATGCCGCACAGGCTCGCAGATTTAACAACGCACAAATATTGTAGGTGTTATTGCACGTTGCTGCCACTGGGGTACCAGCAATGGTATCCCCAGGACGGGATTTCAGAAACACAGAAACAGTAAAACAAAATCACAGTACAAAACACAGCTAATAAAATAAAGTTACCGTAAGTATGGCTAGTGCTAAAAGGATGGTCCTGCTACAGAGTATGTGCACTACAGCCCTCGCTATACTGCGGCAGGATTTCTACAATCCCCTAAACTAACCCTGATATAGTGCTTCAGCGGTCCTGGCATACACACGGTCACTCTTCCCCACAGATTTACAGGGTAGTTTCCTTACTGTTTCAGTCTTTATCCTGGTTCAGGCTGGGCAACGTCTTCACTGAACCGTGCCTTTATTCGCTTCTCCGCAGGTTGCTTCTCTCTCTCACTCAAGCTGTCGTTCACCATTCCGGCTGAACAGGGAAGAAGCAGCCAGGCATAGCACATGTCTCGGTGTTGAATGGCTTTGAGCTATTGCGCAGACGCTTTTTGAGCTGCACTCAGGCTACCCGGGCACGCCCCTTAGCCAGTCAGGAACTCCTGATCAGCTCAGTCCCGGGCGATCCTTCCTGTTTATTCTGCGGCAGTGCAGATGAACCAGTGACAGGGTCCTCCCTGTAACATATATATATATATATATATATATATATATATATATATATATATATATATATATATATACTGCTGTACAGAAGTCTTAGACATGTTGCGTTTTTCTACTCTGATGCATTACAATTTACTCAAAGCATTGAATTGACAACAGAACTGGCAGAAGGCACAGGTGTCATTGTCCATCAAATCAACAGTAGGAAGGTCACTCTTAAAATCAGGACTTAAAGGATGTGTTGCAGTAATAATACCTCTGTTAAGAAAGGGGAACAAGACTAAAAAGCTAAAATATGCACAAGAACACATAAATTGGACTATAAAACAATGGTGCTTTGGAAATCAGTGGTTGGAAATTCTGGCGTGTGATTGGTTAAAACCTCAGCATAGGAGGAAAAATTGATTGAACTATTGCCCTAACATCCTTACACCACCAGACAGTAGTCTCCATCTGTCATGTGATTGGTTCACATCACTGTCAGTCCCGCCCGTTTTGAAAAGAACGCCCTCTACCTCCACTCCTAACAACAAGATAAAATGGCTGAATGAAAAAACTGCAGAACGGCGATTCTGTGACAACAGAAATTGAATTACAAAACATTACAAAAGAAAGAAAAAACTTGCGGTATGAACTTCAAAAACATGTTCTGTTATTTATTGTGTTATTTAGTTATTTAGTTATGCTGTATCAGCTATATTTAAACAAAATACTGTAAAGCCATAAATATTTGCAACCAAAATATTTGGCGAATCACACCCATAAAAAACCTATTTTGCTCCAGAAATGTTGGTGACTTGTTGCACTGGTGTTGCACTGGGGCAGCAGTGTGGAGTAGTGGTTAGGGTGTTGGACTTTTGACCGGAGGGTCGTGGGTTCAATCCCAGGTGGGGGACATTGCTGCTGTACCCTTCAGCAAGGTACAGTGCCTTGCATAAGTATTCACCCCCCTTGGACTTTTCCACATTTTGTAGTGTTACAACCTGGAATTAAAATGGATTTACAGTGCCTTGCATAAGTATTCACCCCCCTTGGACTATTCCACATTTTGTAGTGTTACAACCTGGGATTAAAATGGATTTAATTAGGATTTTTTGTCACTGATCTACACAAAATAGTCCATAATGTCGAAGTGGGGAAAAAATCTACATATTTTTCAAAATTATTTACAAATAAAAAACTGAAAAGTCTTGATGCATAAGTATTCACCCCCTTTGCTGTGACACCCCTAAATAAGCTCTGGTGCAACCAACTGCCTTCAGAAGTCACATAATTAGTTGAATGGAGTCCACCTGTGTGCAATTAAAGTGTCACATGATCTCAGATTAAATACACCTGTTTCTGGAAGGCCCCAGAGTTTGTTAGAGAGCATATCTAAACAAACAGCAAGACCACGGAGCTATCAAAACAAGTCCGGGATAAAGTTCTGGAGAAACACCAATCAGGGTTGGGTTATAAAAAGATATCCCAAACTTTGAACATCCCCCGGAGCACCGTTAAATCCATTATTAAAAAATGGAAAGAATATGGCACAACCGCGACTCTGCCTAGAGAAGGCCGTCCACCAAAACTCAGTGGAAAAAGGTTCTCTGGTCTGATGAGACCAAAATTGAACTTTTTGGCCTTAGCGCAAAACGCTATGTGTGGCGCAAAGCCAACACTGCTCATCACCCTGAGAACACCATCCCCATGGTGAAGCATGGTGGTGGCACATCATGTTATGTTGATGCTTTTCATCGGCAGGGACTGGGAAACTGGTCAGGATTGAGGGCAAGATGTATGGAGCCAAATACAGAGAAATTCTAGAGGAAAACCTGTTTCAGTCTGCAAGAGACCTGGGACTGGGACAGAGATTCACCTTCCAGCAGGACAATGACCCTAAACACACAGCCAAAGCTACACTGGAGTGGTTTAAAAACAAGAATCTGAATGTCTTAGAATGGCCCAGTCAAAGCCCAGACCTCAATCTGAATGAGAATCTGTGGCAAGACTTGAAAATTGCTGTTCACCAACAGTTCCTAGCCAACTTGACAGAGCTTGAGCAATTTTGCCAAGAAGAATGGGCAAAAATTGCAGGATCCAGATGTGCAAAGCTGGTAGAGACTTACCCAAAAAGACTCACAGCTGTAATTGCTGCCAAAGGTGCTTCTACCAAGTATTGACTCAGGGGGGGAATACTTATGCAACCAATAAATGTCTTTTTTTTGTTTAATTAACGTTTGTGTCACAATAAAACATATTTTGCACCTTCAAAGTGTTAAGTATGTTGTGTAAATCAAATGGTAAAAATCCCAGTTAAATCAATTTTAATTCCAGGTTGTAACACTACAAAATGTGGAAAAGTCCAAGGGGGGTGAATACTTATGCAAGGCACTGTACTTTACATAGATTGCTCCAGTAAAAACCCAACTGTATAAATGGGTAATTGTATGTAAATATAATGTAATTCTATGTAAAAATAATGTGATATCTTGTAACAATTGTAAGGCGCAGAATTGTAGGGTGTGCCAATCAGGAGTTAGTGAGGGCTAGATAAGAACATGTGGGCTGGTTAGTGTGTGTGTGTTTCCTGAGTTCCTGACCAGAGCTTGGTCCATTTGCTAAAGAGCGTCCTCAATAAATGGCAGTTATCATTGCCACTGACCAAAGATCCTGTTGCAGCGTCTTCATTACTCCGACGCGGAGAACCTTGCATGCCACCACTACAGTATCTTACATTTCAATGTGGAATATGGAGATATTTCAAAGAGCAGTTGTGTTCAACCTTTTTTTAAAACTGTGCTTCTATAATGTTCTCTACTGAATGGTACCACAGTTGCAATAAAAGACTAAATGTGATTAACACATTCATTTTTTTCCCTGTTTTATTTAATATATAATTTGTCACAACAGTTTGGGACTGACAAACTCCTGGTTTAGGACAGTATTCCAAATAAATTTGTAATATTTTTAATTACTTTGGATGCACAGAATCAAATGACTGTATTTGAGAATCTCTTCGGAAACACACGTATTCGCTTTCTATTCGGCAAAGTTATTATAAATCCAAAATAATCTGCACTGTAAATGTTTATCACGTTACCATTTATTTCCCATCTCAGCATAATTGTGTGCCATTTAAAATGTTTACAACATAAAAAACATTAACCTTAAGAAAAAAACTATAATAAGTAACAATAATGAGGGCTGTATTTTTTTCACTGTATAAGAAATGGCTCATTTCACAGAATTTCACGGTTTAAAAATAGTTAGGCCTATTTTAAGATATTTCACGGTTAAGCGTACTATTAATTAAAGCAGAAAAATAGCATTGTCACATTCAAAATTGATAATTTTCTGCAGAGTTATTATACAACAAATGTTCCTAAATGTTAAAATGCTTACCTGAAAAACAGTAAATGCTCAATTGTAGAATATCCACATTCTGACATTCTGTTTTCACCATCAGTGAATTATAAAACAAAATACAAACATAAATATATATACAAATAACAACAGAAATGTGAAATGTCCCCTTCTTGTATGGGGCAGAACGATCTTTAGCAGAAATATTTCTGATCTTTGATGCAGCTGGTGTCTTTTCCGTTGAAGACATTTTAAAGAAATTGTGCCGCTCTTTGCAGTATATTCAATCACTATTATTATTCCTATTTAATTATTTAGCAGACGCCTTTATCCAAAGTGACTTACAGAAAATTAAACAAAATATAAAAGCAATACAAATGCAAAGCAAACACATATATACAATATATACAAAATAAACATAAATAAAGGAAAAAATACAAAAAGATATATAAATAGGAATTTAAAAATAAAGATTGAATAAGTGAGTTTTGAGATGACAGCGGAAAGCAGTAAAAGACTGAACAGTCCTGTGGAGAACCGGTAACTGGTTCCAGTACAGAGGGACGAGGGAAGATAAGGAGCAAGCATGGGAGGAAAGAGAGTCTGCCAGTAGAGGATGAGTGGAGAGGGTGAGAGGGAATATAAGGAGACACGAGGGATTAAGAACATAAGAACATAAGAAAGTTTACAAACAAGAGGAGGCCATTCAGCCCATCTTGCTCGTTTGGTTGTTAGTAGCTTATTGATCCCAGAACATTACTGGAGAGTTGGTTCCAGACCCTCACAATTCTCTGTGTAAAAAAGTGCCTCCTATTTTCTGTTGTGAATGCCCCTTTATGTAATCTCCATTGGTTAGCCCTGGTCCTTGTTTCTTTTTTCAGGTCGAAAAAGTCCCCTGGGTCAACCTTGTCAATGCCTTTTAGGGCTTTGAATGCTTGAATCAGATCACTTCTTTGTTCAAGACTGAATAGATTCAATTATTTCATCTAGTCTGCATATGGCATGCCTTTTAAACCCGGGATAATTCTTCTTTGCACTCTTTCTAGAGCAGCACTATCCTTTTTGTAATGAGGTGACCAGAACTGAACACAATATTCTAGATGAGGTTTTACTAATGCATTGTAAAGTTTTAACATTACTTCCCTTGATTTAAATTCAACACTTTTCACAATATATGCGAGCATCTTGTTGGCCTTTTTTATAGCTTCCCCACATTGTCTAGATGAAGACATTCCTGAGTCAACATAAACTCCTAGGTCTTTTTCATAGATTCCTTCTTCAATTTCAGTATCTCCCATATGATATTTATAATGTACATTTTTATTACCTGCGTGCAGTACCTTCCACTTTTCTCTATTAGTCATTTGTCATTTGCCATGTGTCTGCCCAGTTCTAAATGCTGTCTAGATTATTTTGAATGACTTAACAGTGTTTGCCACTCCTCCTATTTTTGTGTTGTCTGCAAATTTAACAACTTTGCTTACTATACCAGAATCTAAATCATTAATGTAGATTAGGAATAGCATAAGACTTTGTCGAAAGCTTTCTGGAAATCTAAATAAACCATGTCGTATGCTTTGCAATTATCCATTGTCGATGTTGCATCCTCAAAAAAAATCAAGCAGGTTAGTTAGACACGATCTCCCTTTCCTAAAACCATGCTGATTGTCTCCCAGGATGCTGTTACATATAGGTAGTTTTCCATTTTGGATCTTATTATAGTTTCCATAAGTTTACATTGGAGATAGGATGGGGCAGTATGATGAATAGAGTGATAGGCAAGAGCAAGGGTCTTAAATTGGATGTGAGCAGAGACAGGTAGCCAGTGGAGAGTGCGAAGCAAACTAAACCGGCTGCCAGGTTCAAAATGCAGTGTACAGTCCGTAAATAAGGCAAACGGTTGCTGTATTTATTTTTAAGTGATAATTAATATTTAGGGTAGGGTGGGGTAAGAAGCCTATGTGATGTAAAAGGCTTGAACACCACCCTGAAGTACACCCGGCTACAAGTGCACCACACCCACTTGACCAACAACCTGAAGTACACCCGGCTACAAGTGCACCACACGAGCTTGAACACCAGCCAGAAGTGCACCTGACTACAAGTGCACCACACCAGCTTGAACACCAGTCTGAAGTGCACCCAACTACAAGTGCACCACACCCGCTTGAACACCAGTCTGAAGTACACCCAGCTTGAAGTGCACCACACCCGCTTGAAGACCATCCTGAAGTACACCCAGCTACAAGTGCACCACACCCACTTAAACACGAACCTGAAGTACACCCGGCTACAAGTGCACCACACCCGCTTGAACACCAGTCTGAAGTGCTCCCAACTACAAGTGCACCACACCCGCTTGAACACCAGTCTGAAGTGCTCCCAACTACAAGTGCACCACACCCGCTTGAACACCAGTCTGAAGTGCACCCAACTACAAGTGCACCACACCAGCTTGAACACCAGTCTGAAGTGAACCCAACTACAAGTGTACCACACCTGCTTGAACACCAGTCTGAAGTGCACCCAACTACAAGTGCACCACACCTGCTTGAACACCAACCCTAAGTACACCCGGCTACAAGTGCACCACACCCGCTTGAACACCAGCCTGAAGTACACCCAGCTTCAAGTGCACCACACCCGCTTGAACACCAGCCAGAAGTGCACCCGGCTACAAGTGCACCACACCTGCTTGAACACCAGCCTGAAGTAAACCCAGCTTCAAGTGCACCACACCTGCTTGAACACCAGCCTGAAGTACACCCGGCTACAAGTGCACCACACCCGCTTGAACACCAGTCTGAAGTGCACCCAACTACAAGTGCACCACACCCGCTTGAACACCAGCCAGAAGTGCACCCGACTACAAGTGCACCACACCCGCTTGAACACCAGCCTGAAGTACACCCAGCTTCAAGTGCACCACACCCGCTTGAACACCAGCTACAAGTGCACCACACCCGGTTGAACACCATCCTGAAGTACACCCAGCTACAAGTGCACCACACCCACTTGAACACCAGCCAGAAGTGAACCCGACTACAAGTGCACCACACCCGCTTGAACACCAGTCTGAAGTGCTCCCAACTACAAGTGCACCACACCCGCTTGAACACCAGTCTGAAGTGCACCCAACTACAAGTGCACCACACCAGCTTGAACACCAGTCTGAAGTGAACCCAACTACAAGTGTACCACACCTGCTTGAACACCAGTCTGAAGTACACCCAACTACAAGTGCACCACACCCGCTTGAACACCAGCCTGAAGTACACCCAGCTTCAAGTGCACCACACCCGCTTGAACACCAGCTACAAGTGCACCACACCCACTTGAACACCAGCCAGAAGTGCACCCGACTACAAGTGCACCACACCCGCTTGAACACCAGTCTGAAGTGCTCCCAACTACAAGTGCACCACACCCGCTTGAACACCAGTCTGAAGTGCACCCAACTACAAGTGCACCACACCTGCTTGAACACCAGTCTGAAGTGCACCCAACTACAAGTGCACCACACCAGCTTGAACACCAGTCTGAAGTGAACCAAACTACAAGTGCACCACACCTGCTTGAACACCAGTCTGAAGTGCACCCAACTACAAGTGCACCACACCCGCTTGAACACCAGTCTGAAGTGCACCCAACTACAAGTGCACCACACCCACTTGAACACCAACCTGAAGTACACCCGGCTACAAGTGCACCACACCCGCTTGAACACCAGCCAGAAGTGCACCCGACTACAAGTGCACCACACCCGCTTGAACACCAACCTGAGGTACACCCGACTACAAGTGCACCACACCCGCTTGAACACCAGTCTGATGTGCACCGAGCTACAAGTGCACCACACCCGCTTGAACACCAGCCTGAAGTACACCCAGCTTCAAGTGCACCACACCCACTTGAACACCAGCTGCAAGTGCACCACACCCGCTTGAAGACCATCCTGAAGTACACCCAGCTACAAGTGCACCACACCCACTTAAACACCAACCTGAAGTACACCCGGCTACAAGTGCACCACACCCGCTTGAACACCAGTCTGAAGTGCACCCAACGACAAGTGCACCACACCCGCTTGAACACCAGCCAGAAGTGCACCCGACTACAAGTGCACCACACCCGCTTGAACACCAGCCTGAAGTACACCCAGCTTCAAGTGCACCACACCCGCTTGAACACCAGCTACAAGTACACCACACCCGGTTGAACACCATCCTGAAGTACACCCAGCTACAAGTGCACCACACCCGCTTGAACACCAGCCTGAAGTGCACCCGACTACAAGTGCACCACACCCGCTTGAACACCAGTCTGAAGTGCACCCAACTACAAGTGCACCACACCCGCTTGAACACCAGCCTGAAGTGCACCCGGCTACAAGTGCTTGAACACCAGTCTGAAGTGCACCCAACTACAAGTGCACCACACCCGCTTGAACACAAGTCTGAAGTGCACCCAACTACAAGTGCACCACACCTGATTGAACACCAGCCTGAAGTACACCCAGCTACAAGTGCACCACACCCGCTTGAACACCAGCTACAAGTGCACCACACCCACTTGAACACCAGCCTGAAGTGCACCCGACTACAAGTGCACCACACCCGCTTGAACACCAGTCTGAAGTGCACCCAACTACAAGTGCACCACACCCGCTTGAACACCAGTCTGAAGTGCACCCAACTACAAGTGCACCACACCTGCTTGAACACCAGTCTGAAGTGCACCCAACTACAAGTGCACCACACCCGCTTGAACACCAGTCTGAAGTGCACCCAACTACAAGTGCACCACACCTGCTTGAACACCAGTCTGAAGTGCACCCAACTACAAGTGCACCACACCCGCTTGAACACCAGTCTGAAGTGCACCCAACTACAAGTGCACCACACCCGCTTGAACACCAGCCTGAAGTGCACCCAGCTACAAGTGCACCACACCCGCTTGAACACCAGCCTGAAGTGCACCCAACTACAAGTGCACCACACCCGCTTGAACACCAACCTGAAGTACACCCGACTACAAGTGCACCACACCCGCTTGAACACCAGTCTGATGTGCACCCAGCTACAAGTGCACCACACCCGCTTGAACACCAGCCTGAAGTACACCCAGCTTCAAGTGCACCACACCCGCTTGAACACCAGCTGCAAGTGCACCACACCCGCTTGAAGACCAGCCTGAAGTACACCCAGCTACAAGTGCACCACACCCGCTTGAACACCAACCTGAAGTACACCCGGCTACAAGTGCACCACACCCGCTTGAACACCAGCCAGAAGTGCACCCGACTACAAGTGCACCACACCCGCTTGAACACCAGCCTGAAGTACACCCAGCTTCAAGTGCACCACACCCGCTTGAACACCAGCTGAAGTGCACCACTACAAGTGCACCACACCCGCTTGAACACCAGCCTGAAGTACACCCAGCTACAAGTGCACCACACCCGCTTGAACACCAGCCTGAAGTGCACCCAGCTACAAGTGCACCACACCCGCTTGAACACCAGCCTGAAGTGCACCCAACTACAAGTGCACCACACCCGCTTGAACACCAGCCTGAAGTGCACCCAGCTACAAGTGCACCACACCCGCTTGAACACCAGCCTGAAGTGCACCCAGCTACAAGTGCACCACACCCGCTTGAACACCAGCCTGAAGTGCACCCAGCTACAAGTGCACCACACCCGCTTGAACACCAGCCTGAAGTGCACCCACTACAAGTGCACCACACCCGCTTGAACACCAGCCTGAAGTGCACCCAACTACAAGTGCACCACACCCGCTTGAACACCAGCCTGAAGTGCACCCAGCTACAAGTGCACCACACCCGCTTGAACACCAGCCTGAAGTGCACCCAGCTACAAGTGCACCACACCCGCTTGAACACCAGCCTGAAGTGCACCCAGCTACAAGTGCACCACACCCGCTTGAACACCAGCCTGAAGTGCACCCAACTACAAGTGCACCACACCCGCTTGAACACCAGCCTGAAGTGCACCCAACTACAAGTGCACCACACCCGCTTGAACACCAGCCTGAAGTGCACCCAACTACAAGTGCACCACACCCGCTTGAACACCAGCCTGAAGTGCACCCAGCTACAAGTGCACCACACCCGCTTGAACACCAGCCTGAAGTGCACCCACTACAAGTGCACCACACCCGCTTGAACACCAGCCTGAAGTGCACCCAGCTACAAGTGCACCACACCCGCTTGAACACCAGCCTGAAGTGCACCCAACTACAAGTGCACCACACCCGCTTGAACACCAGCCTGAAGTGCACCCAACTACAAGTGCACCACACCCGCTTGAACACCAGCCTGAAGTGCACCCAACTACAAGTGCACCACACCCGCTTGAACACCAGCCTGAAGTGCACCCAACTACAAGTGCACCACACCCGCTTGAACACCAGCCTGAAGTGCACCCAACTACAAGTGCACCACACCCGCTTGAACACCAGCCTGAAGTGCACCCAGCTACAAGTGCACCACACCCGCTTGAACACCAGCCTGAAGTGCACCCAGCTACAAGTGCACCACACCCGCTTGAACACCAGCCTGAAGTGCACCCAACTACAAGTGCACCACACCCGCTTGAACACCAGCCTGAAGTGCACCCAGCTACAAGTGCACCACACCCGCTTGAACACCAGCCTGAAGTGCACCCAGCTACAAGTGCACCACACCCGCTTGAACACCAGCCTGAAGTGCACCCACTACAAGTGCACCACACCCGCTTGAACACCAGCCTGAAGTGCACCCAGCTACAAGTGCACCACACCCGCTTGAACACCAGCCTGAAGTGCACCCAGCTACAAGTGCACCACACCCGCTTGAACACCAGCCTGAAGTGCACCCAACTACAAGTGCACCACACCCGCTTGAACACCAGTCTGAAGTGCACCCAACTACAAGTGCACCACACCCGCTTGAACACCAGTCTGAAGTGCACCCAACTACAAGTGCACCACACCCGCTTGAACACCAGCCTGAAGTGCACCCAACTACAAGTGCACCACACCCGCTTGAACACCAGCCTGAAGTGCACCCAACTACAAGTGCACCACACCCGCTTGAACACCAGCCTGAAGTGCACCCAGCTACAAGTGCACCACACCCGCTTGAACACCAGCCTGAAGTGCACCCAGCTACAAGTGCACCACACCCGCTTGAACACCAGCCTGAAGTGCACCCACTACAAGTGCACCACACCCGCTTGAACACCAGCTGCAAGTGCACCACACCCGCTTGAACACCAGCCTGAAGTACACCCAGCTACAAGTGCACCACACCCGCTTGAACACCAGCCTGAAGTGCACCCAGCTACAAGTGCACCACACCCGCTTGAACACCAGCCTGAAGTGCACCCAGCTACAAGTGCACCACACCCGCTTGAACACCAGCCTGAAGTGCACCCAGCTACAAGTGCACCACACCCGCTTGAACACCAGCCTGAAGTGCACCCAGCTACAAGTGCACCACACCCGCTTGAACACCAGCCTGAAGTGCACCCAGCTACAAGTGCACCACACCCGCTTGAACACCAGCCTGAAGTGCACCCAGCTACAAGTGCACCACACCCGCTTGAACACCAGCCTGAAGTGCACCCAGCTACAAGTGCACCACACCCGCTTGAACACCAGCCTGAAGTGCACCCAACTACAAGTGCACCACACCCGCTTGAACACCAGCCTGAAGTGCACCCAACTACAAGTGCACCACACCCGCTTGAACACCAGTCTGAAGTGCACCCAACTACAAGTGCACCACACCCGCTTGAACACCAGCCTGAAGTGCACCCAGCTACAAGTGCACCACACCCGCTTGAACACCAGCCTGAAGTGCACCCAACTACAAGTGCACCACACCCGCTTGAACACCAGCCTGAAGTGCACCCAGCTACAAGTGCACCACACCCGCTTGAACACCAGCCTGAAGTGCACCCAACTACAAGTGCACCACACCCGCTTGAACACCAGCCTGAAGTGCACCCAACTACAAGTGCACCACACCCGCTTGAACACCAGCCTGAAGTGCACCCAGCTACAAGTGCACCACACCCGCTTGAACACCAGCCTGAAGTGCACCCAACTACAAGTGCACCACACCCGCTTGAACACCAGCCTGAAGTGCACCCAACTACAAGTGCACCACACCCGCTTGAACACCAGCCTGAAGTGCACCCAACTACAAGTGCACCACACCCGCTTGAACACCAGCCTGAAGTGCACCCAGCTACAAGTGCACCACACCCGCTTGAACACCAGCCTGAAGTGCACCCAACTACAAGTGCACCACACCCGCTTGAACACCAGCCTGAAGTGCACCCAACTACAAGTGCACCACACCCGCTTGAACACCAGCCTGAAGTGCACCCAACTACAAGTGCACCACACCCGCTTGAACACCAGCCTGAAGTGCACCCAACTACAAGTGCACCACACCCGCTTGAACACCAGCCTGAAGTGCACCCAACTACAAGTGCACCACACCCGCTTGAACACCAGCCTGAAGTGCACCCAACTACAAGTGCACCACACCCGCTTGAACACCAGCCTGAAGTGCACCCAACTACAAGTGCACCACACCCGCTTGAACACCAGCCTGAAGTGCACCCAGCTACAAGTGCACCACACCCGCTTGAACACCAGCCTGAAGTGCACCCAACTACAAGTGCACCACACCCGCTTGAACACCAGCCTGAAGTGCACCCAGCTACAAGTGCACCACACCCGCTTGAACACCAGCCTGAAGTGCACCCAGCTACAAGTGCACCACACCCGCTTGAACACCAGCCTGAAGTGCACCCAACTACAAGTGCACCACACCCGCTTGAACACCAGCCTGAAGTGCACCCAGCTACAAGTGCACCACACCCGCTTGAACACCAGCCTGAAGTGCACCCAGCTACAAGTGCACCACACCCGCTTGAACACCAGCCTGAAGTGCACCCAACTACAAGTGCACCACACCCGCTTGAACACCAGCCTGAAGTGCACCCAACTACAAGTGCACCACACCCGCTTGAACACCAGCCTGAAGTGCACCCAACTACAAGTGCACCACACCCGCTTGAACACCAGCCTGAAGTGCACCCAACTACAAGTGCACCACACCCGCTTGAACACCAGCCTGAAGTGCACCCAGCTACAAGTGCACCAAGTGCACCACACCCGCTTGAACACCAGCCTGAAGTGCACCCAACTACAAGTGCACCACACCCGCTTGAACACCAGCCTGAAGTGCACCCAACTACAAGTGCACCACACCCGCTTGAACACCAGCCTGAAGTGCACCCAGCTACAAGTGCACCACACCCGCTTGAACACCAGCCTGAAGTGCACCCACTACAAGTGCACCACACCCGCTTGAACACCAGCCTGAAGTGCACCCAGCTACAAGTGCACCACACCCGCTTGAACACCAGCCTGAAGTGCACCCAGCTACAAGTGCACCACACCCGCTTGAACACCAGCCTGAAGTGCACCCAGCTACAAGTGCACCACACCCGCTTGAACACCAGCCTGAAGTGCACCCAACTACAAGTGCACCACACCCGCTTGAACACCAGCCTGAAGTGCACCCAACTACAAGTGCACCACACCCGCTTGAACACCAGCCTGAAGTGCACCCAGCTACAAGTGCACCACACCCGCTTGAACACCAGCCTGAAGTGCACCCAACTACAAGTGCACCACACCCGCTTGAACACCAGCCTGAAGTGCACCCAACTACAAGTGCACCACACCCGCTTGAACACCAGCCTGAAGTGCACCCAGCTACAAGTGCACCACACCCGCTTGAACACCAGCCTGAAGTGCACCCAGCTACAAGTGCACCACACCCGCTTGAACACCAGCCTGAAGTGCACCCAACTACAAGTGCACCACACCCGCTTGAACACCAGCCTGAAGTGCACCCAGCTACAAGTGCACCACACCCGCTTGAACACCAGCCTGAAGTGCACCCAGCTACAAGTGCACCACACCGCTGAACACCAGCTACAAGTGCACCACACCCGCTTGAACACCAGCCTGAAGTGCACCCAGCTACAAGTGCACCACACCCGCTTGAACACCAGCCTGAAGTGCACCCAGCTACAAGTGCACCACACCCGCTTGAACACCAGCCTGAAGTGCACCCAGCTACAAGTGCACCACACCCGCTTGAACACCAGCCTGAAGTGCACCCAACTACAAGTGCACCACACCCGCTTGAACACCAGCCTGAAGTGCACCCAACTACAAGTGCACCACACCCGCTTGAACACCAGCCTGAAGTGCACCCAGCTACAAGTGCACCACACCCGCTTGAACACCAGCCTGAAGTGCACCCAGCTACAAGTGCACCACACCCGCTTGAACACCAGCCTGAAGTGCACCCAGCTACAAGTGCACCACACCCGCTTGAACACCAGCCTGAAGTGCACCCAGCTACAAGTGCACCACACCCGCTTGAACACCAGTCTGAAGTGCACCCAACTACAAGTGCACCACACCCGCTTGAACACCAGCCTGAAGTGCACCCAACTACAAGTGCACCACACCCGCTTGAACACCAGCCTGAAGTGCACCCAACTACAAGTGCACCACACCCGCTTGAACACCAGCCTGAAGTGCACCCAGCTACAAGTGCACCACACCCGCTTGAACACCAGCCTGAAGTGCACCCAGCTACAAGTGCACCACACCCGCTTGAACACCAGCCTGAAGTGCACCCAGCTACAAGTGCACCACACCCGCTTGAACACCAGCCTGAAGTGCACCCAGCTACAAGTGCACCACACCCGCTTGAACACCAGCCTGAAGTGCACCCAGCTACAAGTGCACCACACCCGCTTGAACACCAGCCTGAAGTGCACCCAGCTACAAGTGCACCACACCCGCTTGAACACCAGCCTGAAGTGCACCCAGCTACAAGTGCACCACACCCGCTTGAACACCAGCCTGAAGTGCACCCAGCTACAAGTGCACCACACCCGCTTGAACACCAGCCTGAAGTGCACCCAGCTACAAGTGCACCACACCCGCTTGAACACCAGCCTGAAGTGCACCCAACTACAAGTGCACCACACCCGCTTGAACACCAGCCTGAAGTGCACCCAGCTACAAGTGCACCACACCCGCTTGAACACCAGCCTGAAGTGCACCCAGCTACAAGTGCACCACACCCGCTTGAACACCAGCCTGAAGTGCACCCAGCTACAAGTGCACCACACCCGCTTGAACACCAGCCTGAAGTGCACCCAGCTACAAGTGCACCACACCCGCTTGAACACCAGCCTGAAGTGCACCCAACTACAAGTGCACCACACCCGCTTGAACACCAGCCTGAAGTGCACCCAACTACAAGTGCACCACACCCGCTTGAACACCAGCCTGAAGTGCACCCAGCTACAAGTGCACCACACCCGCTTGAACACCAGCCTGAAGTGCACCCAGCTACAAGTGCACCACACCCGCTTGAACACCAGCCTGAAGTGCACCCAACTACAAGTGCACCACACCCGCTTGAACACCAGCCTGAAGTGCACCCAACTACAAGTGCACCACACCCGCTTGAACACCAGCCTGAAGTGCACCCAGCTACAAGTGCACCACACCCGCTTGAACACCAGCCTGAAGTGCACCCAGCTACAAGTGCACCACACCGCTGAACACCAGCAAGTGCACCACACCCGCTTGAACACCAGCCTGAAGTGCACCCAGCTACAAGTGCACCACACCCGCTTGAACACCAGCCTGAAGTGCACCCAGCTACAAGTGCACCACACCCGCTTGAACACCAGCCTGAAGTGCACCCAGCTACAAGTGCACCACACCCGCTTGAACACCAGCCTGAAGTGCACCCAGCTACAAGTGCACCACACCCGCTTGAACACCAGCCTGAAGTGCACCCAGCTACAAGTGCACCACACCCGCTTGAACACCAGCCTGAAGTGCACCCAACTACAAGTGCACCACACCCGCTTGAACACCAGCCTGAAGTGCACCCAGCTACAAGTGCACCACACCCGCTTGAACACCAGCCTGAAGTGCACCCAGCTACAAGTGCACCACACCCGCTTGAACACCAGCCTGAAGTGCACCCAGCTACAAGTGCACCACACCCGCTTGAACACCAGCCTGAAGTGCACCCAGCTACAAGTGCACCACACCCGCTTGAACACCAGCCTGAAGTGCACCCAGCTACAAGTGCACCACACCCGCTTGAACACCAGCCTGAAGTGCACCCAGCTACAAGTGCACCACACCCGCTTGAACACCAGCCTGAAGTGCACCCAGCTACAAGTGCACCACACCCGCTTGAACACCAGCCTGAAGTGCACCCAGCTACAAGTGCACCACACCCGCTTGAACACCAGCCTGAAGTGCACCCAGCTACAAGTGCACCACACCCGCTTGAACACCAGCCTGAAGTGCACCCAGCTACAAGTGCACCACACCCGCTTGAACACCAGCCTGAAGTGCACCCAGCTACAAGTGCACCACACCCGCTTGAACACCAGCCTGAAGTGCACCCAGCTACAAGTGCACCACACCCGCTTGAACACCAGCCTGAAGTGCACCCAGCTACAAGTGCACCACACCCGCTTGAACACCAGCCTGAAGTGCACCCAGCTACAAGTGCACCACACCCGCTTGAACACCAGCCTGAAGTGCACCCAGCTACAAGTGCACCACACCCGCTTGAACACCAGCCTGAAGTGCACCCAGCTACAAGTGCACCACACCCGCTTGAACACCAGCCTGAAGTGCACCCAGCTACAAGTGCACCACACCCGCTTGAACACCAGCCTGAAGTGCACCCAGCTACAAGTGCACCACACCCGCTTGAACACCAGCCTGAAGTGCACCCAGCTACAAGTGCACCACACCCGCTTGAACACCAGCCTGAAGTGCACCCAGCTACAAGTGCACCACACCCGCTTGAACACCAGCCTGAAGTGCACCCAGCTACAAGTGCACCACACCCGCTTGAACACCAGCCTGAAGTGCACCCAACTACAAGTGCACCACACCCGCTTGAACACCAGCCTGAAGTGCACCCAGCTACAAGTGCACCACACCCGCTTGAACACCAGCCTGAAGTGCACCCAGCTACAAGTGCACCACACCCGCTTGAACACCAGCCTGAAGTGCACCCAGCTACAAGTGCACCACACCCGCTTGAACACCAGCCTGAAGTGCACCCAGCTACAAGTGCACCACACCCGCTTGAACACCAGCCTGAAGTGCACCCAGCTACAAGTGCACCACACCCGCTTGAACACCAGCCTGAAGTGCACCCAGCTACAAGTGCACCACACCCGCTTGAACACCAGCCTGAAGTGCACCCAACTACAAGTGCACCACACCCGCTTGAACACCAGCCTGAAGTGCACCCAACTACAAGTGCACCACACCCGCTTGAACACCAGCCTGAAGTGCACCCAGCTACAAGTGCACCACACCCGCTTGAACACCAGCCTGAAGTGCACCCAGCTACAAGTGCACCACACCCGCTTGAACACCAGCCTGAAGTGCACCCAGCTACAAGTGCACCACACCCGCTTGAACACCAGCCTGAAGTGCACCCAGCTACAAGTGCACCACACCCGCTTGAACACCAGCCTGAAGTGCACCCAGCTACAAGTGCACCACACCCGCTTGAACACCCAGCTACAAGTGCACCACACCCGCTTGAACACCAGCCTGAAGTGCACCCAGCTACAAGTGCACCACACCCGCTTGAACACCAGCCTGAAGTGCACCCAGCTACAAGTGCACCACACCCGCTTGAACACCAGCCTGAAGTGCACCCAGCTACAAGTGCACCACACCCGCTTGAACACCAGCCTGAAGTGCACCCAGCTACAAGTGCACCACACCCGCTTGAACACCAGCCTGAAGTGCACCCAACTACAAGTGCACCACACCCGCTTGAACACCAGCCTGAAGTGCACCCAACTACAAGTGCACCACACCCGCTTGAACACCAGCCTGAAGTGCACCCAACTACAAGTGCACCACACCCGCTTGAACACCAGCCTGAAGTGCACCCAACTACAAGTGCACCACACCCGCTTGAACACCAGCCTGAAGTGCACCCAGCTACAAGTGCACCACACCCGCTTGAACACCAGCCTGAAGTGCACCCAGCTACAAGTGCACCACACCCGCTTGAACACCAGCCTGAAGTGCACCCAGCTACAAGTGCACCACACCCGCTTGAACACCAGCCTGAAGTGCACCCAACTACAAGTGCACCACACCCGCTTGAACACCAGCCTGAAGTGCACCCAGCTACAAGTGCACCACACCCGCTTGAACACCAGCCTGAAGTGCACCCAGCTACAAGTGCACCACACCCGCTTGAACACCAGCCTGAAGTGCACCCAACTACAAGTGCACCACACCCGCTTGAACACCAGCCTGAAGTGCACCCAACTACAAGTGCACCACACCCGCTTGAACACCAGCCTGAAGTGCACCCAGCTACAAGTGCACCACACCCGCTTGAACACCAGCCTGAAGTGCACCCAGCTACAAGTGCACCACACCCGCTTGAACACCAGCCTGAAGTGCACCCAGCTACAAGTGCACCACACCCGCTTGAACACCAGCCTGAAGTGCACCCAGCTACAAGTGCACCACACCCGCTTGAACACCAGCCTGAAGTGCACCCAACTACAAGTGCACCACACCCGCTTGAACACCAGCCTGAAGTGCACCCAGCTACAAGTGCACCACACCCGCTTGAACACCAGCCTGAAGTGCACCCAGCTACAAGTGCACCACACCCGCTTGAACACCAGCCTGAAGTGCACCCAACTACAAGTGCACCACACCCGCTTGAACACCAGCCTGAAGTGCACCCAGCTACAAGTGCACCACACCCGCTTGAACACCAGCCTGAAGTGCACCCAGCTACAAGTGCACCACACCCGCTTGAACACCAGCCTGAAGTGCACCCAACTACAAGTGCACCACACCCGCTTGAACACCAGCCTGAAGTGCACCCAGCTACAAGTGCACCACACCCGCTTGAACACCAGCCTGAAGTGCACCCAGCTACAAGTGCACCACACCCGCTTGAACACCAGCCTGAAGTGCACCCAGCTACAAGTGCACCACACCCGCTTGAACACCAGCCTGAAGTGCACCCAACTACAAGTGCGCTACAAGTGCACCACACCCGCTTGAACACCAGCCTGAAGTGCACCCAGCTACAAGTGCACCACACCCGCTTGAACACCAGCCTGAAGTGCACCCAGCTACAAGTGCACCACACCCGCTTGAACACCAGCCTGAAGTGCACCCAGCTACAAGTGCACCACACCCGCTTGAACACCAGCCTGAAGTGCACCCAGCTACAAGTGCACCACACCCGCTTGAACACCAGCCTGAAGTGCACCCAGCTACAAGTGCACCACACCCGCTTGAACACCAGCCTGAAGTGCACCCAGCTACAAGTGCACCACACCCGCTTGAACACCAGCCTGAAGTGCACCCAACTACAAGTGCACCACACCCGCTTGAACACCAGCCTGAAGTGCACCCAACTACAAGTGCACCACACCCGCTTGAACACCAGCCTGAAGTGCACCCAACTACAAGTGCACCACACCCGCTTGAACACCAGCCTGAAGTGCACCCAACTACAAGTGCACCACACCCGCTTGAACACCAGCCTGAAGTGCACCCAGCTACAAGTGCACCACACCCGCTTGAACACCAGCCTGAAGTGCACCCAGCTACAAGTGCACCACACCCGCTTGAACACCAGCCTGAAGTGCACCCAGCTACAAGTGCACCACACCCGCTTGAACACCAGCCTGAAGTGCACCCAGCTACAAGTGCACCACACCCGCTTGAACACCAGCCTGAAGTGCACCCAGCTACAAGTGCACCACACCCGCTTGAACACCAGCCTGAAGTGCACCCAACTACAAGTGCACCACACCCGCTTGAACACCAGCCTGAAGTGCACCCAGCTACAAGTGCACCACACCCGCTTGAACACCAGCCTGAAGTGCACCCAGCTACAAGTGCACCACACCCGCTTGAACACCAGCCTGAAGTGCACCCAGCTACAAGTGCACCACACCCGCTTGAACACCAGCCTGAAGTGCACCCAGCTACAAGTGCACCACACCCGCTTGAACACCAGCCTGAAGTGCACCCAGCTACAAGTGCACCACACCCGCTTGAACACCAGCCTGAAGTGCACCCAGCTACAAGTGCACCACACCCGCTTGAACACCAGCCTGAAGTGCACCCAGCTACAAGTGCACCACACCCGCTTGAACACCAGCCTGAAGTGCACCCAACTACAAGTGCACCACACCCGCTTGAACACCAGCCTGAAGTGCACCCAGCTACAAGTGCACCACACCCGCTTGAACACCAGCCTGAAGTGCACCCAGCTACAAGTGCACCACACCCGCTTGAACACCAGCCTGAAGTGCACCCAGCTACAAGTGCACCACACCCGCTTGAACACCAGCCTGAAGTGCACCCAGCTACAAGTGCACCACACCCGCTTGAACACCAGCCTGAAGTGCACCCAGCTACAAGTGCACCACACCCGCTTGAACACCAGCCTGAAGTGCACCCACTACAAGTGCACCACACCCGCTTGAACACCAGCCTGAAGTGCACCCAGCTACAAGTGCACCACACCCGCTTGAACACCAGCCTGAAGTGCACCCAGCTACAAGTGCACCACACCCGCTTGAACACCAGCCTGAAGTGCACCCAGCTACAAGTGCACCACACCCGCTTGAACACCAGCCTGAAGTGCACCCAGCTACAAGTGCACCACACCCGCTTGAACACCAGCCTGAAGTGCACCCAGCTACAAGTGCACCACACCCGCTTGAACACCAGCCTGAAGTGCACCCAGCTACAAGTGCACCACACCCGCTTGAACACCAGCCTGAAGTGCACCCAGCTACAAGTGCACCACACCCGCTTGAACACCAGCCTGAAGTGCACCCAGCTACAAGTGCACCACACCCGCTTGAACACCAGCCTGAAGTGCACCCAACTACAAGTGCACCACACCCGCTTGAACACCAGCCTGAAGTGCACCCAGCTACAAGTGCACCACACCCGCTTGAACACCAGCCTGAAGTGCACCCACTACAAGTGCACCACACCCGCTTGAACACCAGCCTGAAGTGCACCCAACTACAAGTGCACCACACCCGCTTGAACACCAGCCTGAAGTGCACCCAGCTACAAGTGCACCACACCCGCTTGAACACCAGCCTGAAGTGCACCCAGCTACAAGTGCACCACACCCGCTTGAACACCAGCCTGAAGTGCACCCAACTACAAGTGCACCACACCCGCTTGAACACCAGCCTGAAGTGCACCCAGCTACAAGTGCACCACACCCGCTTGAACACCAGCCTGAAGTGCACCCAGCTACAAGTGCACCACACCCGCTTGAACACCAGCCTGAAGTGCACCCAGCTACAAGTGCACCACACCCGCTTGAACACCAGCCTGAAGTGCACCCAGCTACAAGTGCACCACACCCGCTTGAACACCAGCCTGAAGTGCACCCAGCTACAAGTGCACCACACCCGCTTGAACACCAGCCTGAAGTGCACCCAGCTACAAGTGCACCACACCCGCTTGAACACCAGCCTGAAGTGCACCCAGCTACAAGTGCACCACACCCGCTTGAACACCAGCCTGAAGTGCACCCAGCTACAAGTGCACCACACCCGCTTGAACACCAGCCTGAAGTGCACCCAGCTACAAGTGCACCACACCCGCTTGAACACCAGCCTGAAGTGCACCCAACTACAAGTGCACCACACCCGCTTGAACACCAGCCTGAAGTGCACCCAACTACAAGTGCACCACACCCGCTTGAACACCAGCCTGAAGTGCACCCAACTACAAGTGCACCACACCCGCTTGAACACCAGCCTGAAGTGCACCCAGCTACAAGTGCACCACACCCGCTTGAACACCAGCCTGAAGTGCACCCAACTACAAGTGCACCACACCCGCTTGAACACCAGCCTGAAGTGCACCCAACTACAAGTGCACCACACCCGCTTGAACACCAGCCTGAAGTGCACCCAGCTACAAGTGCACCACACCCGCTTGAACACCAGCCTGAAGTGCACCCAGCTACAAGTGCACCACACCCGCTTGAACACCAGCCTGAAGTGCACCCAGCTACAAGTGCACCACACCCGCTTGAACACCAGCCTGAAGTGCACCCAGCTACAAGTGCACCACACCCGCTTGAACACCAGCCTGAAGTGCACCCAGCTACAAGTGCACCACACCCGCTTGAACACCAGCCTGAAGTGCACCCAGCTACAAGTGCACCACACCCGCTTGAACACCAGCCTGAAGTGCACCCAGCTACAAGTGCACCACACCCGCTTGAACACCAGCCTGAAGTGCACCCAGCTACAAGTGCACCACACCCGCTTGAACACCAGCCTGAAGTGCACCCAGCTACAAGTGCACCACACCCGCTTGAACACCAGCCTGAAGTGCACCCAGCTACAAGTGCACCACACCCGCTTGAACACCAGCCTGAAGTGCACCCAGCTACAAGTGCACCACACCCGCTTGAACACCAGCCTGAAGTGCACCCAGCTACAAGTGCACCACACCCGCTTGAACACCAGCCTGAAGTGCACCCAGCTACAAGTGCACCACACCCGCTTGAACACCAGCCTGAAGTGCACCCAACTACAAGTGCACCACACCCGCTTGAACACCAGCCTGAAGTGCACCCAGCTACAAGTGCACCACACCCGCTTGAACACCAGCCTGAAGTGCACCCAGCTACAAGTGCACCACACCCGCTTGAACACCAGCCTGAAGTGCACCCAGCTACAAGTGCACCACACCCGCTTGAACACCAGCCTGAAGTGCACCCAGCTACAAGTGCACCACACCCGCTTGAACACCAGCCTGAAGTGCACCCAGCTACAAGTGCACCACACCCGCTTGAACACCAGCCTGAAGTGCACCCAGCTACAAGTGCACCACACCCGCTTGAACACCAGCCTGAAGTGCACCCAGCTACAAGTGCACCACACCCGCTTGAACACCAGCCTGAAGTGCACCCAGCTACAAGTGCACCACACCCGCTTGAACACCAGCCTGAAGTGCACCCAGCTACAAGTGCACCACACCCGCTTGAACACCAGCCTGAAGTGCACCCAGCTACAAGTGCACCACACCCGCTTGAACACCAGCCTGAAGTGCACCCAGCTACAAGTGCACCACACCCGCTTGAACACCAGCCTGAAGTGCACCCAGCTACAAGTGCACCACACCCGCTTGAACACCAGCCTGAAGTGCACCCAGCTACAAGTGCACCACACCCGCTTGAACACCAGCCTGAAGTGCACCCAGCTACAAGTGCACCACACCCGCTTGAACACCAGCCTGAAGTGCACCCAACTACAAGTGCACCACACCCGCTTGAACACCAGCCTGAAGTGCACCCAGCTACAAGTGCACCACACCCGCTTGAACACCAGCCTGAAGTGCACCCAGCTACAAGTGCACCACACCCGCTTGAACACCAGCCTGAAGTGCACCCAGCTACAAGTGCACCACACCCGCTTGAACACCAGCCTGAAGTGCACCCAGCTACAAGTGCACCACACCCGCTTGAACACCAGCCTGAAGTGCACCCAGCTACAAGTGCACCACACCCGCTTGAACACCAGCCTGAAGTGCACCCAGCTACAAGTGCACCACACCCGCTTGAACACCAGCCTGAAGTGCACCCAGCTACAAGTGCACCACACCCGCTTGAACACCAGCCTGAAGTGCACCCAGCTACAAGTGCACCACACCCGCTTGAACACCAGCCTGAAGTGCACCCAGCTACAAGTGCACCACACCCGCTTGAACACCAGCCTGAAGTGCACCCAGCTACAAGTGCACCACACCCGCTTGAACACCAGCCTGAAGTGCACCCAACTACAAGTGCACCACACCCGCTTGAACACCAGCCTGAAGTGCACCCAACTACAAGTGCACCACACCCGCTTGAACACCAGCCTGAAGTGCACCCAGCTACAAGTGCACCACACCCGCTTGAACACCAGCCTGAAGTGCACCCAACTACAAGTGCACCACACCCGCTTGAACACCAGCCTGAAGTGCACCCAGCTACAAGTGCACCACACCCGCTTGAACACCAGCCTGAAGTGCACCCAACTACAAGTGCACCACACCCGCTTGAACACCAGCCTGAAGTGCACCCAGCTACAAGTGCACCACACCCGCTTGAACACCAGCCTGAAGTGCACCCAGCTACAAGTGCACCACACCCGCTTGAACACCAGCCTGAAGTGCACCCAGCTACAAGTGCACCACACCCGCTTGAACACCAGCCTGAAGTGCACCCAGCTACAAGTGCACCACACCCGCTTGAACACCAGCCTGAAGTGCACCCAGCTACAAGTGCACCACACCCGCTTGAACACCAGCCTGAAGTGCACCCAGCTACAAGTGCACCACACCCGCTTGAACACCAGCCTGAAGTGCACCCAACTACAAGTGCACCACACCCGCTTGAACACCAGCCTGAAGTGCACCCAGCTACAAGTGCACCACACCCGCTTGAACACCAGCCTGAAGTGCACCCAACTACAAGTGCACCACACCCGCTACCACACCCGCTTGAACACCAGCCTGAAGTGCACCCAGCTACAAGTGCACCACACCCGCTTGAACACCAGCCTGAAGTGCACCCAGCTACAAGTGCACCACACCCGCTTGAACACCAGCCTGAAGTGCACCCAACTACAAGTGCACCACACCCGCTTGAACACCAGCCTGAAGTGCACCCAGCTACAAGTGCACCACACCCGCTTGAACACCAGCCTGAAGTGCACCCAGCTACAAGTGCACCACACCCGCTTGAACACCAGCCTGAAGTGCACCCAACTACAAGTGCACCACACCCGCTTGAACACCAGCCTGAAGTGCACCCAACTACAAGTGCACCACACCCGCTTGAACACCAGTCTGAAGTGCACCCAACTACAAGTGCACCACACCCGCTTGAACACCAGCCTGAAGTGCACCCAACTACAAGTGCACCACACCCGCTTGAACACCAGCCTGAAGTGCACCCAACTACAAGTGCACCACACCCGCTTGAACACCAGCCTGAAGTGCACCCAACTACAAGTGCACCACACCCGCTTGAACACCAGCCTGAAGTGCACCCAGCTACAAGTGCACCACACCCGCTTGAACACCAGCCTGAAGTGCACCCAACTACAAGTGCACCACACCCGCTTGAACACCAGCCTGAAGTGCACCCAGCTACAAGTGCACCACACCCGCTTGAACACCAGCCTGAAGTGCACCCAGCTACAAGTGCACCACACCCGCTTGAACACCAGCCTGAAGTGCACCCAGCTACAAGTGCACCACACCCGCTTGAACACCAGCCTGAAGTGCACCCAACTACAAGTGCACCACACCCGCTTGAACACCAGCCTGAAGTGCACCCAGCTACAAGTGCACCACACCCGCTTGAACACCAGCCTGAAGTGCACCCAGCTACAAGTGCACCACACCCGCTTGAACACCAGCCTGAAGTGCACCCAACTACAAGTGCACCACACCCGCTTGAACACCAGCCTGAAGTGCACCCAACTACAAGTGCACCACACCCGCTTGAACACCAGCCTGAAGTGCACCCAGCTACAAGTGCACCACACCCGCTTGAACACCAGCCTGAAGTGCACCCAACTACAAGTGCACCACACCCGCTTGAACACCAGCCTGAAGTGCACCCAGCTACAAGTGCACCACACCCGCTTGAACACCAGCCTGAAGTGCACCCAACTACAAGTGCACCACACCCGCTTGAACACCAGCCTGAAGTGCACCCAGCTACAAGTGCACCACACCCGCTTGAACACCAGCCTGAAGTGCACCCAGCTACAAGTGCACCACACCCGCTTGAACACCAGCCTGAAGTGCACCCAGCTACAAGTGCACCACACCCGCTTGAACACCAGCCTGAAGTGCACCCAACTACAAGTGCACCACACCCGCTTGAACACCAGCCTGAAGTGCACCCAGCTACAAGTGCACCACACCCGCTTGAACACCAGCCTGAAGTGCACCCAACTACAAGTGCACCACACCCGCTTGAACACCAGCCTGAAGTGCACCCAGCTACAAGTGCACCACACCCGCTTGAACACCAGCCTGAAGTGCACCCAACTACAAGTGCACCACACCCGCTTGAACACCAGCCTGAAGTGCACCCAGCTACAAGTGCACCACACCCGCTTGAACACCAGCCTGAAGTGCACCCAACTACAAGTGCACCACACCCGCTTGAACACCAGCCTGAAGTGCACCCAACTACAAGTGCACCACACCCGCTTGAACACCAGCCTGAAGTGCACCCAGCTACAAGTGCACCACACCCGCTTGAACACCAGCCTGAAGTGCACCCAACTACAAGTGCACCACACCCGCTTGAACACCAGCCTGAAGTGCACCCAGCTACAAGTGCACCACACCCGCTTGAACACCAGCCTGAAGTGCACCCACTACAAGTGCACCACACCCGCTTGAACACCAGCCTGAAGTGCACCCAGCTACAAGTGCACCACACCCGCTTGAACACCAGCCTGAAGTGCACCCAACTACAAGTGCACCACACCCGCTTGAACACCAGCCTGAAGTGCACCCAACTACAAGTGCACCACACCCGCTTGAACACCAGCCTGAAGTGCACCCAACTACAAGTGCACCACACCCGCTTGAACACCAGCCTGAAGTGCACCCAACTACAAGTGCACCACACCCGCTTGAACACCAGTCTGAAGTGCACCCAACTACAAGTGCACCACACCCGCTTGAACACCAGCCTGAAGTGCACCCAGCTACAAGTGCACCACACCCGCTTGAACACCAGCCTGAAGTGCACCCAGCTACAAGTGCACCACACCCGCTTGAACACCAGCCTGAAGTGCACCCAGCTACAAGTGCACCACACCCGCTTGAACACCAGCCTGAAGTGCACCCGCTACAAGT